>QEPC01015375.1:292018-321571 GCA_003113815.1 Sphenodon punctatus
CCCCTTGTACCTCAGGGACCCCCTCGCCTTCCGCACCCCAGAGCGGCTCCTTCGGTCGGCCGGGGGTGCCTTCCTGGAGGTCCCCTGTGTTAAACGGGGGGCCACAATGGAGAGGGCATTCTCGGGGGTCGGGCTGCGCCTTTGGAACTCCCTCCCGGAGGAAGGTCACCTGGCCCCGAGCCTTTTGACATTCCGGCGAATTTGTAAAACCTGGCTGTTCGCCCAGGCCTTTGGGTGGGGCGTTAGTGGGTTTTTTTATCCCCTTCCACCCTTATTTATTGTTTTATCGTGTGCCTAGCCCTGTTTTAATATTATTATGATTGTTTTAAAATTTTATACGATTGTATTTTTAGGTTTTAAAATGGTTAGCCGCCCTGAGCTGTTTTCAGGAGGGACGGGATATAAATCGATGAAATAAAATAAATAAATGCTCATCCCCCCCCCCCCCCATCTCATCAAGGGGTCCTGACATTCCCACTGCCCCTCTCAGCCTGTGTGCCGCTCACGCCTCTCCCGGGACAAGGAGGCAAGGCTGGGGGTCAGTGGCTTCCTGTGGCCACTGGGTGGGTTTTTAGCCAGGCCAGAAGCCAATCAGGTAGTTAAGGAGGCCGGAACCAGGGACCTGTTAAAGGGCCGGCCAGTAAAGATGTCCCACAAGGAAAACTCTGCTGTGCCGTTGTGTATCCAGTCGGTGCTCCAAGCGTTGCGGGCTCAAAGCCAAGCTCCTTCCATAGTGGTTGCCTTGTGCCACCATCTAATCCCCTGCCCTCTTCTCCCCCGTTCCGCCCCAGACCAGCTCTGCATCGTCAGTAGCGCCGCCTCCTGCCAGCAGTCGGCGGCCAGCAAGAAAGGGATGTTCACGGACGACCTGCACAAGCTGGTGGACGACTGGACGAAAGAGACGGTGGGCAACTCCCTCCTCAAACCGAGCCTGAACCAAATCAAGCAGAGCCAGCACCGGCTGGAGGCGGACAGCTGGAGCAAAGTCTACGAGGTGAGGGGGTCGGGGGGGGACAAGCGCGGGTCTCCGCAGCGTCAGGACCCTCTCTCTGGCCGCCTTCCTAAAGCAAATCCCTGCGGTTCCTTCTTTGGGCTGTTTGAATGGTGTCACAAGTCGCTTGTCTAGGGCACCAGCAGAATTACGGTTGGGAGGGGCAAGAGGCAAGAAAGCTGCTTGGCCCCACCCCCTTCTGACATGATCACACACCCCTTTCTTGAGTGTCCCGGCGTCCCAGCTCTCAAAAGGGGCAGGGCCGGGAGGGTGCAATTAGACCCCCTAGCACTTCTTTCCTGGCGACCAGGGGCCTTTGGCATTTCCCCATTTGAGGTGAGCCAGGATCACCTGAAGCTATCCCCACCAAGGGGCTTGCTCCTGAAAAGAACTTAGGAGCAGCACCAAACAGTAGCGCCGTCGCTGGCTAGGATTCAGGAGTCCTGGATTCCGCCTGCTGGGATGACCTGTTTATTAGCGAGTCCTGTCTCCCAGCCCTTCCTCTGACTCTTGGGGTCATGAGAGAGGTTGAATTGAGGTTACCACACCGTGGTTCAAGAGACACAGGTCCCTTGGGGGATTCTTGACCCTGGTGGTAGTCAAAGCCAGGGCCCTGTCTTCTGAAAAAAAAAAATTAAAAAATAAATTCTTCCAAATTCCGCAAGCAGGCAATCCAGATTCTGCAAGCCGAATAAAGTATGCCAATTCACTTTATGATGATGATTTTTGATTTTTACTCTGCCCTTTTCCACAAGAGACTCTGAGCAGCTTATAGGAAAATAGAAACGCAATATAAAAATGCAGGGCATTGGACAAGTTACAATGTGAACCCCCCAAATACAAAAGTGAATGCATTAAAAACCTATAATTACAACCTCACCCCCTACAGCCTGTGTCTGCCGCCCCTCCCCCACTTCACCGAGGGATTGTGGCATAAACTACAGCTTGGAAACCTAAATATGCAAATTGTATGTCACTGAATTTCCCAGCATGCAGTTCCATCGGCTTTGACTATCTCGTATCTTTAAAAACCTATTATCGGGTGGGGGCGGTCATGGGCTGCCCCTTTTCAGCAGCTGTGGTGCAGGGCTCCGGAACATAGGCTGGCAGTAAACTGTGCTGGCGCCCCATTGGCTATAGCTCTCCCCACTCAGGTGGCCATTCTGCTCCGCCAGAGGCCCGTTCTGCAGCCATTGGGCCCAATGGAATGTTCCGCAAAACCGCTCACGATCGCAGCCACGTAGAAACTCACGGGGCCCTGGTTAAGGCTTCCTTGACAAGCTCCCGAATTTCCCATGCTGCACAGTCGCCCTATTGCATCCCAGGATAAGTTTCTGTCATGGAAGCTAATGGAAGGGTGGGGTGATGGTCGCTCCTTGCCGTGGTGGAGTGGGCGGGCGCTACCCCCACAGCTTTAAAAGGGGGTGTCCTTTAAACCAGAGACCAATGGGCAGGGGTGGGTTTGTCTGGTGCCCAGCCCGGCAGAGGGTGCAAAAGCCGTCTTCTGAACACACGGCTTCCTCTCTTTCCCTCATTAGACGACGTCCTCTTCCTCCTCCTCCTCCGTGGGCTACACGTCCACCTGGATCTCCTCCCTCTCCCAGATCCGCGGGACCATTCCAGCCGCCTTGCCTCAAGGACTGCCGCTGCCACCCTTCCCCGGTTCGCAGACGCCTTACGGAGTGCCCCACGTCTGCCAGTACAATGCTATGGCGGCAGCGGCGGCGGCGGCGACGACGGCTTACCCCGTGCAGTGGGTGGGCATTTCCAGCTCAGCCCAGCAATCCGTGGTCATCCCTGCTCAGCCGGCGGGACCGTTCCAGCCGGGGGTAACGGTGCCGGCCTTCCCAGCTTCGCCTGTGCTGAACCCAGCTCCCGTTCCTCCGGCTCCCAAATGAAGGCCGGGCCGTTCCAGGACAGACCGAGACGGGAAGAGTGCCCGTAGCCGGAGCTCCCTCGGCCCTGGATTGTGGGTTGCGGTGGGTAGGACCACGGCTTTGCCGCCACTGCCAGCTCCTATCCTCTTTGTATACTTGATTTTGATTTTATTTTTTTAAAAACGATGCTTTGGCGAGCTCTGCCGTTCCGGAGACGACGGCTCCCCCTTCCCTCCCTGCTCCCGTGCGTCGCTTACCTATAAGCTCCCTGCCCCGCTCCTCTGCTGCTACTGCGTTACAGCCGATCAGAACCCCTTTTAAAATTGCACGCGCGATGGGTTCCTAAGTTTGCGGATGGGGCAGATTAGGCGCCTCTTAACTGACGGTGCGTCTGGCGTTGGCAAACCGTGGTTCAGACCTTTACTTGGGAGCTGGCGGGAGGCAGCGACGGGGGCAGGCGCGAAAGATGCAGATTTTGCTTAGTTGCTCGATCCTAGAAGGATCGCTGTCTGCCCTAATGATTCGGGAGCAAATTGGGTGATAGTACGCTGGCAGCTCTCTCTCTTATACGCACAGTCTGTCCAAGGCACATCAGGGCTGCCGGGAGCCTAGGGTTTATCATTGGGGGTGGGTGGGGGTGTTGATTTTTGCAAGGCTTACTTTGCAAGCTGACATGAATCTCAAATCGCGGGGGAGGGCGAGATTCCAAGGGCGGGACGCGTGGACGGACTCTTTTCATCCATGTCCCATCGCTTCCCCTCGTGCGCAATTCATACTTGACACGGTTTTGCAGGCAGGGGAATTATGCATGGGAGCAGGGTTTCTGCTGCGTGTGGCGAAACCTCCACCACAAATTAGATTGACGGAGGCTTTTATTTTGCAAGAAATCTCCTTCTCTCAAACCGTCCATGCAAGAGCCCTGTTTTTGGAAGTCAACAAGCCGCTTGCAGCTCTCGAGATTCCTTGTGACTTGATCCAGGCCCCCAGGTTCAGACACCTCCAGGGGCGTACGGTACTTTTCACCTGAGTATCGGAGCGCTGGAATGAAAGGAGAATCCAATTCTGTGCCCGGGGCCTGACCCCTGAGACAATCTTAGCTGTGCGCCCACGTCTAGTCCATCCCAGTTATTTAGGTTGACTCGCCCCACGCTGGCTGGGGAATTGTTAAAGCCCCCTTCTCCTCCTATTCAAGGGTGAGCTGGTGGCTTGGATTATTGCGCCTGCCGTGGGGGCGTGTGTGACTGCAGGGTGATCTGTAAAAAGATGCCCCTTGTCTGTCTGCTCTGCATGCAGCCTGAGCCCTGCTAGGGAAGTGTTTAGAGTGGGTGGAGGATGCGGCCAACACTCCGCCCTCACCCACTCTGAACACCTCCCAGCGGCACTCAAACCCCATCAAGAAGGAAGTTTTGGGAAGTGGGCTGTGGTGGAGCACCAGCCCCGCCTCCACTCACTCTTAAAACTTCCTTCCTGGCGAGGTCTCTGCTACTCGTGAGGAAGGAGGGGACGCCACCATCTTGTCGGGAGCCCTGTTTGGGGCGGGGGGGGGCGCCACCTAGGGAGGCCGCACCCCCCTCGTCTTTAGGGACGCCCATAATCAGGATGTGAGTCCGGGCTCACCACAGTCCAGCTGTGCCCCCTGGAACTATTATCCACACTCCCAGCTCATGTGTTGGGGTGAGGAGGAGTGGGGCACTGCGCATGCAGGGCGAAACCCTTGTGATACTATCCCACCCGGCAACTGTAAACTGTCCCAAGCAGCAGTGACCCCCATGTTCCCCCTCATCTAAGCTAGAGACCCATCAAGCACACATGGGGGCCTGGTCAGACTTGGTTCTGCCGTTCTCCTGTTCCTTCCGTACTGCGGTCCCGCTACGATGTCACGGGCGGGGCCACCTGCATCTGGACCGTCCTGGAGTCTAACCTGGGTTAGTGGGAACTTGAAGGAAGCGACTATTATCCCTGACTTACATAGCGTGTGAACACTGCAAAGGGATAACAGTCCTGGATTTAGAAGTGTGGCATTCGCATGGTCTGAGACACCCCATGGGGGTAGCCTACCTACCCCTTTCTCTGTAATGTGGGAACCAGGCCTTGAGCTACCAATCCTGTTTCACTCAGCGGGGAAGTCAGAGACAAGGTGCTTGTTTTAATCTCTTAAAGTGGTATTCGAGCTCTAAGAAACCCCCACCCCACGTGTAACGCAGCCTCCGCGCCTGCCTGCCTGGAGAGCCTTTGCCGTGCCTTGTGATCGATAATCTTGAGCCCGCTTTCCAGTTTTTTACTGGGAAATTAAACTAAACTAAAATTAAACCAACACAAAACCACCCTCATTTTAGTGGTTCGTCGTCTTCTGAAGTTTGAAGATGTTTGAAAACAGCGCATCGCTCTGTGTCCCGGCGCGGTGCCGCGGTGAGTTTAACTTTTTATAGAAATATATGTGGAAAATAAAAATAAAAACAACAAAAAAATGTTTTTTAAAATGTTAAAAAGATGAATTTGTGACGAATCGGGGAGAGAGGGCAGGTGTTATTCCCACAGGGTTTTTTTTTCCTTACCGTTTTATTTTTTATTGTAGTTCTCAGTGTTACTGTTCTGTTTTAAAAGAAGTCAAGTTATAGACAGACTCTCAAGTGTCAGTTTTCTCCCGGGGAAAGTCCCGCTGCTGGGGGGTGTCGCTGGGGAACTAGCCTGCCCTGTTGTTTCACAAAGCGTACGGTCTCTGGAATGACAGCCCAACGGAGAGATGTCTGATTTACCGTGAGCCCTGATTCTTGTGGGTTTGGCGGCTGCTTTATCTCTGGGCGACCGTGTCCCAGATTTAGGATTGACAAGCAGGACTCTCAGCTAGGGGGATGTGCTTTGGGGGTGGGTAGCATGTCCTAATCCCCCTGGGCTCCCGCAGCCGGCTGTGCCCCGCTCCCAGGCTGCTGCTGCGGCAGCTCCAAACTCTAGCTCCTCCAGTCCTGCCCGCAGAGCCCCACCCAGGCCCAGTGCACACTGTGGAAAGGGGTATGCCGCCCTCTTACTGCACCCACCCACCAGGGTGTCCGCCGGGAGCCTCTGTCCCACAATGCCGGCATGCAGACACAGCCCCCAGCTCAGAAACCCCTCGGCGGCGGCGATCCATCGGCAGGCAGACGTGCCAGCACACACACACCCCTATCTCGGAGAGGCACGGTGCGCCCGGCCTCGGAACTGCTGAGGCAAAAGACCAGCCTGGCTGTGGAAATTAGTAGGGTCACGGAGAGAAGTACGCTTCATCCTCTGCCTAAGTCTTCACAGGACCGGGGACTCAGGACTCTCTTAGCCTTGTCATGATGCTGTCAAAAAACCCGAAAGGTTTGTCCACGCGAGGCAGAGAAACGTCTCGTCCGAGCAGGGGCATGTTTCTCCCTTCCAAGCACCACTTCGAAAATTAGTACAAGCTCAGAGGGGCTGTGTGTAGAAATTGGGGCCAGGGGTGTTTGGGAAGAGGAGGTCCCTGAGCGTGTTCTTTCAGCGCTTGGGAGTAGGAACGGGTTCCAGCGGCCAGATCCAGGCACTGGGAAGGAGCCAAGTCAAAACTTAATTGTGGGCCGCATTTGGGGTTGAAGTTCCCTGCCCCAGATGCTGCACCCTAGCTGCTAGGGGGAGACTCCTTTCTGGTTCAAGGCAGTGTAGGTTTCACAGGACACAATGCAAACAGTCTGTGGTTATAATATATGTATAAATAAACCCTGTTGATTTAAGCGGCCCAATCCAGGACAGCATTTAAGCATGTGCTTCGCTTGCCAGCAGAGAGGACGGAGTTCAGCATGGAAGCACGGACTGATAATCGGTGTGGCCTCCGAGCAGAGACTTGAGGTCAGGGGAAGCCTGTGTTAACTCGTGTGTCTGCATCTGGGGGCTCACAGCTTTGATGGGATCATCCCAGTCTGTTTCTAGAATGGTTGGAGCGTCAAAAGGGCCATTGAGTTTGGAATTGGGGAAAGGGTGTGTGGAGTGCTAGACCCTTTTGTCTGCTCTGGGATGGTTAATCACCACCTTCTGGCTCTGTTCTGACGAGCAGAAGAAAGGTGCATGCTAGTGAGTAGGAGGCCTGATGATGGGGAAAGATGGGGGGTGGACTTGCCCCTGAAGTATTCAGACAATCGTCCCCTCCAGATTAACCCTGCTTCCTTTTCCCTCCTTTTAAACACCCGCTGCTTGCAGGCAGGGGGGTGGGGGTGTAGAAAGTGAGTTGAGGGATTATTACCCTGGAATAACCACTTATGAGAATGAGGCATGAAAGAGTGGTTATGCCAACTTTCTAAATTCTCATCCCTGACCTCCCAAGTGGGGTCGTGCCCTGAGTGGATTTGGGGTGGATGTCATCTGATAATACTGGAGAGGCTCTGCATGTCTCTTGCTGTTGGGGTGTTCTGGTTAAGACTTAAAAATGGGATTGTGCAGAGAAGAAACATTCAGGAATTGCTCAGTTACACTTAACTTGAGTGGGGTTTGAAAGAGATGCACAAATGTAAAATGGAGGGTAAAAAAACCCCCCACAAATATAAAATAGGGGATAACTGGCTGGGGAGGATCCAGGAGTTTGGGCAAACTTCATTTTGGGGCTGTGTTAGCAGATGTGTCGTCCTATCCAAGACCCAGGAGGTGGGGGTGCCGCTTTCCGTTGCACCAGTGAGAATCTTGGGTTCCGTTTTTGGACACCGCTTCAAGAAGGGGATTGAAGAACTGGAGAGGATTGAGAGAGCAAGTAAGGCAATAACAAGAGGGACTGGAAGATATGCCAGAAGGGGAAAGGCGGAGGGAAAGGGGTACGTTTAGCCTCGAGACACAAAGATGCAAGGGAGTCTTAGGAGCAGGTTTCAAACAGCTAAAAGGATGGTGGGGGGATTTGTTCTCCCTGGCCGCAGAGACAGAACAAGACAGAACGGGCTTGTGTTCCAGCGAGGGAGACATTGGTTAGAGATTAGTGGAAAACGTCTTCACTGTAAGAGTTGTTGGGCAGTGGGGTTGGTTGTGGAGGGCGGTTGTGGAATCTCCATTCCAAGAACTGTCCGGACAGGCATCTGTTGGGCATGGTAGGAACGGCATCCTGCCTTGGACCCTTCCTGCACCATAATCCTAGGGGAATGGTGTTGAGGTAACCTTGGTCTCCCTCCTCCCATGTTTTCTCCGCAAGCCACCATCTCTTCTGAACAGCGCTTCATAGTAGCACTGGAACAAAAATCAATTAGTTCCTTGCAAAAATCTCATGAGAATGATTACCTAGACCTTGGGGTGATTTCGTAAATGGTTCAAGATCTCGATCGAGAATTTTTCTCGACTTACCATGAATATACATGAATTGACTGTGTATCGCTTACTGCGTACTGCATGTGTCTTCGTAATGTGCACGTGTGAAATGGCCACTGCAGCTGTTATCTCGGGGGGGCGTGTCTCAATGATAGATTTCGGCTAAAAACGAGTTGAGAACTAAGAAGAAAATCGAGATTGGTGTTCAGACTTACTTCATAGCAGTCTCAAATCTCTCTGTACTTAGGGGGAACTTCCGTTGTAACATAGCAAGGGGCTGCCTGGTTTACTTTTGATGGCCTAACTGATTTCCCATCAATCATGGGCCCCTAGGGACAACGGAGGAAAATAGGAGCTTGGTTTTCAAAAGGCTCTTTCCTCATGCCCCTGCTGCGAACCTCTGAGGCTGCATTCACACAAGTCTCTTCTCCCGCCTGTACTCTTTGTTCAGGAGTTTGCATTCCTGCATTTTAATCGTTCCCATGTACCCTCCCTACGGAACGAACGTTGGCCACTAATAGGGATCCCATTGTCACACGTTGTCAACAGTGCATTGTTCTGATCAGGGAGGCAGTAGGGGATTCATCCCCCTAAAGGGGGGGGGGGAGGGGAATCACCTCTGTCCCCTCTTACAAAAATTAAGGCACACGGATAGGCGGATTCATTCCGTCACACATTAGGAGAAATGAGAAATGCTGGTGATTAATTTAGAGCCATTGTTAAACCTGGCTTTCCAGCTTTTGGGGGGAGCTAATGAGCATTCTATCCAGGGTATCCCTGCGACCTAACCCTTTCACACATTACAAAAATAAAGCAGGAGATGTGTTTTTTTTTTTTTTTACATATTAAGCATCTCATGTGAATGCAGCCTGAGCGTATACAATGCAGCAGCATTTATCGTTTTAGCCACTGGGTCTCCCCATCCTGGTTAAACAAGTGGCCTCAGTTTGTTTCACCTTCTGTGAGCAAGTGATGTTCTATTATTATTATTAGCAAGCATTTATATAGCACCAGCAGTGTACCTGGCGCTTTACAAAGTAACAGAATAGACACGGTCCCTGCCCCTAGGGCTTCCAATCTGAGAGACGGGGGGCGGGTGGGGGAGACAGAGGAAGAGGAACAGAGGGAGAGACAAGGAGTGTAACATTAACGAAGATACGAGGTCCCAGGTGCCCGTGCTTGGCTTGGTTACATCGAGAATGATGGCTGGCTGGTCCGTGTGGTGAGGATAGGAGCACACAGAGCTCAGGTGACAGATTGTACTGGATGGAGGGGATCAACAGGAGTTTGGTGAGGGGAGCGAGGAGTCAGGGAGGGCAGAGCGGAAGAGGTGGGTCTTGAGGAGGGATTTGAAGGTACGAAGGGAGGGAGCAAGGCGGAGGTGGGCAGGGAGGGAGTTCCAGGCATGGGGGGCAACAAGTGAGAAGGGATGAAGGCAGTTAGGGGAGCAGGGGAGGTGTGGGAGGATGAGAGAGGGGACAGAGGAGGAGCGAAGTTCACGGACGAGTACGGAGGGAAATTAGCGCAGAGAGGTAGGAGGGAGCAAGGTTGTGAAGAGCTTTATAGGTGAAGACTAGGAGCTTGTGCAGGATTCGTTCAGGAAGGGGGAGCCAGTGAAGAGAGGAGAGGAGGGGCTGCACGTGGTCGAAGCGACAGGCGAGGTGGATGACCCTGGCAGCAGAGTTTTGGATGGAAATAAGGGGAGAGCGGGGGAGGCCAATGAGAAGGAGGCTACAGTAATCGAGGCGAGAGAGAACCAGAGCATGAACAAAGGTTTTGGCAGAGGAGAGAGAAAAGGCCGAATCTTAGCAATGTTATGGAGGGAGAAGCGACAGGATTTGGCAACAGAGTCGATGTAAGGCTGTCTCTTATACACATCTAGATGTGTATAAGAGACAGGGAGTAGAGAGAGAGAGTTGAGTGTCATCAGCGTAGAGGTGATATTGGAAGCTGTGGGAGGCAATGAGTTTGCCTAGGGACAGGGTATAGATAGAGAAGAGGGCCAAGAACTGAGCTTTGGGGAACACCAACCAAGAGGGAAAGGGACGAGGAGGTGGAGTTGGCAAGAGACCTTGAAGGAGCGGTCAGAGAGGTAGGAGGAAAACCAGTTGAGAACGGAGCCAGAGAAGCCAAGGGAGTGAAGTGAGTCCAGCAAGAGTGAGTGGTCAACAGTATCAAAGGCAGCAGAGAGGTCAAGGAGGACAAGAATGGAGTAGGGGCAATTAGATTTGGCCACGGGAAGATCGTTGGTAATCCTAGCGCGAGCAGTTTCAGTAGAGTGAAGAGGGCAGAAACCAGATTGGAGGGGGTCAAGGGAGGAGTTGGCGGAGAGGAAGTTGAGGCAGCGGGAGTAGACAACACGTTAAAGAAGCTTGGAAGCAAAAGGAAGGAGTGAGACAGCACAGTTGCTAGAAGGGTCAGTGGGGTCAAGAGTGGACTTCTTGAGGATAGGGCAGACAGTGGCGTGCTTGACGGTGGAGTGGAAGGAGCCAGTAGAGAGGGAGAGGTTGATGATGTGCAGGAGGGAAGGCCATCCATGATGAACAAGTATTGCTCCTGTCCTGGGGAAGGCCAGTCCTAGGTCCCACACTGACTAATTGGTCCTGTATCACAGTTCACTGCTTAAAAGGTGGGGCTAGCCCTCGGCCATACCAAAAAAATGGTTACGTGGCTCTTGGGGTTGAAATCTTTGCCGACCCCTGTTTTCTTATCTACCTTGTTTTAGTTCTGTTTGAATCTAACCTGAGCGCAACTGCTTCTGTTCTTTTATTTCCCTCCCCTGATCTTACAGGCCTCGAAGCTTACATATCACCTTTTGGGTAGTTGCTGTTTTGTATTTTTGCTTTCAGTTATTTGGCACGAGTGGCCTTTTTGAGAAGCGGTTGGGAAGCTGATAATCCATTCCAAATTTAACGTATTGTGACACGGAGGCGGCAAAGCTGTCTGACACCAAGCAGAGTGCAGGCAGGGTAGCAACAGGATTGGGACTAGGCGTGAGTCTCAGGAAAAATCGGGCAGAGCTGTTTTGAGTCTGGGCCAGGAGGTCAAAACCAGGAAATCGAGCCAAGTCAACAAAAAGACAGCGTCCAGGAAGAGGCGAGGGGAGAGTGCCAGAGAATCGGTTGGATGGGGGCGGGAACGGGGAACAAGGGGGCAGGCTGGAGGGCAGGTTGGAGCCGACATAGACACTGGGCTTCCTCTTCCTCTCAGCTGTTTTTTTTGTGTATGCATCAGCCAATCAGGATCCGGTGGGCGGAGAATCCCGTTGCCACGTTTCCTGCCGCTGCCAGGTTTGGTGTGTGCCTGTAGGGGGCGGCCTCTGAATCGCCACCAGGGCGTTAGCCTGTTTGAATTCCAAGCCCCAGCACCGCGTTTGTGAACCCTCTGGCCTTTAGGGGTTGGTTACACTTCATCTAGGGCAGTAGTTCTCAGACCGTTCTGAACTGGGGCCCCCATCCAGTTCGTCTGGGGTAACCGAGGTCAGACCCCAGGCACACACACACATCAGACTCTTTCCCCCTTGTCCTCTAGCTCTCTCTCCCTCTGGCCACCCCATTATTTTGGAGATCCTTCTGTGCCCCCCTCCCATGGGGCACCCCTCTCGGTCTGGGAACCACGGATCTAGCTCATCCTCCCAAGAGCCTGTGAGTTAGATCGCTACTGTTCCCATACAGACGGGGGACTGAGGCTGAGAGGGATTTTGCCCATTCCTACCTTGAGAGGCCTGGGCACGATAGGAAAGACGATTGATGCTTTGGGGAAAGAAGGCAAGGAAGGAAATAAGTTTTGCTTCGCGGTTGCAGTGTTCCCCCCTCATCACAGCAGCAAGGATTATAGCCTCACCTCCTCAACCCTGCCATGAGAACTGACACACTAGACTTGACCAGTGGGTCCGCATCAGCCAGAATCCTGCCCCTAGCATCAGCTGATACCACGTGTCTACAAAAACAGGGTCTGTACAGAACGAGCCATTCCCAGCTCCCAGCAGCCAATGGAGCCATGCTCTGTGAATTAGGCTCCATCCTCTTAGAATCCTCGTCCTCTTCTTGGCTCTGGCGTCCTCTTACAGCAGTGAATTCCACAAGTTAATTGTTCTTTTAAAAAAAATAAAAATAAAATGTATGTATGTGGCAGGGGGTGGGGAGGTAATTCCCTCCTGTCTGTCTGTTTGTTTGTTTATAAACCGAATTTGCAGAACCAGGAGCTGGCTTCTGTTCTCTCAACTCATTCCCAACCCTTTCTCGAATCAGAGCGGCACTCTGGTTTGACGCCGCCGGGGGAGGGGGCATAGAGGCAGCCCCAGCCCCTAATCGGAAACTGTGATAGCCATTCGGAAAGTGCAATTGTCCAAGGTCAGTCGCGCTGACAACTCACCTTGATGACGCTGTCGTCCTGTGTTTCTTTTGCTAAAGGTTACTTTAAAAAAAAAAAAAAAAAAAGCATGTAGGTCTAAAACCGCAGCATGGTGAACTCCAGGGAGGCTAAAGCTTCCCTCTGATTTACTCTCAACTTGGCTACTTCCAATTGTGTGTGTCGGTTAATTCTCCTTTCATCCCACGGAGGGGGAATGTAGCATTTGAGGATTTTATTTGATTTTTTACAAGAAGGCTAAGCTTATTACATCGTTGTTTTAAAAAGCTGCGGGCTTTGAACAGGGACTGGCTGCCTCAGCTGCAGGATATAAACAAAAAACTGTGGCCCCGCATCACTTTTTTCACTATCGAATGGGAGTCGTTCTTGGCAATTTCGTTCCTTTGGGCTGGATTTATTTTTAATTTTTTTTTTTTATTGGTTATTTTTACAAGCTGTGAGTTGACTTCATTTGTACCCAACCACTAATGAGTTTTTTTTTGTTTTTAATTGTTAAAAAGGGAAATAAAGGCAAGAAAGAAACGATGGTTGCTGTCTTTGGTGTGAATTACAGACAGGAGGTGGGGAACCGTTTTCCTCCCAGGGGGCCTATTTGAAAATCTTGGCGACGGAGCTGTGTAAGCGGGGTTCTTCCAGACGATGCCTTACATTTTGCACAACACCCGCCCAACCAGCCCCACGTTGGAATTTGGGGTTGGAAGGAGCTAAGGGGCTTCCGCGCAGCAGAGGGGTGTGTGGGTGTGTAATGTATACTGGAGCGGTGTGAAGTAGCTATGTGGTATTGGAATAGGCTGGGGACAATCCGAGTGAAGGAAGGGCAGGCATGAGCAACCTTGGTTATAAGGAAGCAACCTTCCCTTCCTACTATTCTGGAATAGAGACTATAAGTTCCATCAGGCCGTACAAGGAAGAGCAAATATAGCTCCACATGCCACCTGGTGTTGCAATGCATTATGGGAGTCACAGGAAGCGGACTCCAACTCCCCGTAGGCTGCATGAAAGAGGGCAAATGGCCTCCTTTTGCAATGCATCCTGGGAGCTGTAGTCTGATCCAATGAATGTCTGTAGGAAGAGACCAGAGTGCACCTCCCATGAGCCCATGCTACGTCTGAGGTGCGCGAAGACATCCAGACTTCATCGGAGACCACCCAGTGATTGAATGATTTATATAACATTTTGCTTCGTCTTTTATGGGCATATGTGTTTTAATGTTGAAATGGCTATGGCGTAAGCTAATGCCTAAATAAACTCCTCCTCCTCCTCAAGGAACCCAGTGCGAGCCCCCCACCCAAGGGCCAGTGTGGTGTAGTGGATAAGGTGCTGGGAAGCCAGGGCTTAAATCCTGCCCTCGCCATAAATGCCTGGGTGGCTTGGGCCCGTGTCTCGGCCTCTAGTCCCCATCTGTAATAAATGTGTGTGTCCTCGTCTCCCTTGTCTGTCTTCGATTGTAAGCCCACAATAAGGGACAATTGAATAAGGGACAATAAGAATTGCAATCGTAATGCACCAGCGCAATATAAATGCTTAATAGTAATACTCATGATTGCAGAAGGTGCTTGAGCAAAATTCTGCACAGCCTCCAAGCAGTTGTAGTCCAACTCTTTCTAATGTACCTGCCCACGGTAAGGCGTGGAGGAAATATGAGCTGGAAAGACTACAACGCCCATGAGGCATTACAAGACAGTATCCTAGCCTATCTCTCAGTCTGCAGAGTCACTTGTGAAAGACTACAATTCCCATGAGGCAACAGCTGAGGAGCAGACAGCATGGTGGGGGGGCTGCACAGTTTGCTGGGAGTTGTAGTTCCTTTCTCTCCTCCTTCCTATTCACTGCACTGGGATGAAATTGTCAGAAAGACTACAACTCCCATGAATCCTCATGTGACCGATCCTGGCTGCACAGCCTACTGGGAGTTGTAGTTTCCCCTAGGTCTCTGCTTCCATTGATTGTCATAGGGGCCCAGGAGGGGGAAAGGAATTCCTCTCCCGCACAGCCTGCCGGGAATTGTAGTTCAGGTTCCCCACATCATTTATCCAGGCGGGAGAAAGACTACATTCCCTGCGAGGCCACGGGAGGGAGCTCAGACACTGACAGCCTGCCGGGAGTCGTAGTCCCACCAGGCGGGATAAAGACTGCAATTCCCATGAGGCTAAGCGGCACCCGAAAGGCTTTGAGTGACCCAGACAACATGGCGGACCGAACAATCTGCTGGGAGTTGTAGTCCCACTTTCCCGTCTGTCCTATACTGTTACAGGGACCCAAACGAGAGAGGTACTACAAGTCCCAGAAGGCGAAGCGACACCTGATCCCGATAAAACACCCCGACAACAAGGTGTGTCGCGCAGCTTGCTGGGAATTGTCGTCTTATCGGTCCCTCCTGTCCCATTGCAAGGGGGAATCCAAGGGAGGGGGGAAAACTACATCTCCCATGATGCCAAGCCGCACCAGGGCTGGGCCACCCAGACAACATGGCGGGCCGCTCTGCCTGCTGGGAGTGGTAGTCCCACTGTTGCCTCCTCTGCCATTGGCTCTCACAGGGACCAGGAAGGGGAAAGACTACGCCTCCCGTCGAGCCTCGCGCCTGGGTGAGGAAGAGGAGGAGGAGAAGAAGAAAAGCTACAACATGGCGGCTGCTCTCATTACCCAGACCTGGGAGCTGTGAGAGGGGGGAAAGCTCCAGGAGCTGGAGGAACCTTGACTGTGCCAGGGTCTGGTTAGGGGGGGGCACCAGCCCTCCTACCCTAACCAGGAAGGAGGCTGCCCCTATTCTCCCCAGCCATGGGGGTCCAGGGCTTCCAGGAGTTTCTGGAGAAGCGCTGCCCGGGGGCGGTGGTGCCTGTCGATCTGCTCAAGCTGGCACGGGCCATGGCTGGTCACGGCAGGGGACCCGCGTACTGTGCTCCGGGGGTGCCAGGGGGGTACCCCCACCCTGCAGCCATGCCTGGGTTGGCGTCAGTGGTGGGGGGTGCACCGTACCCGCCTGGGCATCCTCACTCCCAACACGTGCCGGGGTTGGCGCCGGTGGCACCGTGTCCAGCCAGGCTCTTGGTGGACGCCGATTCGGCCCTGCAGCGTCTCTACGGCGGGTACCAGACGGACTGGGTGTGCGGCGGGCAGTGGAACGCCATGGTGGGATACCTGGCCGCCCTCTCGCAGGCCTGCCTCTACCAGGGCGGCCTGGAGCTCGCGGTCATCTTCAACGGCGGCCTGGGCAAGGAGAGGCTGCCGGAGTGGGGCAGGAAGGCCCAGGACGAGAGGCAGACGGCGCAGCTCATCGCCGGGCACGTGAGCAACAAGGGAACCCCGCCGCCCCGGGCCTGGTTCTTGCCGCCCGCCTGCCTTGGGCACTGCGTCCGGCTGGCCATGATCCGCTTCCGGGTTAAGGTAAGGGCTGGATGGGATTCTATCCCAGCATGCCTTGCACCGTGCTCTGGATCATATCCCAGCATGCTTTGCGGAACTGCACCTAGTAGACCCTATCCCAGCATGCTTTGCAGACCTGCACCTTCACCAATCCCAGCATGCCTTGTAATACCTCCTGCTGTATTCTTTCGCCTCCTTCCCTGCAGGTGGGGGGGACACTCGATGGCGAGCCAAGGGGTCGGAGGGCAGCGTAAGGGAAGGTGAAAGGACCGGGTGTGAGGCTAAAAGCAGCAGGGCTGCAAAGCATGCTGGGATAGGACCAGCGCACAGGGGAGGGCGGTGTGTGTGCGTTAAGATGCGCTTGGGGAGACGCCCATGAATCCTGTTCCAGCTGGTAGGGCACCCCCCGTGCTGGACCCCGGCCCACTTCTCTCCCACCAAATCCCCCTTGCAGCTGGTAGGGCACCCCCCCGTGCTGGCCCCCGACCCACTTCTCTCCCACCAAATCCCCCTTGCAGCTGGAGGGCTCCCTGCCCCATACCTATGTCACCCGTATTGGCTTTCTGCTGTACGGAGCAGGGATTACCAGGGTTGGTTAGACCCCTGCTGGGGTGCTGAGATTTGGATGGGGCTCTGTGGAGCTGTGTGTGTATGTGCATGAAGGCAGGCTCACCCTTTCCTTAATTCTCTGCTAGGAATAGAACCCAGGTGTCCTGGTCCCCAACCCCCCTGCTCTAACCCACCCGCCCCCACTCCCCTCCAGAGAACCCAGGAGTCCTGGCTCCCAGGTTCTCTGCAGTCAGCAGCTCTCCACCCCAGGAATGGTGATGGTGTCACTAGGGCACTGGTGTGTCCTCCCTTCTGTTGTGCTTTCTTTTTGAGGCAGGCAGCGGGTTCCTACAAAGGTGTGAATGTGCGTTCATAACCTGACCCCAGTGTGCCCCTGGATCCTGCTGATCCCCCATCTCTCCCAACCGCTCCTGTTTTGGAAAGAGAGTCCCTCATTGGGTGTTGAATCCCATTGTTCCTCTTTTAGGAGGTATTCAAGCCCCAGGCCCCTCTCTCCTGGGGGCCTTCCAGGAAAAGCTCTTGAGAGGCCGATGGGTTGAGGATGGCATGAGAAGTAGGAGCGTGTCTGAGCGTCTGCTCTGGGGTGGGGGTGTCTGTCAGTGTCTCTGCAGGTGGAGCTGATTGGCTGAGTAATGCCTCCCCCAGCCAGACCCCGGAGCGCTAGTCCTAATGGATCAGGGGGCTCCGCATCGACAATGGAGGTCCGGGTGGGGAGACATTGAGGCAGGAACTCCAGTGCCTTGTACTTATGGGGAACCCTGCTACCTTAGGCAGGGCCCAGCGACAGACCTGCTGCTTCAGTCCCTCTCTCTGTGTGGCATCCCGCTTGCTGGGCAAACGTTTTAGGGAAACCCTATGGTTCGGGGCAGCAGGCACAGACTGGGATTAAAAAAAACCCTGCCCCCCTCACTCTCACATGTGGAGAAATCAAAATAATGAAATGCTGGGTTGCAGTGAGGGAGCAATGCGACCCCTCAGGTGTCAGGGCGGCTCCCCTCCACCCCCTCAGAGCTAGGGGTTCAGGCTCTCTGCAGACTCGGGCAGGTGTCGGGTGGCTCCCCCCTCCCCCGAGCGATAGGCTCAGGCTCTCTGCAGACTCAGGTAGGTGCCGGGTGGATCCCCCCTCCCCCGAGCGATAGGCTCAGGCTCTCTGCAGACCCAGGCAGGTGTCAGGGCAGCTCCCCCCTCTCAGAGCTACGGGCTCAGGCTCTCTGCAGACTCAGGCAGGTGTCGGGGTGGCTCCCCCCTCTCAGAGCTACAGGCTCAGGCTCTCGGCAGACTCAGGCAGGCGTAGCTTGGGGCGGTTAACAGGCCCGGAGCTGCTGTCTTGTGACCGGCCCTTTTCCCCTCTCCTCGCCTCAGGTCTTCCAGAGCCTGGAGGACCATCACCAGGAAGTTGTGTCCTTTTTCCGAGAGAATGGCTTCCACGGGCTGATTGCGCACGACTCGGAATATGCCCTCTGCAACATCCCCTCCTACTACAGCTCCCACGCCCTCAAGCTGAGCTGGAACGGCAAGAGCCTCACCACCAACCAGTTCCTCCTGCAGGAGGTGGCCAAGCAGCTAGGCCTCAAGCTCAGCAGCTTTGCCCTCTTTGCTGCCCTGCTGGGTAAGTGGGGAGGACGAGACCTCACTCCCGACGGGAGGGGGCAGCGGTGTGGGAAACATCTGGCCAAGCAGCAGGCACTATAGAGAGGCAGATCAAGTGGTGCCTGGTAGGTGGTCACTCTAGCTTGGGAGCATGGGGTAGGCAGAGTCTTGATGGTCAGGAAGCACAGATCAGAAGTTGGAGTTCCTTTGAGAGGGTCCCCTCTAGGCAGGATCTCTGCTCAGGAGGACATAGGGGGGCTATTCTCTATGGTAAGGGAGAACATAGAGAGGATACACTCTAGGCAGGGTCTCTGTGGTCAGGAGGAAATAAGGGGGCTATTCTCTATGGTAAGGGAGAACATAGAGAGGATACACTCTAGGCAGAGTCTCTGTGGTCAGGGAGGATAGTATGTGTTGGAGGCTACTCTTTATGATGTGGGGGGGGGGGGGAGACACACAGAGAAGATCAGAAGGTTGCTACCTTGTAAATAAGGTTCTTCAAGATGGCTCGTAACATTCTCACAAATGGGTTTGCGCTTGCGTGCCCTTCTCCTGCCAAAAAAACCACGTGACGGTCTCAAACTCCCACAGTATATAAGGTACCTGCCCGCCTAAACCCAACAGTTCCTCCCAACCCTGAGAGTGCAGGAAGAAAATTCCATGCGGGGGCTGGAAGGGTGGGGGTATTTGTGAAAATGTTCGGCGCCATCTCGAAGAACCTTGTGTACAAGGTAGCAACCTTCTGTTCTTCGAGTGGCTCCTCCCATTCTCACAAATGGGAGAGTACCAAGCCTAGGTCAAGGCGGTGGGGGAATTTTCTTATAGAATAAAAACAACATATATCTGCAAGC
The DNA here is from genome assembly GCA_003113815.1 of Sphenodon punctatus. Classification (NCBI taxonomy): domain Eukaryota; kingdom Metazoa; phylum Chordata; class Lepidosauria; order Sphenodontia; family Sphenodontidae; genus Sphenodon; species Sphenodon punctatus. The sequence goes on from QEPC01015375.1 coordinate 310,909, forward strand.
CAAAAGTGTGTCCGTTTATTCTGTTAACTTAGTTACAAAGTTCCTTTCATTTATATATTTCCTTTTTGTTTTTTTAACAAAAACATTGTAAGTAAAATAGATTGATTATGAACTACAGAATTCAATATATAGATACTCCCAGAGAGGTGTCAGATTCAGAATTGAGATGTAAAGCGTAATGCTTAGTGACTGTATGCGGGGAACTCCGGGTCGCAGGCCTCGAGAGGAGAGATGTTGCAAAATGCTGCTGTAGACGCACCCAGACCTTTGAGCGAATGAGCCTTTAAATAAGGCAGGGGTGGAGTTCCTACCTGCTCATAGGCAAAGGAGATCAAATGCACTAACCATTTTGAGATAGTTTAGGATGAATCTTTTTGCCCTAACTTGGGATGGGAAGGGGAGAGGAACAAATTGTCATTCCATCTGCAGTGCTGGGTCGTGTCTAAATAGAGCAGGACCGCTCTTTTAACGTCCAAAGTGTGAAATTTGGCTAAGATTTCCGACTCGTGGTGGAGGAAGGAATACTGGGAGAACAATTTTTTATGCCAAGTGAAATCCGGACACCGTTTAACGATAGATGGAGAGAGAGCTCTATCCTGTCCGGGAAGACTAAGAAGTAAGGTTCCTTGATCGAAATAGCGGCGAGTTCCCTCACCCGCCTAAAGGACGTAATGGCTGTGGCAGACCCTGCCACCAGTAGCAGCTTCCCTGACCTTCCAGCTGACCTTCACTGACACCTTGGCTTCCAGGTACTGCTAGGCAGGATTTCGCAATCCCAGGGAAAGGTACAGCCACCTGACTTACCAAGGACCAATGACCATTGAGGGGGTAGGGGGCTTTTAAAAGGAAGGGCCACACCTCTCGGGGGTCGCTCTCTCCATTTTGTCTTCTGTTTGCTTTGGACACTGACTTGGGGCTGAGGAGCGGAGGGAATGGCTCCAGGCCTATATGGACTCAACTGAAACTTAAAGACTGGACCCCTCTGCTGCAAAGCAAAGGTGCACTTCAAGCAGTGAGTAAATGAATGTTAGATCTGAGGGACCAGTTTAGGCTAAACGCTTCTAAAAGGGCTATCATGCCTAAACAGTTCTGATCATTTACTTTGCTCAAGGATTCAAATTACCTCACACGGTTGTAGCCTGTGATGATGAGTTTATGTTATCAGTAAAGTTTTCTTTCTTTTGATCTAAAGGATCTGTGTGTCTGTGTGTGTTAGCTAATACGCCTCTGTACGCTCGACGCGGCAGAACTTGGGAACTGTTTTTACTCCAGCTTGCGAGCTGGGCTGTTATAAGTACAAAGGGTCTCATTCTCCTCAGTGGGATGAGGCAGGAACCTGTATGATTAATAAGCACTGAGGTGGTGGCAGCGGTTAAGAGGCCAGTAATAAGTGGGTAACGGGGTGCCGGGAGGCTGGGGCGAACCCCAGTGGGCTCCGTTACGCCACAACTGGTGGCAGCGGTGGGATTGACACCCCCAAGAAGGTGGGGACCCCCAAGAAGGAGGGAGTAATCCCCTAGAAAGCTAACACACACACCAGTTCCCAAAAAGATTTTTTTTTGGCTTGGCTTAGCAGCAGGCAAGCCAGTGGTAATTGCTTCATTGTTAGGCTAATTAGAGCAGAGATAAGGGCTCTTCGCATTCTTTTAGCTATTGGTGATAGTTTGCTGAGGGGGAGAGACACACCCTAGCAGACTGGTTTTAGATCCAAGGGAATTTTTTTTTTTCCTTTTCCTTGAAGATTTTTTTTTCCTTCAAGAGGTTTTAGTTTGAACTTTGAGCAAAACAGATCTGAATTAATTTGGGCCGGTTCAACTGGATAGGGCTTAGTTAAGCAGGGCCAAGCCAAGAAGATACATGAGTTCTGAAAAACAGGGAGTGCCCAGAAGACTCCTTAAACTACCTAAAGCTGACCTTGTAAAAGAAGCTCAGAAGAGAGGCATACCCACAGAAGAGCTTACTAACGAACAGTTGAGAGAGTATAAAAACCTTCGAAATCCATTACGCCACAATGGCAACCAAAAAGGCAGTCTTCAAAGACCAGTGGAACAGGTCCGATTGCTCCGCAGGTTCGAAAGGGTGTTTTCTCAGCTGATCTAGAACAAGGTTCAGATCCCACTGAGAAATGGGTTGTTTGTGAGGGGGAAACAAATTAATGAGTCCCTTAAACTTTTTTACCAGAGGATGACCAAAAAGGGATTGGGAATTTGGGCAAGCAACACGTCGGTCTGTTGCTGAGAGATGCACTCTTATAAGAAGAGTGAGCAAGGTCCTTCTCAGCCAGGTCCAGCAAGTATTGAAGGACTATTGGCACAGTCACCGAATCTACTGAAATGGATCCCGCAGATAACCAGTAGGAGAATCTCCTCCATTTGGAATCATATGATTTTTTTTTTTTAGTAGATTGTTTCAAATCACTATCCAGCACCAGATTTAATTTGTCTGCTAGCGACTGAGAAGTGGGAAGGTGTGTATTCTCCATGTGTGGAGGTTGAGGCATTTTATTTCCGGATGGAGAATCTCCCCTTCCTGTAGGGACAACAGATTCGGCACCTGGGGTAAGGGAAGGGATGCTAAGGCAAGGCTCGGTGTCCTGGTACCAAATTTGACGTGGCCAACATGGGGAGATTAGGATCAAATTTGCCCTTTCCCTGTGAATCTTCTCTAGGGTTTTTGACGTGAGAGGGCTCGGGGGGGAAAGGCATACCCTAGCTGTGTGGTCCAATTCATGGAGAAGGCATCCCCCAACGATTGTGGATTGTGCAATAAAGTTTGCATTTGTTGTTTAGTCTCATGGCGAACAACTCTAACCTCGGGACTCCGCACAGAGATACCAGAGTTTTGTACGCTACCGGGGATAGCTCCCACCCGTGGTGCTCCTCTTGGAGGCGACTGAGCACGTCCACCTTTGAGTCCTCTGATCCAGCTACACGTACCGCCTGGAGGATCACGTTGTGCTTCAGGGCAAAATGCCAGGTGGCCTGAGCCAGTCGACAGAGTTCCTCCGACCCTGTTTGTTGAGATACCCACACAGCGGCGGTCTTGCCGCAGGCTGTTCTGACGACCTTGCCCTGCAGTACGTGTCGAAATGCCTTCAAGGATTTTAAAATAGTTATGGTCTCTAAAAGGTCGATACGATACAGACGCTGACTCTTGCTCCACCTCCCTGTAATGGAGAGCTCTTGCAGGTGAGGCCCCCACCATCCTGTCATTGACGCATCTGTCGGCAAAAAACGAGTAGGGTTAGGTTGCATGAACGACATCCCTGCCAATACAAAATCCCTGTTACGCCGTATATCGAGAGACTCCAAAATCTCTTCTGTGATTCTGAGTCTCTTTGTGGGAGGCTCCGCGGCAGGATTAAATAACTTCAAGGACCACAATGGGAGAGGCTGCATAAACAGCCTTGCGGAAGGTGTGGTGGCCGTAGTAGATGCCGTGAGACCTAGAAGCCTCTAAAAGGTTTTAACTCGATGAATGCGTAAAATTCTCACTGAATTGGAAATATCCAGAACTCTATCCTCTGGAGCAAGCCCCTTCGCTTGAGTAGAATCCATTATAGCTCCTATATAATCAGTGGGTCGTGTAGGAGGCAGGCGGGACTTCTGTACGTTTATAGTCCGCTTCACGCATCGATCTAGGGTGAAGCGTAGGTTGGCATTGAAGGTGTTAAGCAACCAGCAGCCAATCATCTAGGTAGGGGAATGGCGATGCCATGCTTACGAAGGAAAGCTAGTACTGGGGCCGTAACCTTAGTAAAGACCCTAAGGGCCGAGGAGAGTCCGCATGGTAATGAACAATACTGAAAATGCATGGAGTCATGGGTGAAACGGAAGAATCTTCTACAGGAGGCATGCCGTCTAATATGAAAATTAGCATCTTTTAGATCAAGAACCGTATATCACCGACCCTGCTCCAGCTGGGTCCTTAAATTGTCTCAAGTAAGCATTTTGAACTCGTGATATGTAACAAACGTATTAAGAAAACGTAAATCTGAAATAGGGCTATGACGTCCTCCCTTCTTATCTACTACGAAGCAGTTGGACTAAAGCCCGGATCTGAGGTGAGCACAGGGCACCAATTCAACAACACCTTTTGAGGTTACAATTCAACCATTTCTTTATTTAAAGCCACAGGCTGGTCTCAAGAGACCGTAACGGTTTTCAAAGGTTGAACTGGAGGAAGAGTGGAAAACTGGACTCTGTACCCCACCTTAATAAGCTGCAAAACCCAAGCATCAGAGGCAATCTCCTCCCAACAGGGGAGGGAGTTAAATAACAGAAAATTCTCCCCGGACAGAGGAATCCAACTGAACTGGGAGCGTCGGCGATGGTCAGCGCCACCCTCTGCTGGATTGTGAAGGGAAAGACTGCCTGGCGGGTGATCTGGGTTTAAAAGGTGGATAGGGAGATGTTGTCTTCCTCTGATACTGAAAAGGTGCGGAATAGTACCTTTTATTATAGGGTTGGTGTTGTGTAGAGTATGGACGAGGTGGCCCTAGTGTAGGACTGCTGGGGAACTTAGGGTCGTGAATGGAAAAAAGCCCTGATCTCTCTGGGTGATCTTCATCTTGACGACCGTCGCCCTGGATTTCTGGATCTTTTCAAGGACCTCATCCACCTCCTTGGCGAACAGTCCAGATTGATCGAACGGCACGTTCTCGATGCGTGCCTCACGGCGCGTCTCCCAATCGAGTGCCTCAAGGCCAGGCGGAGCGTCGTGTAACAATAGCGTTTGTTACGCCTCTTGCTGCTGTCTCTGAGGAGCGCCTCTCCGCCTGCAGCCGGAAGCGAGCCGTAGTGGAGCCCTCGGAGCAAAGTCGTTGGGACAGCTTTCTGTTTGTCCTTGGGGAGGCGAGGGATAAGCTGCTGCACCCCATCCCGCAGGCGATGCCGGTTTGATGCCGTCCCGGCCGCATAACTGGAAGCGAAGGCTCTGCGTCCGAAAATGTCAATTCTCCTGCTCTCCCTGTCCGCAGGGGACGTGTCCTGCGAGTTCCTCTGATATTTCTCAGCAGAGGCAGACACGCTCAAGGAATTTGGAAGAGGGGGCCGAAAAAAGATAGAACCCTGTTCTGGGGGAAACAAGTGGAAAGAGCTGCTGGTTGAGCATACAGGCTGTACGGAAGCAGGATTGTTCCAGAGCTTTTCCACTTCTAAAGTGTGCTTTTTGAAAAGCGGAAGGGTCAGCTTGGATCGAGGTGGTTTCTCCACGCTTCTATAGGCTGGATCGGATTCCTGTTCTGACACCAGGACGGTATCCAGCTTCAAGGCTTCCGAAAATCTTTTCAACAGCCCCTGGAAGTCCTTGTGCTCCTGGGAGGAAACTGAGGACGCGGTGCCCTGAACCTCGTCTGAAGGCGGTGGAGAAAGGGACTCTGACTCTTGACCCTCAAAGGGTTCCTGGATCGGGGGTCAGGATCCCACCCGTACAGGGGAACTCGGATCGTGGAAGACCTCCTCCGGGTCAGGAGGCAGAGCGTTAATCACCACTGGTGATTTGCAGCAACTGCTTCTTAAGCTTCCTCCTTTGTGCAGCCGGTGAAGCAGCTTCTGTTGTCTCCTGAGGAATTTCTCCTTGTCCTCCCTGGAAAAAGTCGTAGCCTGGCCGCTCGACGTCGAGGGGGGCGTAAGCTCGACGTCGAGGGGGGCGTAAGCTCGACGTCGAGGGGGGCGTAAGCTCGACGTCGAGGGGCTGCTTTGTCTGTGGGACGACGATTTATGTCGAGACTCGGAGTCTGTTGGACGCTGAGGACTGTGAGGCGCTGAAGGGGCAACAACATCTGAGTGGGGCTTCACCGTCGAGGAGAGATCGGCGTCTGTCCTAGGCGCCCTGGTATCATCAAATAACTGCTGAAGGCAGGAAACTATCAGCTTATTGCCCTGTCGGCGCAATTCTTCTTGCGCCTTAAAATAGTGCCAGGGGAAACTAGATTCTTTGCTCCTCTGGTGAGAAAGCTTGATCCTTCCGACAGCGTGCTCCGAAGGGGTGGGGTGGGCTGTCACCCACTGTAGTCGTGGAGGCTGGTACGGTGAGCCTCTGAAACGCGGGTCGGATTCTTCCTCAGCGTTGTAGAGCGGAGAGGAGATAGTGACCGCTGACAAAGGAGAGATGGGGTGTGTGCGGAAACCCCGGTCTCCAGTATTCCCTCCTCATCTGAGGAGCTGGGGGAAAAAGAGTGGGCTGCTGGGATGGCAGACTGAACCCTCTCAGAACGCTGCCGCCTCGGTCTTTTGGGAGACTGAGAATGGGACTCGAGAGAGGTGGAAGGTCCCTGAATATTAGACTCCGGAGTGGAGTGCTCGGTGAGAGCTGGAGCCGTTGAGACGGTCTCCTCCGCCCCCAGACTAGGCCCCGTAGGGGATGAGGCGGTAGAAGTACGCTGCCTGGTAAGCGGAGTGACCTTTCCCGGAGCGCACGCAGGACAGTCTTGCGGTTCATGAGAAGTACCCATACGCAGAAGGCACTGTCCATGCGGATCCTTAGGCGTCCTCTTTTTGCCGCAGGTGAAGCATAGCTTAAAACCATGTTTTATTGTAGACATCTTAACTCTTTAAAGAGCTAGCGAGCGAAGAACAGCCACTAAGCCGCGAAAGCAGTTGGAAGGAACTGTTGGGTTTAGGCGGGAAGGTACCTTTTATATACTGTGGGGGCTCGAGACCGCCATGTGGTTTTTTCAAACTAGCAAGAGAAGGGCGCACAAGCGCAAACCCATTTGTGAGACTGGGAGGAGTCACTCAAAGAAGAACCCCTCTAGTCAGGGTCTCTGGTAAGGAGGAAATAGGGGGGCTATTTTCTTTGGTACAGGAGAACATAGAGTGGGTACTTTCTAGACAAAGTCTCTATGATCACAAAGGACCTAGTGGGTGTTGGAATTTACTCTGTGACGAAGGAGAACAGGAGGTCGCTACCTTACAAACAAGGTTCTTTGAGATGGCTCTGAACATTCTCACAAATGGGTTTGCGCCTGCGCGCCCTTCTCTTACCGGCAGTTACCAAGCTCACTAGTTTAAAAAACACGTGACGTTCATGCACCCCCAAACTATATAAGGTACCTTCCCGCCTAAACGCAACAGTTCCTTCCAACCCTGAGAGTGCAGGAAGAAAATTCCATGGGCGGGAGGGGATGCCATCTCGAAGAACCTTGTTTACAAGGTAGCAACCTTCTGTTCTTCTTCGAGCGGCTCCTCCCATTCTCACAAATGGGAGAGTACCAAGCCTATCTCAGGCGGTGTGGGAATTTTCTCTCGTAAAAATTTTCTGCACGTCGTCTGATGGAGGCGGTGACAGGCTCTCGGAGTCGGGCGCCTCGAGGAGTTCCAACGTCGGAGTATCCGGGTCCGCTGCGCGCAGGGGTTCTATCGGCTGTGTAGAGTCGTCAAGAGGCTCGGGTGAGACCGTGGGCTGGACGAGAGGACGTAAAAGCTGAGCCTTGTACTGTTTTCTCCTGGCCACTCGACGCTTATGCCTTTGCAAGCGCTGGTGGAACTTGGCAGCAGCCTCGAGTGTGAAAACCTCGGGGTCGGTCTTCGACGTCGTGGCCCCTGCTGCTGACGTCGATGCGGGGCCCTTGGATGTCGAGGGCAGAGCTGTCGACGTTGAGCGTGCCGCTGTCTGCGGTGGCTGCTTCGACGGCGATATAGCGGTTGACGTCGATGTCTCTGATTGGTGCTTGCGGTGTGACGCACGACGCCGAGGAACGATGGCAGGAGGTGGAGAAGAGTCCGCATCGCCGCGCAGAGACATCGGTTCTGAGCGGGGGGACTTAGACACTGTAGCTTGAATAAGTTGTTGCAGGCATGACACTATCCGTTTCGTGGCCTGTCGCCGAGAATCCTCCTGCTGCTTCAAATACTGCCAAGGGAAGGTAGCGTCCCGTGGTGGCAGATGCTGCCTCTCGGCAGGTTTTGGTGCCCGTCGGGGCTGTGCGGTAGCCGCCCACTGTATGCTCGGGGGCTGATAGGGAGAACCAGCAAATCTGGGGTCCGCCTCCTCCTCTGCATTGTAGAGTGGAGAAGTAATATTGAAGGGGGACACAGGCGAGAGTGGAGAAACTGAAGCCACCGCTAGAAACGCTTCCTCATCTGAGGAGAGTTAACGGGGATAACGAGCGGTCCACCAAAATGACAGGCTCTGACCCCCGCTGGCATCTTGCCCTCTTTGGTGAGGGAGAGCGGGACTCCGTGGGCGAGAGGTAGATGGAGCAGCTGAGAGAACGGCTGAGGCTTCTGAGGTGCTGGGGGGGCTGCGGAGACTGTTTCCTCTGCCCCAATACTAGGGACCGCTGGAGACGGGGAGCGCGATTTAAGCCTCCTGTCAGACGTACGTTTTTCCTTATGTTTGGCCTCAAGCTCTTTAAGCAGGGCCGGGAGGCGGATAGCTCTCTCCCTGAGAGTTTTCGGCTTGAGGAGAAGGCACTCCGCGCGGTCCTGAGGATCATGTCGTGTGCCCAGGCAGACGAGACATTGACCATGCGGGGCTTTCGTGGTCATTTTACAACCACACGCAAAGCATTGCTTAAAGCCTTGTTTTTGAGCAGACGTGATGAAAGCTAGCGAGTGAGGTGAAAAGCTGGTAAGCCGCGAAGTGGTTGGGAGGAACTGTTGGGTTTAGGCGGGAAGGTACCTTATATAGTGTGGGGGTGCGTGAATGTCACGTGTTCTTTAAACTAGTGAGCTTGGTAACTGCCGGTAAGGGAAGGGCGTGTAAGCGCAAACCCATTTGGGAGAATGGGAGGAGCCACTCGAAGAAGAAGCTGTGGTGACTATTCTCTAGGCTGGGTCTCTATGGTCAGGGAGGCCTACTCTCCATGGTCATGGAGAACAAGGAAAGACTACTTTCTAGACAAGGTCTCTATGGTTAAGAAGGACATAACGGGTGTTGGAGGTTGCTCACTATGGTCAGGGAGAACGTACTGATGTCGCGTTGGATTACTCTTTTTACAAAAGGAAAGAAGGCTAAGTTTTCCAGCTGAACTAATCCTACTGGATTGGGCCTTTTTCTCCTAATTGTATAAAATGAGTTTTACACTTTACTTTGAGGTCAGGCTAGCAAATCAAGTATTGTAAAATGACAATATATTTATAAATAAATGGAACATGAGACTTTTGAATATAAAAATATATGCATAGTTTACTTAAATTTAAATAGAAAATATCAGTAGCTTACATAGAATGGTATTGATAGCCAATCAAAGTTACATGATCTTAAAACATTTCTATTTTAAGAAAAAGCTTCTAAAAGCTTAACATATGCACAATTCATTGGCTCAAAGATATCAAGAATCACACGTTACATTCTTCCCAGTTCTTCCCTTTGTCTGCCAAGATGTTGGTGAGAGAGAAACTCCAACAGTATGTGGAATTTCAGTGTAAAGAGCAAAGCTCTTGTCTCCCTTCTTAAGCTTGCCTGCATGGGAGGCTCACATTCCTGAGGACTGACGTTGCTGACGTCAGTTAGCAAGGAAATACACTGGATCCTAATTGGCTCTCTTAATTCTAGCAAGTAAAGAAAGTTTAAATTTCCTTCAAGGTTTGAACAAACCTCGTATTTCCAGGAAATACATGACACTGAGGCTACTCTCTAGGCAGAATCTCTATGGTCAGGAAGGATGTAGTGGGTGTTGAAAATTACTCAGGGAGAACTTGTGCAGGCTGGGTCTCGGTGGTCAGGTCTTCATGGTCAGAAAGGACATAGTGGAGGTTAGAGACTACTCTATGATCAGGGAGAATCTAGGCTGGGCCTCCAGGGTCAGGGAGGACAGAGTCGGTGTTGGAGGATACTCTCTGGAGGACTGGACAGACGGTACTGCCTAGGCCATACCTACAGTTAGGCTAGATGCAGAGGCCCATAGAGTTCATACCAATGACATGGCGCCCATCCCTCCCACCCCCCCATTCTGAGAATTGTGCAAACTCCTTGCTACTCCCTGTGCCCCCTGATGCTCTCTCCTCTGCCTCCTGCTGCCAGGGGTCAAGCCACTGAAGAGCAGCAGCTGTGTGAACACACAGCTCTGCGGCGCAGGCAAACCCAGGTTAAGAAACGAGTGGCGAGCTGGGAGTGGCCTGGGTGGATCCGCATTGGATGCGGAGCTGTGTGCAGATAAGCTTGTTCATTATTCGCGACTAGGCAAATCACAAATGCCTGATTTGTATATCGCCCCAGGCCCAAAGGGGGAAACATCTCTGGCATGAGGAGGTGTCCTCCACCCGTGTTGGGGCAGGGGCAGAGTCAGGTAGCCATGGATTTGAGGGAAACCCCTGTTGCTCTGGGTAACCAGAGGCTGTTACGTTCCTGCCTCCCCCTCCACCCCCAAGGGAACCACATCCTGCCAGATGAGGACCTGGCCGCTTTCCACTGGAGCCTGCTGGGACCAGACCACCCACTAGCCTCACTCAAGGTAAGAACATAAGAGCAGCCATAGTAGGTCAGACCAATGGTCCCTCTAGCCCAGTATCCTGTCTCCTGGGTTCTCTGGGAGGGGAGTGGGGGCTAGTGGGTTAGAGTGGGGTGGGGTGGGGCTGGGAGCCCGGACTCCTGGGTTCTCTCGGAGGGGAGTGGGGGCTAGTGGGTTAGAGCAGGGAGACTGGGAGCCAGGACTCCTGGGTTCTTTTGGAGGGGAGTGGGGGCTGGTGGGTTAGAGCAGGGGGGGCTGGGAGCCAGG
>QEPC01015375.1:343848-360269 GCA_003113815.1 Sphenodon punctatus
ATGTCATACTGCCCAACTGTGATGTCATAGGCACGACCCTCATGATGTCATACTGCCCAACTGTGATGTCATAGGCACGACCCTCATGATGTCATACTGCCCAACTGTGATGTCATAGGCACGACCCTCATGATGTCATACTGCCCAACTGTGATGTCATAGGCACGACCCTCATGATGTCACCCTTCCACCCTACTTGCAAAAGGGGGTTGCCCCGTGATGTCGCTGGGGGAGGCTTCCCCATAACGTCATCCCTCCCTGACGAAGCTGCGCGCGATGAAGGGGAGTTGCCCTTGTATGACGAGTTCACGCGAGATCCGCGAGCCCCCTCGCCTCACCCCCCCCTTGTCACAGGCCGAGTTCTCGCGAGACCTCGCTCCCTTTCGTTTCCCCACCCCGGGAGGCAGATCTCGGTCCTAACCGTGAGTTCTCGCGTGATTTCTCGCCAATGCCTCCCCTCCCCCCCCATAACGGAGGGAGACTGCTCGCGCCGTTTTTCGGTCCCCGGGTCTCACCTTGCGGTTCCCGCGAGATTTCCGTCCTCCCCCAATGTCGCTAATATCTCGCGAGATGGCGGGGGGGAGCCCACCGAGGAGGCCTGCCAACGGTCTCGCGAGATTCCGGCCCTGAACTCTCGCGAGAACCCGGTTCCTCCCTCCCCACTCCCCCGAATTCTCGCCGGGTCTCGTTGTGCTCAGTTCTCGCGAGAGCTGGCTGGGCTGAGGCTTTGGGGGTTGCTGTTAAGATGGCGGCGGCGGGAGGCAGCGGGGCCCGGCACTGATCCCCTCCCCCCCGGAGCAGGTAGCGTGTGGGGCGGGGCCTTGCGTCTACGGGGCCCCGGGAGCGGGGGGCGCGGGCTGCTGAGGTGGGAGGAGAGAGGCCAGGCCATGGGGGACGGGGGGAGGGAGGCGGGACAATGGGGCCCGGCCCCTCCTGGGAGGGGGGGGAGAAGCTTTCTCGGGGCCTTCCCGTGGGGCGGGGCTAAACCCGGGGGGAGCTGTCCCCCCTCCCCCCCCACTAGAGCCCCTGACCCCGAGGGGAGCTGCCCCCCCTCCCCTGTTCCCTCCCCAGACCTGCCCCCCCACTAGAGACCCTGACCCCGAGGGGGATCTGCCCCCCCTCCCCTGTTCCCTCCCCAGACCTCCCCCCCCACTAGAGCCCCTGACCCTGGGGGGACCTGCCCCCTCCACCGAGCTCATGATCTTAGCCATGTGCAGCCTCCTCCCACCCTAGACTTGGGGAACTTTGCCCCTAGAGCCCCTGATTTTGGAGGAGAGGGGAGAGCTTCCTTCCACTCGAGCCCTGCCCCTCTTCCTCTACGAGCTTAGCTCTCCCTACTATTATTATTATTATTTATATAGGGAAAGCAATATACTTGGTGCTTCACGGTCATCCGCTTACAATCTAAGAGACCAGGTGGGGAGAGGAAGAGGACGGGAACCCAGGTGGGGGGGGGGAGGAGAGTACATGTGCTTAGCTTAGTTTACAGGGGAGAAGGAAGCAGGAATACATCCAAGAAGTTGCAATCTTAAATATTCCGCCTCCAGTACCTTCTTCGGTTAAGGATCCAATGACCTAATTCTCTTCCTCCCTCCCCTGGAAAAAAGAAGAGGGAACCTAGTTCCTCCCCATAATCATTGAGAGTTTGAGCTGCCTTGTGCCAGTGGTGGGAAGAGAGATGCCTTTCTAATCAGCCCCCTGGTTTTAGCAGTACTCTTAAACTGGAGCGGCTGCCTTCTGCAGACTGTCTCCCCCTCCTCTCCCCCGGCCAGTAGGGGGATCTAGAGGAATGGGACAACTCTCCTCAGCTCCTTGCCAAAGACATCCCGTGCAGTGGTAACCCCATCCGCTTGTAAGGTGGGGTTCCTCGTTCCCCAAACTGATATCCCTTCCGCCATAACCTGGTGGGACGAGCTCCACCCCCCACCCATCGCTTCATAGAAGAGCCTTTCGTCCTGCAAGGTGCTCCCCATCTTTCAGAATGGAGGGATCCCTCCCCTCCCTGCAGCGTAGAACCCTCTGCCAATCTCTCTGGGCTCCCCTTCGCCGGAGGCTGGACTGTGGATTTCCTGCATTGAGCGGGGCATTGGATTAGATGGCCTCCGAGGTCCCTTAGTTCCAATTATATGGATCGCCACCGAAATTGAGTCTCTTTGTAGGTTGGGTTCCACACACCCCCCCCCGACATGGAGGAATAGGCTTACATGGGACAAAACTGCTGAAATGCTGCTTGCCAATGAGAGGGTTGTGAGGTGATGGGAGGGGAGAGAATTGGGGGCAGAAGGAATCCTGCTCTTGGGGATAGGAATCCTCCCCACCCTCGCTGTCTAGTGCAGTCTCCTCTGTTCTCTAGCCTGTGCCTTGGAATTTCAGGCCTGTCTCTTCTCCGCTTTCTCCCCGTCCCCTATTGTTGCTGAGATCTTAGACTCCATAGTAAAGATGTGTTCCGATTCCCCTAAAGGCTCCGTTTCCTCTTACCCCAGAGATGTGCCTATAAGTCTCGCTGCGCTCAGGGCTGTCTCCCTGCTAGGTTAATTCCATGTTAACGTAGGCGCTGAGACCCTAGTAATGGTGCAGTCGCCTCCGTCCCCACCAAGGAGCTCCTTGAGAATGTCTCCTGCATGGAAAGGCCCCAGGTCTCTTGAGCATCAGCCACCTTCTCAGCAGGGAAGCTAGGTGCATGGTGGATCTGGAGGACAGGCAGAGGAGGAAGATCTCCATCTTGCCAGGGGCCACTTTGAACATTAGTACAAGCTCTGAGGGCTGCATAGAAGTTGGGGGGTAGTTATGAAGAAGAGGAGGGTTCACCCCCTCTTGTGTGCTTGATCCCTTTCTGCACTTTGGGGTAGGAGCTGGAAAGGAGGCTGCATTTGCCCCCCGGGCCTGAGGTTCCCTGCCCTTGAAGTAGTGTTCTGGGCCACTGTTGCATGGGGTTTGGAACAGGGAGGCTGAGGTCCTAGTCGCACCATTGCTAGATCAGTGCTCCCTCTTCCACCTTCCGGTGGAGGTAGCTCCCCCTCTCCGGCACACTTGTGCAGGGATCCGTAGCATCTCCCTGCTTCCTTCCTTGTGACTATGGAGAGGAGACGGGAATGTCTCCGTGGGGTTTTGAATTTCTATCCGCCTGACATCACGTGGACTTCACTTCTAGGATGTATATCTGCCACCCCTTTTAACGTCCACTTGATCCGGCTGCCATTTTATTTTTTTTAATCCCTACCAGCAACACCCCAGGCCTCTGTACTGTGTGTGTGTGCGCCTAGCACAGCAAATTAAGCGCATAGTATAAAAAGGAGTCATCGGCCCAGACTAGGAGTGACCTAGTATGTCAGGGAAAGCACATGCTTTTTAAAGAGCCAGGTCAGTGATGGTGGATCAAGTGAGAGACGTTTCTTTCTCTCGCCGTTCTCCCTTGGCGCAGGGTGTTACTTGGGGCGAAGAGCTGGCCAGGCAAACTCCCGGGCACTAAAGCAGTGGGCTGAGGCCTGCAGCAAGAATTTCATTGAAATTCGTTCGCTGCAAGCTTCTGACCCCCCCCCCCCCCCCCCAACTCGGGAGCTTTTAGGAGCAGAAAGGGCTGTTTATTCTGGGGGTAGAACTCGTGGATCGTAAAGCAGCCCAGACTAATCTCAACCTCCAGGGCGAGTGATGTGGCAGGGTATGTGGTGCCAGATTGGGTTATAGATGAGTTGTAGGGGTGGGGAATGCAGGTCAGCATCCTGGTTTTGACAATGACTAGTACTGAGCGCCCAAATGGTTAGCTTTTTATGTGGCCCCTGGATCCAGTTCCTACCCCCAAGTACCCCGATCTAAGGAAAAGAGCAAGGGGGTGTGTGTGTCTCTCCATGTTGGTCCTACATTCAAGATGGAGTTGGAGTATTTTAAATGATCTCATCGGACCAGTCTCGCCAACAGACCTTTGTCACCATCTTTTTTTGGGGGGTGGGGGAAGAGAAACTGGGAGAGAGAGGAAGGGGTGTCGTCCATTGATTGAGTTACTTTGGGTTTGTACCAATCGGAACTAAATTAGCTGTGGCTTCCTTCCATCTCCGAGTCCGAGGGCAGTCGGATCCTCTCCCCTGGCGCGAGTCCTTTTAGGTAGAACCGTCCTGGGGCAGTGATTGCCCCTGGTTCTTGGAAACCACCCCCTCCTTGGGGGTCACCTGTGCTAACGTGGCTGCTCTATTGCTATTGCAGGTCCTGAACTAGTCCGACCTAAGTGGATTAGAGAGACCGAGAAACCGGGAGGTGTTTCCTTTGGCCGGCTGGGGTGAGGCGGCGCTGCCTGATCAGTGACTTGGATAGCAGACCAGGCCGAGCATGGATTGGTTGTGATTCCAGGTCAGTACTTCCTGTGTTGTTTGGCTATCTCTGGTTCCCTTCTGGCTGCAGCTGCTCCATGAAACATCCTTGCTGCTTACCTAGAAGGGCAGCCCAGACCCTCCGACTCTCTGCCAGGGCCTGGTTGTGTGTTGGCGTGACGCAAGGCCCGGCAGGAAAGGGCTAGTTAACTTGCTCTCTCAGCCAGCCAGTGTGATGGATTAGCGTTGTGGAATCCAAAGGCTGATGAGTTGGCGGAGGTAATAATGCCACTCTCTTTGGCACTGGTCCCACCTCACCTGGAGTATTGTATCCGGCCCTGGGCATCTCATTTTTAAGGACATTGACCAATTGGGTCGAGTTTAGAGGAGGGCGATAAAGGGTCTGCAAAGCAAGTCTGATGCGGAAAGGTTGGAAGAACTCGGGGTGTTTAGCCTAGCGAAGAGGAGATTAAAGGGAGACACGAGAGCAATCTTGAAATACCTGAAAGGGCTGCCTGCCACCCAGGAGCTGTTCTGCACGGCTACAGCGGGGCCGAACTAGAAATAATGGACTTGAGAGACAGGAAGGGAGATCTTGGTTAAATATCAGGAAATGCTTGCTACCAGTCCAAGCTGCGCAGCGGCCATGGAACAAGCTGCCTTGGGAGGTTGCAGGCGGTTTTCAAGCAGACAGACAGATCGCCTTCTGCTGGGGCTGTTGGAGCTGTTGTCGGACTAGGTGACTCTCGAGGTCCCTTCCATAATGACTTTATAATGACCATGAGGCATAGTGCAGAGGTTTGAAGAGGCAGTCCCTGCCGCAGAACGTTTGCTCTCCAAATAGGCAAAGGGGATGGGGGACCTGGAAAGAATGTGCCCCCCCCCCCCAAACCAGTCAGTGGCAGAGTCAGGTGAAGACCCCCAGAAGCCTGGATTCCCAGTCCCTGGAACTCTGGACCCTCTTGCCCCTCCTGACTCCGAGTCACGAAGGCCTTGTGTTTTAAGGCTGATAGCTCTGCAGCTCCTTCCTCTAACCCTGGTGGAGTTGCTTGCTTGCTTGGTGCCTCCATTTTGTTTGTGCCAACTGGCTTCTGAGCCAGCAAGAGGCTTTGAAGGGGGCATGAATGCGGATTTGGCCCCTTGTCCCATTACTGCACAGAGCGAGACTTTGTTAGGGTCCCATTTGGGTTGATTTCCCCCCCTCTTTGTAGGGTGGTGTCTTGGGTTTGCATGTGTTGATCATGGCTTTTGGTTCCCAGGTAGCCTCACCCTTCCCCCCCCCCCCCGGCTCTTACTGTGAGCTCTCAAACCTCTGTGAGCCTGAGTAGAGGGGTAACCCCAGTGATGGAGCCATTTGGACGTAGGCGTGATTGTTTCTTGTGGTGCTAAGAATATCAGGCCAGTAAGGGACTCCTTGCTGGGGATTCTTTTCCTCTTGTGATTTGCAGAACGGGCAGGCAACTCCTCTGCAGAACTCATTGCTGTGGGATTGCCACGAAGGCCTATGCTGTGTAGCTGGGTTCAGCAAAAGAGCTAGACGAATTAATGGAAGCTGAATCTCTCCAGGATGGTCCACTCGGAAGTGGGGGACGAATAGGGGGAGCACGGGGATCAGGTTTCTTGGTTCTGTTCTGTGTTCTCAATCGTTTCACTCTGGATGTTCTTGTGAACTTGGATCCGGGCAGTGTGTATGCAAAGGGCTCCGGCGGCTATCTGTGTGGGAGCTTCGAACTCCAAGGGGGGGTGGATTAGGGCCTTCAGAGCTGAGCAGTCGTGATACTCGTGTCGATGGGGGCATTGGAATTCCTAATTACGCAGGCAGGGGAAATCTAGCTTGCCAGCCCTCTTAAGGACCCACTGGACTTCTGGAAGGGTCTTGTCCTTGGCACTTTAGTTTAATGAACTGTGGGTGCGTTGAATATCTGTGCTAAAAGTCATGTCTCAGATGGCTTTTATCCCTACTTAAAATAAACACCAGTGCGGGCTCCCCTGTTCTAGTTCTTCAGCTACTCTTGCCACACATGAAATCCTCCTGTCGTCAAGTGGAGGGAGGGTAAGGAAGAGGATCCTTGTAAACTCAACTGGGAATCCAGCCATCTTCTGTATCTTGGCCATCCAGCTAGAAGCAGGAGGGCATGCCGACTGCCCTAGCTAGGTGGAACAGAATAGCTTGCAGTCAGAGTCGAGAAGCTAAGAAGTGCCAGGCTGGGTCTGATCATGGTCTGTCCAGCCCAGCCTCCTGTCCCAGACAGTGGCAGCTACAGTCGCTTCAGAGAAGTGCCTAGCAGGTCCGTAATGGAGAAATATTGTTGTTCAGCCTTGGCCCCCGATCCGTTTGACCAAGAACCATTTGTGGACCCATCCTCTAAGATAGGGCAGACCCGTCTGGCTAGTGGCCTGTGGGTGAGATCCAGCCTATGAGTTGGGTTCCGTCCGGTCAGATCTTAAAATTCGATTTTTATAAAATACACATTTTATAACGGCTCCAAACTCGGCGTGTTTAGCTGGCGCATGTTTGAACAGGGTTTGACTCCTCCCTGCCCCATAGAAATAACTTGCGCCAGCCACGCAGCGAGAGATTTCTGTGCGATCTAGCTTGTGACAGGCAAGCTGTTGAGCGGTCCTGTGCGAAGAATTTATCGGTCCTTGTATGAGACCCGTTCTGCTTCCCATAAGTGACCGGGACTCTTCTGAGTGCCTTGCTTGAGACTTCTTAAAGCAGGGAGACTTTTAAAGTGCTGAGCTCCCATTTGAAAAGGTCCCAGCTCACTAGACACTCCTGCCAACTCTTTTCTCCAGCTAACCCACCGCTAGTGGTGTGGGGTTAGAGCTCCACACTTGGACGCTCATGGGTCAGTAAAAGATAGCCCACTCTCTGGAGGCTAGAATGGCGTGAGACTGGCAGGTTAGGAAGGGTCCAAGAAGGCAACATTCTGCCCTGGCTCTTTCAGAAGCTGCTTTTATTTCGATGTGTCATAAAGGCAGAGCTACTCAAACCTGATTGACTTGTCTGCCAGCTTTAACGCAGCCAGTGACAGGAGTGACTCGTCGGCCCTCGAACCCCGTCTCTTGAAGGATGGAGAAATGGCGGCAGTGCTTTACTCCTCAAATAGATCGCCGGGCTTGGCTAACCCTTCCCGCGCCCGGCGAAACCATTCGAGCGACGGCTTTGGCAGAAGTGACCTTTCCAAAGGCCTTGGTGGCAGTGCTGCCAGGGAGCCTTGAGAATCGGCAGAATTGTAGGCCGCAAAGAACGCATCTAGCTTGTGGGTCCCAAGCCTGCATCCCAGACATCCAACATCAGTCGGGTTCATGACCCATCTGCAGATCTCCAGTGGAGACCCTCTAGTCTAGCCGCTGATGTTTGCAGTAGCTTAGGAGTGGAAGAACTTGTGGCCCAAGGGCAAAATCCAACTCTTATTTGGCCTCTTTCTACTCCTTAGTTCTGGCTTGTGTAGCCAGTCCCCCCACCGTCAAACCATGAAAGAGGTGAGCTCGGGGGATGATCTCCTCTTCTCTCTCCCTCCCTCGTTCTGAGCACACCCCTGAAACCGCTCCAACTCCCATATGATGTGGTACTTGTACCCGTTTTCTTACAGGAGGAGGGAAGCTTTCCCCCTGCCCCGCAATAGTGTCTCCATGATGAGAAGGTTGTCTTGTGTTCGCTCCTTGGATCTGTGTGACTTTAGCGGCAATAGCATTTTATAGGGAGCGATGGCCTTCAGGCCAAGAGGGGGCTTCTGTAGAACCTGGTTCTTGTGTGGTGGTCAGCAGAGTGTGTCAGTGCGTCACAGGTTCTGGTAGAACATGCTTTCCAACCTTCTCTAGGCTTGAGAGCTTTTAATTTTATCTGGGGGGGTGAAAAGGGCAGAGAGGTGTTTGATACTTACCTAGGTCATGGGACTAGTGATTGATAGAGTTGGAGGGTCTCCTGACTCCAACCTGTAAACTCCACTATTAGAGCAGGACAGAGAACCCGAGAGTCCTAATTTTCAATTCATCTGGCAGTATTGAGCAGAGACGATGCTTCCTTCACTGACAGCATTGTGGGAATCGGGATACTTTTCAGTTCTGTGCTGCTGCGATGGCAGCTGTTACTGCAGAATTTTACATTTGGCCAAACTCTTTCAGTAATTGCTTCTTGCAACCCAAGTGGGGGAGCACTGTGAGCCAGCCGGTGGGGTGCTAGAGATGCAACTGTGCCCCCCCCCCCCCCCCCGGGAAGAGAGGTCCGTGTGATGGTTTGTGAGGCTTTGAGAGAGAGGTTCAAAATGGATGCGATAGCATGTTGGGAAAGGATTTTGCATCCCAAACTTGCAGGATTTGGGTAATTGGCATAATTCCGCAACCCACTTACTCTGGAAGAGTCCCATTGAAGCCCTTTGGGGACTAGGAATCCCTTTGGGTTTCAGTGGGTTGTGGATCGTGGCCTCGGGCCACGTCCTGGTGGACAGGATGTCGTTGGGTCTTGCTTCTGTCTTACTCCTGAAGTATTCGCATGAACAGAATGCCAAACTAATGATGATTGGGAGTAGGAAGAGAATTAGGTACTCCTGAAAAATCAGGGGTAACCCCCTCGTTTTGTATTTCAAAGGAACTGTTCATAGGAATGCTTATTGGGGTGATTGTAGCAACCATCATTCAGTTTTCAGTACATCTCGGCCGAGGTGGGAAACGGAGGCGGTATGACTTCAGGTTACACCGCTGGTGCGAATGCTACTGAAGGGGAGTAGTAACTTCAATTGACCTCTTTGTCGGAACATGGCCGCAGACTCTCCAAGATGTGGATCTAGAACGCCAACCGTCTGGCTTGGAGCCTTGAATTCTGTGACCGATGCGGTGGTTCAAATCCTAGAACACCGGCTGCATCTGTAGGGTTGGGGGAGTGAGGGGCACATCTCCTGGATGGTGCGCAGGACTGGGGGGGCCAGGAGATGTGGATTCTGTTCTCGGCTGCGTCCTTGGACAAGTCCCTTAACCTTTGTGCTTCGTCTCGTACTCTACGTTACTTGGGACAGGGGCTGTCTTACGGCTACGTCACCCAGTGCCTGCGGGAATAAAGCACTGACCTTGGTTGCCGCACACATCAGTGGTGCGGTACCGGGAGAACTCTCTAGAGCAGAAGGAAAGGAGAAATGGAAATTTGGAGCTGGTGGGGGGAGCCTATCCTCCTTTCTGACCTGGCGTGCAACTGGCTAGATTGGGAGCAGGCAACCTTTCCCCTCTCAGCGCCGTGTAGGAATTGGGGATGGGGTGTGTGTGCCTAAGAGGAGAGTCTAAAACATGGGATCTGTCCCCTCTCTCCTTGTGTGCGTGCCCTCATCTCTTCTCCCTTCCTCTGAGCTTGGTCTCCCTGTGCTTGGGGAGTAGGGACTAGATCCAGGGGCTGGATTCGGGAACTGGGAATGGGACACATTAAAAACTAACTCCGGGCCGCATTTGGTCCCCGGGCCTGAGGTTCCGTACGCCTTGCTAGATCATATTTATTTGTTTTTTCCAAGATCTGACGGAACTGTTCTGATAACCTAGTTTGATTTCTTGCTTATACATGTCTGAGAGAGTCACCCAGTGGCTCCTGATTTCTCCTTGAAGTTCTCCGGAGATACAGCAAGAAAGCTGCCCTCTAGGGGAAGGGCTCTCTCATTTCCTTGGAAGCCTGGATGGAGGTCTTTGGGGTTTATTCGAACGGCCTGTGGAACTCCGAACCTCCTCTTCCTCTCCGTTGTGTCCTTGGCAGTCCTCTCGTGTTCGATATCCAGGTGTTAACTCAGGAGTGGGGAACCTCAGACCCGGGGGCCAAATGTGACCCACAGCTAGTTTATTGTTTGGCCCCTTTCCAGTTCCTGGATCTGCACCCCCCCCGGCTCTGGTCCCTGTCCCAGTGCACCCCACAGGAGGGAGCAGAGCCGAGGTCCTGCCCTCGAGGAGTGGGTGCGTGGCACAGATCCATGATCTAGACTCCATCATCTCTGCAGCTCTTGGAGCTTATATTCAAATGATCCAAGCTGTCCCTGGGAAAGAAAAGTTTCCCCCGATTTGAAAGTTTAACCGATTTGAAAATAACCAACCTGGTGTGTGGGAAGATTTTTGGAGCAAGGGCAGAAATGTTCCGTGGACGGCACAGGCTTGTCTGTCTCAGCGAGCGCATCAAGGGAGGAAACGCGGGGTAAGCATCGGGC
This sequence comes from Sphenodon punctatus, assembly GCA_003113815.1. Taxonomy (NCBI): domain Eukaryota; kingdom Metazoa; phylum Chordata; class Lepidosauria; order Sphenodontia; family Sphenodontidae; genus Sphenodon; species Sphenodon punctatus. The sequence continues at coordinate 354,329 of QEPC01015375.1, forward strand.
TTGACTCCCCAATGATTGAAACGGGGCGACTCCTAGTTTGGAGCACAATTGAACCCTTTCTCAGGGGGTTATGTTCTCCTGTTTTCTGGGGGGGAGGGGGGGGTCTTGTGATCTTAAGCAACTGAGGTCCCGCCTGCTCTGTATGACAAGTGAGGAGATGTGGGGTTTTCCCCTCTTGGCCGAAAACCCCCACCTTCTCCTCCGGCATGCCCTGTTCTACATAGCTGCTTGACTGCACACCAGAGGCAGCTTGCTTGTACACCGGTGGCTCTGTAGCATTTCGACTCGAGCAATTAACCTTCAAGAATGTTCCCAGCCTCCTCCGTGCTGCGTTTTGAAATGGGCTTCGATCGCTCCTACCTAGAAGGGAACTTGGGGTCTTAAAGCCGCACGGTCTTGAGCGTTTGGAGTCGTGTGAATGGGCTTTAAGGCTCCCGACTGCCCTAATCCTGCTCTCCTAGCGCACGCGAGGGCCTGATGGCCGTCTGTGCTGGTGTGGGGCCAGGATGCTGGAGGGGAACAGCAAGCGGGTGGTTGAGCTGAGCTGGTAAAGATCAGGACGCTCTGTTTTAAACCCACCGCACACTAACTTGCTTCAAGAGAATTCCCCTGGCTGGTTTGACCCCAGGAGGCCACCGTCCCTGGGGCAGGGCATGCCGGACCCAGAGGCAGGTTTTGTTGAGTCATAGCCTTTAGTTTCACCCATGTGGGCAAAACCTGGTTCTGGAGAGCCGACGGTTTTGCACTCGGCCTAAAATTCCATTATTGATGTTTTTCATTCAGCTCTAGAACAGCAGCTGTGTCTGTAGCAGGAGTGAGGGGGGGTGGGGTGCGCGTGCAGCCTGGCGGATGGGGGCGCTCAGCTGGGTTCCGTTCTGAGCCTCGGTCGAGTGTTGCTGATATTCCTGCTCTGGGATTTGTAGAAGCTGTGAGCAAGCTACGGTAGAGATTGGCTCATTGGCAGCGTGGTGGATGTGGCCCGTATTGTACAAGGATCGCAGCCCCCGTAAGGTTAGGGGCTGAGCGCGGTGATGCCCCCAAAGAACTTGCATTGTAAACCGGGCGTGGAGAGCCTCGGGCCCGGGCACCAAGTACGGCTCCTGGCTCGCTTTATTTGGCCCCCTTCCGCTTCCTGGATCCAGTTCCTACCCCCGGAGCGGAGCTAAGGGCCTGCACACGAGGAGAGGGGACCCATCTGTCATCTGGACCCTCTTTTGCCCAGGTTCTCTTCTCTCTCCCCCTTCTACACGGCCTTCGGAGCTTGCACCAAGATTCAAAGCAGCCCCTGGGAAGGGGAAGGTCTCCCACCCTCGGCTGTAAATGATCTCAAGTCCTCTCCATTTTTGGAGAGGCTGAGTCTCATTGGCTTCAGCAGCAGCAGCGGGTCCTCCAGAATTTCCATCCCCAGTGTCAGGTGAGCTCTTTTCCTGGCTCTTCAGCTACCCTAGAGCTCCTCTGCTTCTGATGCTGCCGCCGCAAGTGCCGGGGAGGGAGCATGAGTCAGAGCAGGCAGGGTGCAGGAAGCCCCGTCTCCTTGCCCGGACAGCCTCTGTCCCATGCTGCCGCCGTTTGCTTATAGAAGGTTAGCCTGTTCCAGAAATGAAACCAAAACTCTTAATTAAATCCTTGCGGTGACTAAGCAAATGCGGGGAGGGGGGCTGTTATCAGGCCCCCTCGGGGCCTGGCAGGGAGGCACGCTGCCAAGGTCTCGGCTGGGATTTCTAGCCTGTCTGCCAGGCAGGGTCGTGCCACGAGGGCCTTCCTGATGGGCCCCGTTTGACCCGTTGGAGGCAGGCGCATGGCTGGCGAGTGTCGATTTAACTCTGCCCTGCCCGCCAGGTCGGCTCCGATCAGATGCTCTCCGTGCAGCTGGGGGACTCGGCCTCTCCCAGCCAAGGATCCTCCCCGGTTAGGAAGTTGGCTTCCTTTGCTTGGATACTGTTAGCGCCGATGCTGCGGAATGGCTAGCGCAGGGCGAAAACGGAAAGAGTAGCCCCAGCCGGGAGCATGGTGTTAACATCCTGCTGCCTGTGATCCCCGGGGGAGTGGGGTGGGCTGTGTGGTTTAGGCCTGGGAGCTAGCCCCTTGCAAGGGGACTTACAGCCAGTAGCCCACCTTCTCGCTTGGGGGTGACCTCCTAAGAGCTCTCCTCCTGGCTCCCAGCTCTGGGGAATTGCAGGAGTGGAAAAGGAGCATCCCCCTTTAGAGAGAGGAGTTCTCCTTTCCTCTCTTTTCCCTGGTGTGTCGGTCCTGCTCTCCCTCCCAAAGTCAGTCTTGGAGGGACTGGTTCTGCCTCCCTATGCTGAGATCCACCAGTGGATTGTAAATCTACCTCTTGGCAGCCCCTGCGTCTAGTTGGACTGAACTTATGCCTCCTTTTGAAGTCTCACTGGCCTTTTTTTAAAAAGCTTCTGCAACCTGTGAATGGGCCTAATGTGAGGAGGGTATCGGGGCTGGGGGCCAAATGCAACCCATGGCTAGTTTTTTATGTGCTTTCCCCCCCCAAGCACTGAAAGATTGAGCTTAGGGGTAGGGAGCAGAGGCACAGGTCCAGGATTTGGACCCCTGACTTCTATGCAGCCCTCAAGATTTTGTACTAATTTTCAGAGTGGGGTGGGGTGCGACGGTTTCCCACCCCTGTGCCACTGTAATCTTCTACGCAGCTTGGGTCCTTATCAGAGTAGCAAGGGCTCCTTTGGGCAAGGTGAGGCATCTGTCTGTGATCAGACAGCTGCTTCTGGGTGGTTGAGTGGCAGGCCTGTAAATCACGATCCACCTGTGATCTTCCCGAGTGGAGCTGCAAGGGAGTTAAAGTAAGGTCCAGACACGGGCGGGGGCAGAGAGGGGTCTCGAGCACCTACGCCAGGGTGGAATTGGTTCACGGCAGAGGGGGCAGCACCCAAACCCTTCTATCCCTTCCACCCCCTCTAGCTGCTACGCATCGATTTTGAAGGCCGGTAATTCAATCCCTGTTGGCTAGAACGGAAGTTGGCTTGTCAAACTGGGTCATTAGACAGGAAGTACTTAGCTAGCCTTTTGTTTTTTGTTTTAACTGGTGTGCGTGTGTGAGAGAGAAGTGTTAGCGCTAGGCCGTGGCTTCCTCAAGCGAGACGGAGATCCATGCCCTTCAGTTCTGCATGTTGCTGTTTATGGCAGGGCGTGACGGGAAGGACTTTCAGGCCGCGGTTAGGCTGGAGAGGTGGTGGATCTAGGGTTAGCTGCTAGAGGGGCAAGGAGTCTATAGGATCTTTTTTCCATGTTGCTTGCCCTGTCAATCACGACAGCACCGCAGAGTAGTGTTTCCAGACAGGCCAGTCTGCCTCCAGCATGATGGATTGGGCTTTGCCTTCCTCTGGATTGCCTCGCAGGGAATGCAGATGAGACGCTGGGAATGAGGAAGCAGAAGGAGCAGTGCTGGTGGCTCCTGTAAGGAGCGACACAGATCCTCATGTTTCTAGCTGATGAAGCTTTGTATCTGCCCGAAGCCTGTTTGGAATCAGAGGCCCCATTGTGTAGTCTGCTGTTAGCTAATTCCAGCTGAACAGCTGTGGCTAGAGACAGATCCCTGCCCCAAGGCGCTTACAGTCTTGAACGGACAAGAGAGGAGAACAAGGGCACATAAGTGGGGGGGCACATAGGGAGAGCCGGAGAGACATCCATGAAGCTGGGAAGTTGCAGGGGTAAGTGCTTAGCTTAGTTAGATCAAAGGAGACCTTGAAGGATGAGAGTATAAAGCATCACTGATGAGCTGTGGAAGAGGTAGGCTTTCAGGAGGGATAGAAACTAGCCATGGGCCGCATTTGGGCCCGACGGGTTCTCCACTCTTGGCTTTAAATGGAGCTCCCCTGCTCTAACTACCTGTTGGTGTTAGGGACAGGCCATCCCGCTACGATGGGAATTCCTCCCGTACCGCTTTCTCAAGCAAGCAGCTGCTTCAGGCTTTGATCCTAGCCTTCAAGAGGATGAACCTGCTGGGCCTAAGCCTCTCCCTTTGGTTTGGATTGGGTTTTCCTCCTCTGGAATCTGATGTTGAGTGTGATCTACGGGAGGTTTGTCGCTGCTGTCTGTCCTTCGAGCAGAAATTCGGGCTAGGGGCATGGCTGGAAATGGTGCCTCTTGGCATCGGTCAACAACTTCCACGGGGCGGGCGCACTTGTGTGTTGGCAGCAGAGCTGCCCGCTGCGTTCCCAGGGTTTTCAAAGGCCCTGCTGAGCCTCGGTTCCTGGTTAAGCGCGCGGAGTCGCTGAAACAGGAAGGTTCTGCAGCGGGCATATGGCATTTTGTCCATCCCCGTGCTGTGCTCCTCCCGTTCTGGAACGGGCAGCGTTGGTCGGTCACCGAGCGGCCTGGCGAGAGTGTTGTGTAAAGGGGATGTGACTCCAGAGCAGGGTTGGCTTTAGCTGCGAGGGGTGTTTGGAGGCTGCTCTCTCTAGAAGCAGATGCTGGAAGAATGAGTTGAAATTTTGGAGGCGTTTTGTTGCCACGCTGTAGCCACAGACTAGGTCTCTGTTTGGGCTGGGGAGCCTTCTTGTTCCCTGGGTCCGCTTTGAAAATCAGTCTAAGCTCTGAGGGCTTCAGAGAAGTTACGGGGAGGGGTGTGTGGAAGGGGCGGCTTTAAAGGATGTGCTTGGGAAGAGGAGGGTTCAAATCAACTCTTTGCCTGCAGTAGAGGCTGCTTTCCTTTGCCACACATGGCTTGATCCCTCTCCCCTTCCTATTCTCCCCCTCGTTTGTGTTCTGACTCTCTTGCCCCCTTGCCACCCCATTACTTTGGAGACCGCCCCCCCCCCCCAGCTCCGCAAGTGTGTGGAGCTAGGTGTTTGCTAGCTGAGATCTTGCTCCTGCGAAATACCATCCATGTCCCCCAAGTTTGAGAACCTAGGTGCTATAGAAGGGGTGTGACCCTTTCCCACCTCCTTAATGAATTCAAGTCCACAGGCTGCATGGGAGTGGGGGGGGGGGGGGGGGTGTTTAAGGGGGGGTGCTTGGTACAGGAGAAGGCAAGGGAGGGTCCAGCTTTTTGATCATCCCCATATCCTGCAGTGCATCCCCTCCTCTCTGCTCCTTTCACCCGAACTCACTCTTTTTCAGTGCTTGATGTTCAGGGCTGGATCTAGGCGCCCAGATCCAGGCACTGGAACAAAGGGTCCCATTTAAAAACCAACGGCAAGTTTCCCACTCCTTCATTAGAGCCACCTATCTGCAGCTCTTGGTGTTGCTTTTGCAGTTGATGACTAGATGGTGAAGGACAAATCCCAGACCACCAGCTTTGTAGGTGGCTGCTCTTGTATTAATTTTGCTGATCTTTAAAATGAATCACTCTGGCTCGTTCAAGGGGGTGAGCCTCCGTGTAGGACCTTGTCAAGAATGATTCCTTCCGACAGTAGCATCCTTAACTAGGGCTCTGTTTTGCTAGGTCAGATGCTGGACGAAGTGTTAAAGGCAGTCCTTGCCTTGGCAAAGCATGCATTTGGGGGACCAGAGGCAGGGAGGGGGGTGCATACAGTGCCTATCGTAGACAGTATTCTATGATGGTGGGGCAGGGGGGAGAGAGGAGTACCGCTGGAAAATACCTAGCTCCAGTTTAACTGATCTAGGGGGAAATTTCTAAAATGATTGATTTCTGCTGGTGAAACTGACAAGGCAAGGGTGCCTTGTCCCCTGGTGAAACTGACATGCCCCAAAGCTTGACAAGGCGAAACCTCCCTGTCCCCCTGTTGAAATTCACATGCCCCCCCCAGCACTCAGCTGCTGGAATTGACAAGGCAAAAACCTTCCTGCCGAAATTGACATGCCCAAAAGCTGAAACTGACAAGCCTTGCTAGTGAACAGGCATTTGATTCCCTGGGATGTTTTCAGCTGCCCTATGAATCTGCTGAGGAGTCCGTCGTCCCGTTCCCCCCCCCCCCCCCCCCCCCCCCCCCCCCCCCCCCCCCCCCCC
>QEPC01015375.1:360285-383224 GCA_003113815.1 Sphenodon punctatus
ACTTATTCTGAGGAACCAACCTCTGCAAATCCACGTGCACTTTGTGGATCCCCACCCCCAGCTCCTCTCCAGCCTGCGCAGCGCGTACTGATTTTGACCTGCAGGAGGGGGAAAGGTTCCCCATCCTTCTCATGTGAACGAGTAACCTTCCGCTTGGTTCCGACGTCAAAGCAATTGTCCGGCGGCGTGCTGAATGTGTCAGTCAGAGGGGGCTGTCTTGCAGCAAGCTTTGTAGCCTGCTAGATCCCCGCCCTCATGCTGCTTTGCGGCTTTCGTTCAGCAGGGGGGAGAGAGCGTGCAGCCACCGGTGCCTCATTGCTGAGGTCAGGGATTCTCTCTCCCTCCCACAGGGGCGGGCAGCGAAGCTCGGAATTCCAGCACATGCCCCTCCCAAACAACCTCGCCGCAGCTTCATTAAAAGACCCTTCCAGCATTGCTGGAAACAAGGCTTTTAAAATCGCTCCGCATCTCCCTCCAGCCGCTGGAGTGTGTGCTGGTGGGTTGTTTTTTTTTTTGCACATTCATTGTTCCAGGGCAGCCAGTGGTAGCCATGTCCAGATCAGCTGGTGTCAAGGTTGAGGGGCCGGCGGACCGCGTTGCATGCTGGGCGTTGTAGTTTCATGTCCCCTCTGGCAACAGTGATGCGGTGGGGGGAATGCACCGGCGTCGCTCCAGGCCTTTGTGTGCAGAACACCAGACTGTAAAAGGCCGAGAACACGCTGGACTTGGTTCTGAGCCCTGCTACGTTAAGCTAAGAGAGAGTGAGAAATGGGGCTGGCTGACTTTCAGTTTGGTTGAATACAATTGCATCCCGCGTCAGTAGCTAGAGTGGTGGCAGGTCCCTTCGCAAGGCTGCTTGGATAAGAAAACGAGGATCCTTGCGCTCTGTCCACCCCGCTAAACGGCGCAGCGCCCTCTGCGGATAAATTGTTGTAGATCAGGGGTGGGGAGCTTTCCCCAGCCCAGGGGCCACTCTGAAAATTAGTACAAGCTCCAAGGGCTGCATAAAAGTTAGGAGCGCTGCACTCGAGAAAAAGCGGGCCCAGATCATGGGTTTGTGCTGTGGATTCTTGTGTGCAGCGCCGCATCTCTGCTTCCTTCCTTGAGCTCAGTCTGTCAGGGCTTGGGGGGTAGGAACTGGAAAGGGCCCCAATAAACTGTCACGGGCCCCGAGGCCGGAGGTTCCCAAGCCCTGCTGGAGATGCACATCTGCCATACGGCTGAAGGAAAGACAACTGCGCAGCGACTAGCTTGAGACTTGGCTGGACGTTCTCTGTGTCGCCAGCGGTCTTCAGCCACTTTGCAACGAACAACCAATCCAACGGCGTGGGGTGGGCTTGGCGTTACTCCCGTAGCGTTCATGTGAACAGAACTCTAAACCAGTATTGTCCAGGAGCAGGGGGGGAGAAGGGCTCCTGAAAAATCCAGGCTACATATTCCCCTTCCGTTGGCATTTTGAAGTAACTGCTCATGTGACCACTTCTCCGGCGTGAGGTGGGCGGCCACAGTTGTGCGATAGTTGCGTCTGGGCTGCCGAGGAGCTTGCTGTTTGGCTGAGTGCTACTAAAGTGGAGTCGCTTTTCCTTTGTCACCCGCTCCTCCCTCGTGTCCTTTCCCGGTATTTCCATTTCCGTCTCCATCCCACCTCCACCCATCTCACGATTTCTTCTGATCTTGCTGCACCTCCCGAGCGCCTTGGTCTGACCTCTCCAGCCCCCTTGACCATGCCCTTGTGCCTGTTTTGTGATATCCGTTGTAATACAGAGGCTGGATCCAAGTGCCGTAAACTGGCCACCAGGCTCAGTTAGTCGCACTTCGAGTCTTCCAAATCAAAATGCAGTAGCTCAAATAATGCTGATTACAGGGCAGTTTCTGAGCTCTTCGTCCATAGTTCTGCTTCCTGACTTGCTGAGAGATCGGAAACAGGGGCCATTGGTCAAGGAACCCTGTATCTTTGTGCATGAAGGACACCGTGGAAGCATGATGGTATAAATGGGGTTTCCTTTGGAAATACCAGGATTTGGGTCGGGAGGTGGACAGTGACATGGGTCTCGGTGTAACGGACCCAATCGGACAGTTGCTTCGAACTACATCTTCATGCTGGCGGGGGAGGCCGAAGGAGGGAGTGAAACTGAATTGTGAGGCTCTTGCGTGAGTGGGCAACCAAACGGCAGATGAAATTCAATGCCGACAAGTGCAAAGAGGGGAAAATCCTCCAAACTAGACGCGCACAATGTCGGGTTCTAAATTAGGGGTCAGGAAAAGGATCATTGGAGCCTTTGTGGACAATTAATTGAAAGCCTCCGGTCAGTGGGCGGCAACTGTCAAAAGGGCAAAGGGCGTTAGGTGGTGGTGGGAAAGGGGTAGAAAATATTGAGTCCTGAGTGCAGTTTTGGCTGCCGCATCTTTGAGAGGCTCTGGTAGAACTAGGAAGGGGGCAGGGAAGGGGGGGGGGGTTGGATCGGTTTCTGTACAGGGAACGGCTGGATAGTTGAGGGCTTTTGAGCTTCAAGAGGAGATGACTGAGAGGGTAATAGTGTTGTTCTATAAAATGAGTGGTTCAGTGCAAGTGAATAAGGAGCTGTTAACTTACCCTCTCAAATAAGCCCGACAAGGAGACACCATGAAACTAGCTGCCAACGGGCTTAAAAGAAACGCAAGGGAGCACTTTGGCTCCATGTACGATTCCCTTGCGGAACTTGTTGCCAGAGGGATGTGGTGAAGACCGGTAGCCTAGCTCTTCGAGGGTGGGTCTGTGAAAGGGCTATGTCGGTTTTGGGCGTGTGTGTCACATCTGGCTGCTGGGAGTCAATGGCGGAGAGTGGATCGCTGGAACGAGCAATTTCAGCAAATGACAACGAGGCAGTGTTGGGTTTGGGTTTTTTTTGCCGTTTTTCACTATTTTCTAGCATTTTTGTGTGTGTATTTTGCTAGTTTGGTAAAGTGAGTGAATTGAACACCCCAATCTCTCAGTGGTAGAAGTGCAGAGTCTACACTGAAAGTCACAAACGCTCCCCCTCCAAAGGAGGCGTTTCTGGACGGTAAGGGAACGCCGGCTCCGCTACGGAGTAGTTCTTCTCCAACGCGACCGAGGATGGCAGCTGTCGGAGAGATGATGCTGGAGCTGGATGGATTGTACCTACCCAGCCTGGCTCTTGTGTGCACTGGACTCGGGCCACTGGCTCCGAGGGGCAGAACACGTATCGTACAATCCTTCCGGTGTCTGCGTCCGGTGCGCAGACCCTTGTCAAAGCTGCAGCGCGTAGCCTCGCCACTAGATGGGGCTGAACGCTAACACGGCTCTGTAGCCAATGAAGTGGGTCCCTGCTGTAGGAGTTCACATGGTAATCCCTCCTAGCAGGAAGGAAGATCGCTTTATAGGTTTTCCCCCCAACTATCCTGGCTTCCCAGGCATGGCCCATGAACCTAGCTGCTCCTAGTTGAAGCTGTCCAACTTGGGACCTGCCGAGGTTGTTTCAGAATGGGTTTCTAGCCCCCAGGCTTAGGTGGGGGGGCTTGTCTATCTGGGTGTTCTCCCTGATCTGCCTTGTCTTGGTCGGAGGCTGCAAGGGGGCTCAGCCTAGGACTTTCGGGGGTCTCCTTTGCAAGCGCTGCTAGGCAGTTTGGGGGGAAGGGGGGTAGCAGAGCGGGAAATTCGGCTGAGAGAGATGTGGGTTACCTGTACTGGGTAACCTTGAGGGCAGTATCTGGTTGTACCAGACTGGGGGCTCTGAGAGTGTAGACAGCAATGTAGGTCATGAATTTGAGGCCTCGCCTGCCACTACCCTCCCAAGCGAGTTTAATTGAACCCAAAGCCTGAGTCACAACGGAGACACAAAAAGCAGCTCCGGAGAGGTGGAGCTGGTCTCTTTGCTGCTTCCTCATCCAAATTCTGAGAGTTGCTTCTGCATCTCTGGACCTCCAAATTGATAAGGCGGGGGAAGAGCAAAAGAAGGGTCTCGTTCTAAATGGCTGTTAGCCAAGTGGGGTTGAGGGAACGTAATGCCTCTGACCCGTCAGGAACTGGGGGTGAACAACACTGCATTATGACCTGCTGGGAACTCTTCCAAACCTGCTGCTGTCGGAGACAGGATTCTGGGCTTGATGGACCGTTGGTCTGACCGGTTACTGCGCTGACTGTTTCCCCTCAGCTTTGTTTTGTCTCCCTTCCATGGTTCCTGGAAGCCTCCCTCGCAGAGCAGGAGAACAGGCCTGAAAGTGAGATGGGAGCCATCTTTTATACCGTTTTCCCTGACTCTGACAAAATTTGCATTGACCTATAGCAAGGACGCTAGAAGCCGTTAAGGGCTGCCATCCTCCAAGCCCTTACTCCGGGCCTCCGCAGAGTCTCCTTGGGGAGGGGGAAGTGGATTGTGGTCTGTTACAAACGGAAAGATGCTGCGTCGATGACACCCTTGCAAATCGGGAGTCCCTACGCAAACCACCCCAATGCACTTCTCTTTTGTCAGCTGGCTCCGTGGGCGCGTACGTTCCCAGCAGGTCTGTGCTGGGTTATACTCGCAGCATTGCTGCACGTCCGCTGCTGCGGCGGCGTCCTGTTCATCTCGAGAAACCTTCCTTCTCTGTCAGGGCTTGCCTCTAGAAAAGATTCCTCTGCTTTTCTAGATGCAGTCTGCTCCCGTCCTGCTGCTGTCAGGAGGAGATCGCTCTACTGTAGTCGTTTGCAACACCCCCATATCTCTCCATCGCACTGGAGGTGGCTTCCCCAGCTCCTGCCTCTTCTCCCAGGTGTAACACCAGAGCGAGTGGGGCACTTTGTTCTTCCGTAAGCTCAAGTAACGACACTGTTCTTGCCAAGGATACGGACTGTCCGACCCTAATCTGCCTCGAACAAGTGGCAGTCGGAAGCCCTTAGCCCATCCTCTCCCCCTGAGGCTGCATTCCGATGTAGTGTGTAAACTGAAGTAATGACTCCAGTTGTGTTTCCACAAACAGTGTAAACCCAAGTCATAATGCGTCCGTTTCTCTCTCTCCCCCCCCCCCATATGCAAGGTGCTGTACAGAGACCGCATTCTGACAAACAGAACCTTTCTGGTTAGGGGTCTCTCTAATCATGATTGTAGAGTGCCAGACAGATTGCTGGCACGACTGGTTTTTTATTATTATTAATTGTTTCGAAGTCACTGATTTAATTACATTGAACTACTCCCCTTGGGGGTAGTATTCAGCCAAAAAGAGTAAACCCAGCTAGTTCTGCGGCAGCCTCCCTGCTAGTTGAGATGTCATGATGGCCCAACTGGGGTCGCCGCCCTCCCACCGATAAGTGTTCATACCAACCGTTTTATAGAACGTAATTCTGATTGGTGGTGGTTTGTTTTTTTTCCCCCTCAGAAGTCTGCCTTGCCATCAGATTAAAAACGGAGTTTGTGTTATTTCTTCATGCAATGAACAATTAACTTATAGAATCTATTGCCAGAGGTTGTGGTCAAGGCCAGTAACGTAGCTGGGTTTAAAAAAGGATTGACTAATTTCTTGGAGGGTAGGTCCGTCAATGGCTATTAACCAAGTAGGCCGGGGGACATAACCTCCAACTGTCTGTTGGGTACTTCTCCAAAGCGACCAAGAATGGCCACTTTAATGGCCCATTTGTCTGACCCAGTATGGCAGAGAGTATGTTCTACGTGTACCGATCTCTTGTCTTGCTCATGAATGACGTCAGTTTAACACTCTGTGTGAACGCTCCAGGAGTAAAACAGAAGGCCCGATGACCCCGAATGAACGATTTGAACATGACCTTGAGTCTCTTGACTAGGTGCTGAAAATGACCTATCTACAGCCCCGTTCCCAGTCCCCGGGGATGCTATAGATGGGAAGCCTATCGTAAAAGCGTAGCCCCTTCCCAAGGGATCCGTGCTCACTGCGTTTTCCCCACCTGCCACCGGTGGTGGGAAACAGCGCACACCGGCCCCAACTCCCAGTGCGCTTAGCACCGCTGGGACACAGCAGCCAAAGCCGCTGTCCTCAACCCATCGTGTGCTCCCTACGTGGCAAGGAGAAGCCTTGGGGCAGGAATCCAAGTCTTGCACCACGACAGCCGGACCATGCCAGAGGACCTGGACTCTGCTGTCTTGCTCTTTGGGGCTGACACCGACTGTGTCGGCCACCTGGTCGTTATCCTAACCTAGACCATGGTGGCCGACTGGCGCCACCTTGCTCACCATCGTGTCTTCCTCTGCTTTCCTCACGCAGGGTCAGAGAGTGGAAAACAATAAAGATGAAAGTAGACCGAACTAAACTGAAGAAAACCCCCACCGAGGCTGTAAGTACCGTCGCTGCCTTTACACCCGCTGGCCATCGGTCGGGGATAGCTACCGTTTGGGGGGAGGAGGGCGTTTGCAAGTGGCCTGAATACAGGAGAGCCAGCATTTCACCATCGCTTCATAGCGGTGCTCAGGCCACCGCTTGCAACGGGCTCACCAGAGGCGGGGTGGACTCCTGACCCCACCCACTCTGAAAGCTTCCTTCCTAGAGGGGCTGCTGGCCACCCACCTTCATAGCTAAGCCCTGCCTTGGAGGTGCCCATCCCAAGCCCACCAAACGCTATGGGGAGGCATGCGGAGGCCACTGGTGGGGGTAGGGGCCGGGCAGACAAATCCTTAGTGGGCCTTGCCCTCCTGCCACCCTGCTGTGGTTAAGTTCTCCCCCCTGCCTTGGCTGGTCCAGCCTCGCTGCCCCCATTTTGGCAGCCTGCCCGCTCCCTCTTACCCCACCTGCGCTCCAAGGCAGCTGCCCCGCTTGCCCAAGACTCAGATCTGCCACCGCTTGGGTGTGTACCCGGGGTGGGGCTTTAAGGGCACTTGCCCTCCTTGCGCGAAGAGGGGATGTGCTGAAAGCAGAGCCAGCTGCGTCCCTCCTGCAAGCATCCATCTTCCCTTTGCAGCCGGCCGACTGCAGGGCCCTGATCGACAAACTTAAGGTTTGTAATGATGAGCAGCTGCTGGTGGAACTCCAACAGATCAAGACATGGAACATTGGGAAGGTAGGTCCTGGGCTGGGACTCTCAAGGGTTGGATCTTCTTGAATTAGGGGAGGCGTACAAAGCATTTTGTGCCTTGATTCCCCACCATGACTGGTTTGGGAGCATCTCAAATGAGTCGCAGGCAGGGCCCGGTGAACTCTGTGATGCCGTGTTCGCAGCCGTTCTGGCAGAATTTTGCATGGGACCAAATTGTCGCAGAAATTGCCACTGGCAGCACAGAATGTCAGCCTGAATGGGGAGTGGCTTTTTTAATATATACTATATATTCTGTACCCATGGCAGCTGCTGGCCGCTTATGGGAGAGAACTCCCACCCCTGTTAAGCCTGCGTGGTATTTTGTGAGGGGCTTTAACACATGAGATCATCAAAATTGATGCAGCGACATAATGGGGAATTCACTTGCATAACTTGCAGGATGTAGTTAATATGCGCGATTCTGCTTGCAGAGTCTTGGGGGAGGGAGGGAGGAAGGAAGATTCGCGGGATCCATGGGCGCAGGGCTCCCAAGGTGCTAGGCTGCCTCAGGGAGCCCTGTATTCCTCCGTTCAGGGACGGGATACAGGGCTCCCTGAGGCAGCCTAGCACCTTGGGTTTGACAGCCCAATCGAGGGTTTGTGCAGTGATTCTGCACCCAAGGGCTGGCATGGTTTTGTGGGACTGCATCGTGCAGCTGGATAGAAGCTGAGCTGGAGGGGGAGGCAGATCTTTCCCAAGGGAACCCCAGCGCTGCTACCTTGCTTCCCCCCCCCCCCAAGGCATTGAGCACTCCTCCTACCCATCAACCCGCGGGACCCCTCTCACGCTCTCCCTCTCGCCTCCAGTGCGAGCTGTACCACTGGGTGGACTTGCTGGACCGCTTCGATGGCATCCTGTCCGACGTGGGGCAGACAGTGGAGAACATGTCGTGGATGCTGCTCTGCGACCGACCCGAGAAGGAGCAGCTGAAATCCCTGCTGCTGGCCGTGCTCAACTTCACCGCCTTGCTGATAGAATACAGCTTCTCCCGCCACCTGTACAGCTCCATCGAGGTAGGAAGCCTCTCGCGCTCAGCTTCCCTCTCCTTTTTCTCCTCCCCTTGCTGGGGTGGGGGTGGTGGGAAACGGCTTCCCTTGTAGTGGCTGGGATAGTAGATTAGGCTAGAGAGACTCCCTTTGATGTGACCTGCCAGCTGTGTGTGTGTGGGGTGAAGGGGGCGGCTTTCAGATAATTCTGGGCTCGGCCTTGGGGTGGGGGAATCTAGATTGGGGTGGCCAGACTTACGGGATACCCGGCCTGCTTGATCCCCAGGTGTTAACCTCTCGCAGTCTAGGAATCCCCCCTCCTGCCTTCATCCCTCCCATGGGCTGCCGGCTCTACGGCATCTCAGCAGCTGGTCTTGGAAGTGGAGAGGCGCCTTCCTCTCCACCACAGCGGAGGAGCCCTCCTAGCTCAGTCCCACTCTCCTCCCTCAGAGAAGCTGGTCGTCCCCCCTCCCTGCACCGTGAAGTACTGGAGACTAGCTTGTGGTCTACCAGTAGATTGTGATCTCCCTCTTGGCTGCCCCCTGGTCTAGATGGGGAAAGGGTGGGGGGTACCGAGAACTAGGAATTCTGGCTTTTTTCCAGCTCTGGGAAGAGAGGGGGCATGCCCCGTGCATTTCCAGCAATTGGGCTGGGACTCGAGGTTCATGTCCCTGTTTCTGGGGGAGGGAAGCCGGCTCTCGTGGGGTAGTGTCTGGGAGCCATCGCCCCCAATTCCACAAGGGTTTCCAGAGCCGCCTCTGTTTCCATGCAAATAAAGCAAACGGCAGCCCAAGAGGGCGTTTTTAAAACCTCCTCTCCCTCCTCCTCGGTCTCCTGCAGCACTTGACGACCTTGCTGGCTTCCTCGGATATGCAAGTGGTGCTGGCAGTGCTGAACCTCCTCTATGTGTTCAGCAAACGCTCCAACTACATCACGCGCCTGGGCTCCGACAAGCGGACACCCCTCCTCTCCCGGCTGCAGCATTTGGCCGAGGTGAGTCCTGGTGGCTGAGGCTGAGTTTTACTGGGGTGTGTGTGTGTGTGTGTTTGAGGTGGCGAGGAGCATCTCCTCCCCTGTACAAGCGGAGGGTCAGAGACAGGTGGCCAAGGACACATCTGTGGAGAGGCCTGTCTTAGAGGAGGTAGCCACAGACAGGGAGAGGCTGCAAGATCCATCTGATCTGGGTCTTGAGAGCTAAATCCGTTTAACTGGTTTGTAGCTCGGGGTCGTTTGTGTGTCGAGCAACGGGATTCAGGAGTAGGAGGTGAAGGACGCGCTCCGAAAAAAAATCGGGAGCAAGTGCTTTGCATCCAAGGCATGCAGCGATAATGGGTATCGCGTGCACTTTCAGGACATGGCCACCGGGGGCAGGTGGCAGCGGCACTTAACCAGTTTTCCGAGTGTTGTGGGAACAATAGCAAAGCGGGTTACTAAAACCTGGATAACTGCTTTGGCTCGGATGCATCGGTTTAGCCGTGTACGTGGCTGTAGGGCACATTCCAACAGAACTACTTCAGTGTAATTAAACCGTAGTAACTGCTCCACTTTGGTGCCATTCACACTGTGACTACTCTGCAGTCTCCCTCTAATGGTCATGGCCAACAATGTTACCCGTCTCTCTCTGCTTCAGAGTAATTGGGGTTCGTACTACAGCTACTCAAACTAGGGAAATGAGGGGAGGAGGAGGAGTACTCTTAATCTAGAGTGCCTGAATCCAGCAATGTGTCTGGTACCGGACAATCATGAATTAGACACAGATCCCTGCCCTGAGGGACTTACAGTCTGGGAGAGGAACCAAGGGGAGAGACGGGGAGACATCCAGGAAGTTGCAGGAGCCCATGCTGAGTTCAGTCCCAGGAGAGACGGGGGCACTGAATGAGAGGGACCAGACACTGACGAAAGCCTGAGGGAGGCTTGCAGGAGGGATTTAAGGGTCGGGAGGGAGGGAGCAGAGCGCACATGTTCCAGGCATGAGAGGCAGAGAAGGAGAAGGGGAGAAACCGGGATGGGTGAGGGCAGTGACTGTGGAATAGCAGTAACGTGGGGCAGAAAATTTTCCACTACCCAGTTTTTCTGTGGAAAATTTTCCAGGGCTATAGGAAATTTTGCACAGGAAAATTTTCTTACCCAACTAAAATTGGGAAACTTTTCTGGAAAATTTTCCAATTCAAAATGTTTTGGAAAACCCACCTCACTGAGGGTGAAGCCCCCCAGGTGGGCAGGAAGCCAGTACAGAAAGAGGAGGGAGCAAGGCCTTGAAGGTGAGGACAACTAAGCCCCTCTCTGTTCTTTTTCCTGCAGAGCTGGGGCGGCAAGGAGAATGGCTTCGGACTGGCCGAGTGTTGTAGGGACCTGCACATGCTGGTAAGTGCCGAGCGTCTCTCGCAGCCTGTGGTTTGACTCGTGGCAAGGGGGGGGGGCGGGGGAATCGGCAGCCCCAGCTGCTGCCCCTAAACCTCACGAGGGGCTTTGCCTGCCTGCTGGCAATGGGACAGAGTTGCGTGGAACAGGCTTTGGACCTCATGGGAGCGGAGAGGCCTTAACCAGGTGACGGAGGGCTTCGTTCATGCAAACGGAAAGGGATCGGACGTGCGTGGAAGGGAATTGGTCTCGTGGAATAGACCAGAGATTCCCCCAGGGGTAGTGGGGAGGCACTATAGGGTGCCCCCAAGTGTATGAGGAGAAGTAACGCCCCCCCTGTCTGGTAGCTGGGATAACGAGATGGTGAAACCCTGCTTGGCTGCGGTAGCTGTGAACCAGGAAGGGAGAAATGTTTTCGTTCCCCTTCCCTTCTGGAGGGGGAAAACTAGCGCACACTCCAGTGACTACATAGAAGTTGGGGGCAGGGGTCTTTGAGGGGTTGCGCCCCCTCTCCTTGAGTGCCTGCCTCTCGGCTCATTTACCCTGAACTCAGTGTTTCAGTGCTTGGGGATAGGAACTGGGAAGGGGCCAAATGAAAACTAGCCCTGAGGCACATTTGGCCCCTGGGCTTGAGGCTTGCCGCCCCTGCTGTCAATCTGGTTGGACTCCAGCGTGAGGGCTGGGGAGCTTGTACTCCTTCCCGGGAGCTGTTTGAGTGCCAGCAGTTGTGATTGGAAGCCCCTTGGGGCGGGGACCTGGCTCGAATTAAAATGGGAAAGAGGGTGGGGGTATACAGCAAAGCCTAAAGGCTCAGTTTATGGGGGTGCGGCGTTGGGAAGGCCTGGTGGAAGTGGTAAGGTTTGGGGAGGGATGGTTTTCGGTGGGGGGGGGCAGGGTGCAAGGGGGAGTTGGGCCCAGTTCTTGGGAGAAGCCAGGACTAGAGACCCTGGCTCTGGGAGGGGATTTGGGGGTGTTTGTGTCTTCGTGATGCTCTCCTGGGTTGAGACGGGTCTGGGCTGCCATCGGGGTATCATGGGGCGTTCCCCATCCTGCCCAGGGGATGGCAGCTTGACGGAAGCCGTGGAAATCTTGTCCTCTGTGTGCTCTCTGCTCCGAGGCGAGCGACGGTTGTGCATTGCTACTTGAGAATCGAACGGCCGGCACGCACTCTGCCTCTCTCCTCCGGGGCTCTTTGGAGAGGAGCGGGGCTGCCCTTGGTGGGTGGGGCAGACCAGGCCAGGGGAGAGGCCAAGCTGCCGGCTCGTCCCCTACGCTTGGCTGCTAAGCCAGGGAAGGAAGCCGACATCCAGTTAAGCTTTGCTGAATCCGTGTGTAATTGGTCCAGGGATCCCTCTCCACCTCCACATCTGCATTAAACCCCTTCCAAAAGTGGGATTAGCCTCCCTGGTAGGTAAGCCTTAATGCCACCGGCTGTGGGGGGGGCACCATCTTGAGTAGCAGGCTCTCCCCCCTTCCCAAGTGTTAGGACCCCTGGGGCGGGGGGGCCACAAACTTGGCGAAGGGTGTTTGCGGCCTCCGGGTTGTTCTGATTCCGTGCTGTGCTTTATACACAGAAGTACCCTCCCAGTGCAACTACACTACACTTTGAATTCTATGCAGAGCCAGGGGCCGAGGTCAAAGTGGACAAAAGGGTGAGTCTCCTACAGACTTGTTCTTGTAGGGTCCCATGGGCAGTGGGTGGGAGCGCCCCCCCCCCCCCCGAGCTTAGGGGAACCCTGTCCCAGTTGCACTGTGTCTGAGGCCGAGGAGGGAGTAGGTTCCTCTCCGGCAAGCCTCTTGTTTCCTGGACTGCAGCGTTCCCCCGATCGGGGGAGAACTCTTGGAGGTCAGCGTGCCGCCTCTGCTTACAGGAACTGCCGTGCCCCGTGTTGAAGCGTGCCTGTCTTACTGCTGCAGCAGGGGTGTGCGGGCACTTCCATCGGCCCTCTGGTTTGGGCGGGGCGGAGGGGAGTGGTTTTCCGTCAGGTACGAGAGACGTCTCCGTGGCCTTATCCATGGAAAGGGTGGGGGGGGATACAGCTTCTCGTACCTGCCAGAGTAGGCTGGGATCCTTGGCGGTGCCACGCTTCCGCTGGCAGGCGATGGGCACGCTTTGACGCAGGGCGCGCTCTGGTGCGGCGCTACCGAGGTAACTAACGTTTCTTTGCTTCTTCGAAAAACTGTTTAAATAACGTTTGATTTTCTAGGTGTGGATTCCTTAAGGGGCGGCGGCGCCCCCTCTGGGCTTAGCGCCGCCCCTACGCTTTGCCGGGTGCTCCGTTAGCCAAAATAACCCTCCTTGCTGGGCGGGGCACCTGCGGGGGCCTGTCTCGCTCAGCAGTCCCGCGCAGGGTTTGTCGTGCCAAAGTTTCCCCCACCATCCTGTGCTTACTGCAGCCCCTTGGAATGAGAATTCAGGGAGCAGCCTCTTTAATCGAGTTTCCCCTTCCTTTTCAGACGACCAGCAACACACTACATTACATTCACATAGAGCAACTCGACAAGGTAAGCGGCGGCTTCCCGTCACCAGCCCCTGGTTGCCCTGCCCTGGCGCCCAGGTTGTCCGTTCCTAAGAGGATGTTTGTCTCCTTAATGCAGATTTCGGAAAGTCCGTCTGAAATCATGGAATCCCTCACCAAAATGTACAACATCCCAAAGGATAAGCAGGTATGCGCCAGGGGAAGAGCCTGGGTCATACAGGGGTAGATACGCTGGGCCAAGGCTGTGTTCTGACAAGAAGTCTCCCGAATTGTTCACACGTTCGTGAGCTTTAAACCAGAGTTATTCAGGAGTAGAAAGAGAAGCAAGGACTCCTGGGGAAAAATGAGCACCTGGCACCCCTTTGAACTTCAGAACAGTAGCGTGAACCCTTTCGGTGTGTGGGTAATGTTGTTGTTGTTGTTAACAAACATTTATATAGCGCCAGCAGTGTCCCTGGCACTTTACAAAGTAATAAAATAGACAGTGTCCCTGCCCCTAGGGCTTACAGTCTGAGCGACAGGAGCTGGGGGAGAGACATAGGAAGGGGAACAGAGGGAGAGACAAGGGGTCTAACATTCATGAAGATGCGAGGTCTCAAGTGCACGTNGGTCTAACATTCATGAAGATGCGAGGTCTCAAGTGCACGTACTTGGCTTGGTTACGATGAGAATGACAGCAGGCAGGTCCATGTGGCAAGGATAAGGCTCTTTGCCACGACTGCTAGGGGGACTGAAATAACGACATCTCTTTGGAGCTGCCGTGCGAATGGTACCAAAGTGGGGTAGTTACCTGTGGTTTGTCAGGACGTGCCCTTGGGATGGTGTTTGGGGGTGGGATTCGGGCATTTTTCCCCTAGAAATTCAGGCGCTGAAGTCTTGGCCCTAGAAGGGGAACTTGGGGCAGTCGGGAGTCCTGGGTTCTAGTCTTCACTCGAGAAGCCGCATGAGCGGAGCTGAGAGTTAGAAAAAGAACCAAAGCTGCCCATCGCAAGGCTGCTTGCTTTAAACGAGGATGTCGATGCTGCTAATCCCTTTGGGTCCTGGCTCTTTGTATCCCAGAAGCACCCAGGACGGATGTCCCGCCAGGGTCGAGTCTGTCTTAATCTCAGCCCATCCGGCTGCTTTGCCCTAACTGAACCACCTCAGCACAGCGGTCCCTCCAGCATGGGTCGGACATGCCAGACGGTTGCGTAACGCTCCCCGTATTCTCTCTCCTTGCAGATGCTGCTTTTTACACACATCCGCCTGGCCCACGGCTTTTCCAATCACAAAAAGCGGCTGCAGGCTGTCCAGGCCAGACTTCACGCCATCTCTATACTAGGTAAGGCTGGGGGGCGGGCTCAGTAAGCCTCATGGCTAGCAGCTGATCAGGGCACAAAAACCTGAGTTGCAAGCCCCCTAGCCCCATTGCCTGCTTGCCTGATCACATGATCCACAGTGACGTAACTATGGGAATTGCATGGCACTTGGGGGTGGTCCCACTTTAAATGGAAGTACAAATAGTCTGAGCCCCGTCAATTGTGTGCTTTTCCTTGGTTCCTGCTGTAATTGCTTCTGGCATTGCGGAATGGCAGCCTGAGTGGGGCACGCTGAGAGGCCAGTAGGGTGGGAAGTACTGGGAGCTGCTCGTGTGTGTGTGTTCCCTGGCCATTGGGTCCTGGACTACAGCTCCTGAAGATATGTTCCAAAGTCAATCTAATGGCATGCTGGGAAATTGCTTACCTGTAGATTTTGCGTAACTAGCAGGATAGGACCCCCTGAACACAGACTGCTCTCCTTCATGCCTTGAGCCTTCTCTCTCTCTGAGGGGGGGGTGCAGTAACCTGTCCTGCCTCCCTCCTGTGCGGTTCCATAGCTTTTACTGAAGCATCGGGTGCCGGGATTTGGGACCTGATGGATCTGTGACCCAGTCTGGAGAGAGTGGGTGGTGGGAGAACTAACTTCCCAGGCTAACCGCGCGGCCCAGCCCGCTCCAAGAGCTAGCCTCTAAGCAGGGCAGGTAAAATCCTATTATAAGCACACCGGCTCTTGGAACGCCTGGTGGTTCTGCTCCAGAAAGAAAGGTCTGTCCCTCTATAGCCAGAGGCCCCAGGCGTGCCGCGAGACGTGTCTAGGCCCTCGCAACAGCAAGCGGTGATGCAGGCCGTCCTTTCTCTTCGCAGTGTATTCGAATGCCTTGCAGGAGTCCGCCAACAGCATTCTGTACAACGGATTGATAGAGGAGCTCGTGGACGTGCTGCAGATAACGGACAAACAGCTGATGGTAGGTCTCCTTCCGTTATACACACCCACCCACCCACCCCCGGGGGGTTCTGCAGTGCCCATTGCTATCTGGAAAGGGGGGGAAAACTAACCCAACGGCTCTCTGCTCTTTCCAAGACAGCCCCAGTGGCAGGCGGGGACCTGCATTGTCTGCGTTTTCCCCCATTGCAGCCAGTGGGGTCCTAGGGCTTTGTGGGGGGTTATTAGATAGCGCTGACACTGTAAAGTGGCAAATTGAGACAGACCCTTGTTGCCCCAAGGGGCCGGCAGTCTAGGAGAGACCAGGGGACATTCATGAAGCTGTGAAGTAGCAAGTGCACGTGCTTAGCTCGGTTATAAGGGGATCCTGACTAAAGGGAAGTCTGTTGGGGTGAGGAACTGGGGAAGGCCTAATGGAAGAGGGAGGGAACAGGGCATACGTGTGGAGGGAGGGAGAGAGTTCCAGGTGTAGGGGGCAGCATGAGAGAAGGTGGAGGAAGCGGGAGATTTGGGGTTGGGGAGGGTGGAGGCTGAGGAACAAAGTGGGAATGTAGCGGGGAGGTGAGAGCAGCAAGGCCACGAAGAACCTTGAAGCTGAGGGGTTTGCGCTGGATGCCGGTGGAGGGGAGGCCGGGCGTCAACAGTCTGGGCAGTGGGGTGTCGAGCAGCAGTGAGAAGGTCACGCTGACAGCAGGGAAGACCCGCAAGAAGGCGTCCTCTAGAGCAGCCCCCTGCGCCGACTCGGGACTCCCCAGGCTTGAAGAGCTCCCCTGCCCTCCTGGACAGCCTCGCCGGGCCCTGCAGTATCTCCTCTCGGCTCGGTCAGCAGGTGGCTGAGGCCAAGCCCTTTTCTTCTGGGGCTGGGGGGCTAGCCAGTTGCCTAGCAAGGCCTTGAGGCTCCCTTCCTGAGCTTTTTATCCCAGGAGCCGTCAGCCCCAAATGCACGTTTTGACCTCTCCTCTCTTCCCCCCCCCTGCCAGGACATCAAAGCTGCCTCCCTGAGGACACTCACTTCCATCGTCCACTTGGAGCGGACCCCAAAGCTTAGCAGTATTATCGACTGCACCGGAACTGCCTCGTACCATGGCTTCTTGCCGGTCCTTGTCCGGAACTGCATCCAGGCCATGATCGGTATGTGCCGGGGCACAAGGGATATCTTCTCTTCTCCCCCCCCCGGTGGGTTAGGCAGGGCAAATCTGTTAACGCAGGCTCCTCTTTCAGATCCTTCCATGGAGCCATATCCTCACCAGTTTGCCACAGCCCTCTTCTCCTTCCTCTACCACCTGGCCAGCTACGACGCAGGCGGGGAAGCGCTGGTATCCTGTGGCATGATGGAAGCCTTACTGAAGGTAACTGGGCGGGGGGGGGGAGACCCAGAGGGAATTAGGTGTCGGAGGCCCACCGTGAAAACGCAATTAGGCATCTGGTGTCCCTTAGGCTCTTGGGCCATTCCAGGTCTATTGTCCCAGGAAACCACTAGACGTATAAAACAAACTCCTTGCTGAATCACCCCCTGAAGCTCGGCAGAATCAAACTGCCATGCTGATCCCAGCAGCACCACGGGGTTTTTTTTTGTGTGCACGTGCAGAATTTGGCCTAAATTGTCACAGAAATTACCTCTGTCAGAGCTGAGTTACAGCCTGAGTGGGCAGCGCTGTGAGCTAGCCCATGGGGTTGCCGACTCGGTGAGCTGGCCAATGGGATGACGTATTCAAAACGCATGGAATGGCATGCTGGGAAACTCATTTGCATGCCTACATTGTGCAGCTTGCAGAACTTATTCTGCGTTCTCCTTGTGGGAAAACACCCTGACTTCAAGGTGCTGCTGTGGTCAAGAGAGATTCCAAGAGGGGTTCAGTGTCTCCTGTGGATAGGCGGTCATCGTGCTACTGGGATGTTAAGGGTAGACGTGCACGCGGTCCAGGCTGAAACCGGTCTCCTAATTGCTGGGGTCAGGACGAGACCGCCAAATGTCGGGCGTATCCGCCAGAGGCGTGCGCCTTGCTTTGAGTCTTGGGATGGTAGCTGCTCTCAGGCAGGATCCTGGAATCTCATCCTCACTGCTCTGAATCTTTTCTCCCCCCCCAGGTGATCAAGTTCCTGGGGGACGAACAGGACCAGATCACCTTTGTGACCAGAGCTGTCCGTGTCGTGGACCTGATCACAAACCTAGACATGGCGGCTTTCCAGTCTCACAGTGGCCTCTCCATCTTCATCTACAGATTAGAGGTAACCCCCTCCCATCTCTGGCTCTGCTTGGCAGATTGGGGAGGTAGGGGCATTGCCCCATGTGCTGCCCGTCTGTGACACCGAGAGGAAAAACTGGCCCCTTGGGGGTGGGGGGTGCAACTGGGGCGCCCGAGTCTTCCCGGGTAGTCGAGGGATGTCTGCCTTGAGGATACTTGGTTTGCCTGTGTTTCTGCGCAGCCATAGGAGCTAGAAAGGTTTTAAATGAGAGCTGTGGCTGTGGAGAGAAGCTGTTAGGCTCAGTCTGTCTCCTCCTCTGTGCCCCGTTACAGCACGAGGTGGACCTGTGCCGGAGGGAGTGCCCCTTTGTAATCAAGCCAAAGATCCAGAGACCCGCTGCTGCCACCCAAGAGGGAGAAGAGATGGAGACAGACACGGAAGGTAACGGGGAGCTCTTGCTGGCAGTGGCTGCACGTCCCCAGCCCCAAGCCAGGTTGGAAGGGTCCCTCAAAGGTTGGCCTAGTCCAGCTCTCCATCCGCCACTTCATGATTGCCCAGACCCAGCTGTGTCCGTGCAGAGAGAGCCACCAACAAAGAAATGGATCTTGATGGTGAAAGCCTGCCGCAGGTTGAGATCAGGAGCGATGCCTGGAATAACAGCCAGCAGCTTTGCCAAAAGAGAAATCCGGGTCTCGCCAATAAGAGAGCCTCTCCTACGCTGCAGGGGAAGGCAAAAAAACTCCCACTGTCAGTCTGACCCGAGGGAAAACGTTCCCTCACCCCAAATAGGGCCATGGCTTAGATCCAGTTAAGGAACTCCAGGTCCGGGGCCAAATGCGACCCATGGCTGGCCTTTACGTGCCCTCTTGCCAGCATCTGGTTCTGGCCCCTGGATCCAGTTCCTATATCCCCCCCCCCCCCCCCCCCCGGTCAAAGAGTTCAGCCCCCTGCTCCGTGGCAGAACCTCCTGGAAGAGAACCGAGATGAGGAGATAGGACCGGTGCTGCATCTGGACCCTCCTCTCACTCCCCACCCTCCACCTCCGTGCAGTCCCTCAAAGCCTCCCCTGGGGAGAGAAAAGCTTCACCCCTGGCCTTTTTGGGGTGGGGGGGGCGAGGTCTTTTGGAGGCCTAGGATCTGACCCCGGGGAAGCAGG
Organism: Sphenodon punctatus; assembly: GCA_003113815.1. Taxonomy (NCBI): domain Eukaryota; kingdom Metazoa; phylum Chordata; class Lepidosauria; order Sphenodontia; family Sphenodontidae; genus Sphenodon; species Sphenodon punctatus. The sequence goes on from QEPC01015375.1 coordinate 378,712, forward strand.
GCCCCTTTTGTAACTCCCCTCTCCGCCTTCAGTTTCTGACGTAGCCATGGAGAGCAGCCCGGGCCCCTCCACCTCGGCAGAGCACCGGCAAGAGGCGGTGGTGGCGGTAGAAGCCAGGCCACAAAGCACCGTTGCTCCCAGCGGCAGCATGAACGCCATGGTCTCGCCCCGGAGTGGTACGTACCCGTTGGTTGGGGGCAGTCGGGTGACCCTGTGGCGGGGTCTGAATCTCCAGTGGCTCCTCCCTCTTTCCTGGCCTTGCTCCCTGCTCTCTCTGCCCTTATTTCTGGCGACGTTCCCACCCGGGAGCTTCCCTCCTCTTCTGCCACCACTTTTGCTCGCCCCAGAGTTTCCTCACTCCCCACTGTCTCCAGCCTTGCTGTCCTCTCTGCCTGGAACTCCCTCCCGGCCTTCGAATCCCTCCTGCAAACCCCTGACCTCTTCCCTCAGGCTTCCATAGAATCTTAGAGAGCTGGAAGAGACTTCAGGGCAGGAAATCCACAGCGACCGCATCCCTGGCAGATGGGCCTCCAGCCAGGGAGAGCCCATCCCCACCCCAGGCAGCGTCTGATCCACTGTCGAAACATCTCTGGCCGTTAGCAAGTGCTTCCTAATGTTTAGCTGAAATCTGCCTCCTTGTAATTTTTGAGCCCGTTGGTTCTAGCCCTGCCCTCGGGAGCAGCAGAAGTGACAGCCCTTCAAATGGTTGAAGAGGGGGCGATCCGGTCTCCCCTCGGTCTTCTCTTCTCCAGGCTAAACAGACCCAGCTTCTTCAACCTGTCCTCCTAGGGCTTGGTTTCCAGACCCCCCTGACCCTCTTTGTCTCACCCCGACAGATTGCTCACTAGTACACATTCACCATCTTCAGGATCCCCTCCCCTCCCCTTGTCGCTAAACTGAAGCTGTGCGCCTGCAGCTTTGTGACTCTCTCCCCCTCGCTCTGCTCCCCCCCCAGGAGTGCAGTGCATCCCTCAGCGAGCCGCGCTCCTCAAATCCATGCTGAACTTCCTGAAGAAGGCCATCCAGGATCCTGCGTTCTCAGACGGCATCCGCCATGGTGAGGATCCGTTAGCCAGCCTTGCTGCTCGGGGCCCGTTTCCCGGGCCCTAGTGTCCCTCTTAGGGGTGCGCCTTTATGGCTGATGTCCTTCTTCCATTGCAGTGATGGACGGCTCCCTTCCTACCTCTCTGAAGCACATCATCAGCAACGCGGAGTATTACGGGCCCTCGCTGTTCCTGCTTGGTAAGTGGGGGTGACGGAGTGTTCTTTATCCCCCCCCCCCTTCTCTTGCCCCATCAGCTGAGCGCTCCCACGCGGGCTACATTGTGAGGGGTCTTCTGCTCTGGTTTTCCAGACCAGCAGCTCCTCAACTCTTTTTCCCGTGACTCCGGACCCACACAGAGAACCTGCTTGAACGGTCACGGTTGTCATTGGCGGCAGTCGGTGCTTAATTAAAATAATACATTCATGAGGAGGCGAGAGCTCAGGTTCACGTTCTTGGCTTGGTTACAGTAAATTGGGGAGCCAAGAACGTGCACCTGAGCTCTCACCGCCTCATGAATGTCGCATCCCTTGTCTCTCCCTCTGTTCCCCCTCCCCCTGTCTTTAGATTGTAAGCTGTCGAGCAGGGACCATGTCTATCTTATTCTTTGTAAGCGCCAGGTACATTGCTGGTGCTATATAAATGCTTATTATAATAATAATAAACCAATAAATTAAAAAAGAATTGCCAGAGCTCCTGCTCCGGAAGCTCGTCAGAGCAGGGAACTGAACCTCTGTTGTCCAGCTAGCAACCCAACCGCTAGACAAGCCCGCCTCGCCTCAGCGTATAAAACAGGAGTTCTTGTGATTGAAACCATACAATGGACCAGCGGGGGGGGGGGGGGGGGGAGGAGGATGACAGGAAAAGTCCCGTTTCTCCCCCCCGGGATACATGCTGAGCTTAGATTACAGGAAAGGAGGAGGGAGTATTGGGGGACACGGGGAGCCAAGCAGGGAGTGGGTGGTTGCAGACCTGGATATTGTGCCAAGCCAGCCCGCGTGGGGCCCGCTGATGCGATGGCGCTCTGTTTCCCCCCACTGCAGCCACCGAAGTGGTGACGGTCTTCGTGTTCCAAGAGCCTTCGCTGCTCTCCTCCCTGCAGGACAACGGCTTGACCGACGTCATGCTGCAAGCCCTCCTCATCAAAGACGTGAGTCCCAAACCGCTGCCGCCTCGTTCCGCTTCCTGCCGGGGCCCCCTGCAGCCCTGGCTGGTCCTGTGGCCTAAGGGCTGCAGCCTGCGGCAAAGACCGTGGGGGTGCCGGGCGTGTCCTCCTTGCCCCTTTCCGTGCAGCCCTGCTGCTGCTCCCTCCCAGCTGCAGCCTCCTGGAAGGCAGCATTTGCTGGGCCTTCCTGCCCCCTCGCTCCCTGGTAGCACTCCAATCCTGGAGTGCATATCCTCCTCTTCCCCGGCCTCCCTCCTTCAGTGCTGGACGGAAGGGAGCGTATCCGTGGGACAGAGCCAGGAATTGGAAAGGGGCCACATTTTTTAAAAACTAGGCGTGCGCTTGTGGTTCCCCACCCCTGCTCTGTCCTTGAGGGATCAGCAATATTAGCCCTGCTCTTGCTGGTGACCCCCCCCACAAATCTCTAGATTTCCACTCTCTGATTCTTGGCCTCCGCCATCCTGCAGCGAGGAGTTCCCACCCTCCCCGTGATTGACGCGCTCTGTCTCAGCAGTATGTTTGGGGCAGGACAGTAGCTTCCCACCAGCCTCTATCCCGTTCCTTACAGCATGGAGCTCTCTGCGCCTCCTCTCGAACAGGCCATGAACCTGTGCGCTCTCCGCAGGTCCCCGCCACCCGGGAGGTTCTGGGCTCCCTCCCCAACGTCTTCAGCGCCCTGTGCTTGAACGCCCGGGGGCTCCAGTCTTTCGTGCAATGTCAGCCTTTCGAACGCCTCTTCAAGGTGTTGCTCTCCCCCGATTACCTCCCTGCCATGAGGAGGCGCCGCAGCTCTGACCCGCTAGGTGAGTGCACAGCAGGCAGCGACCGCTCCTTGGGCCCTGCTCCACCAGCCCCAGCATCGAGGCCATGACCTGGGGGCTGTTGAATAACGTGGGATTGGGGGTATCGCGCAGCATGCACCTCCCATCCCAATCAGTTCATTTATCTTCCTTCTGGCATTCACTTGAGGTGCAGGGCGGGCAAGTTCATTCTCCCTCCTGGGACTGAACCAAGGGTAGAGCCCAGGAGTCTTGGCTTACAGCACACTATCACCCCCCCCGCTCTAACCCACTAGCCCCCCCTCCCCTCCCAGAGAACCCAGGAGTCCTGGCTCCCAGCCCTCCTGCTCTATCTAACCCACTAGCCCCCCCCCTCCCAGAGAACCCAGGAGTCCTGGCTCCACATTAACCTGTGTTTAGAGCTGCTCGCCCCACAGGTATCTAGATTGTAAACTCTGTGGGGTTGAGGGTTTCTCCTCGTGCAGTAAGCCCTCTTGGCATGCCTGTCCACCTCCAGCCTGGGGTCCCGTTGGGTTGCCAGAGCTGCCATTGGCACAGGCTGGCTGTCGGCAGAAGCCAAGAGCGAGATCCCAGCTCTCTCCCCCCCCACCCCATGTCCAGTAGGGTCTGCTAGCATTGGCTCCCCTATGCTAATGGGAGGGTGGGGGACTTCCACCTGCTTCTTAGCTGAGCAGCTCTCTCCCCGCCCTTAGTAGCCTCTCCTTCTCCCTCCAGGGGACACGGCTTCCAACCTGGGCAGTGCTGTGGATGAGCTTATGAGACACCAGCCCACCCTCAAGACAGACGCCACCACCGCCATCATCAAGGTAAAGAACGGGGATGCCATCTCTCCCCTCCCTGGCAGTGTTCCCAAGCCGTTATCCCAGCTTCCTGCTTACTCCTGCATGGCTCTGCCAGTGCCCCTCAAGCCTGATCCACAGCCCTGGGCTCGGGCTTTGCTGCCGCCGCCTGCCTGCCTTCCCAGGGGCCGTTGCCTCCCTTCCAAGCTAATCCCCCCTCTCGTACCCCCTACAGTTACTGGAAGAAATCTGCAACCTGGGCCGGGACCCCAAGTACATCTGCCAGAAGCCCTCCATCCAGAAAGCTGACGGCACGGCCACCGCCCCGCCGCCCCGCTCCACCCACGCGGCCGAGGAAGCTTCCAGCGAGGATGAGGAAGAGGAGGAGGTGCAGGCCATGCAGAGCTTCAATGCCACCCAGCAGAGCGAAACGGAGCCCGGCCAGCAGTGAGTATTCGGAAGCTGCTCGGGAGGCCGGGCCTGGGAATGGATTGCTCGGCCACTGTCGGAGACAGGACGCTGGGTTGGGTGGACCGTTGGTCTGACTCAATGGCCCTTTTTATATTGGGGGGTGTCGGTGTGCGCCATGGTCTGTGGGTGAGGTGTAGACGGGGGCACACACCTATTTCCACCCGTCAACATGGGCAGAGCAACTGCCGTCTGCCGATTGCTTCGTTCTGGGGGATGCCTACGTCTGCGCGGGATCACCCCCCCCCCCCCCCCCCCC
>QEPC01015375.1:392988-405328 GCA_003113815.1 Sphenodon punctatus
GGGGGGGGGGGGATACCAGGGCATGCACGAGCTCGGGGGGGGGGGGTTACGCAGCCCCATCCCCACTGGGATTAATTAGCCGGCAGGAGCAGCCCGGTGCCGCCGCGGTGATGCATTTGACTTTGCCGGGCCAGGGCCTGGCTGGGCCGCACCAACTCTGGGAGCTGCCTCTTGCAGGGAAGCCTGGAACGGCCTGGCTTGGGGGGAGGGAAGGAGGCTTGACCCCAGGCAGGGGAGCAGGCTAGCTTGGCATTGTTGGCAGAGGCCGCGCTACTGCTTGGCACCCCGGTCCCGGCTGTGCCGGAGGTCCTCGGAAAGGCTTGCTTGGCTTCCCGCTCTCTTGGCAAGCTCCTCGGCAGCTCCTCAGCCCTTGCCAGCTGTTTGTGAACTCCCAGACTTCCTTTCCTCGGGGACTCGCCTTAACCCCATCAGCCCCTGGCTGGGCGCTGCTCCCTCGCCGCCTTCACCCTGGAAACCGCTGCCGCTTCCCAGAAGGGTGGCCCTGGCCCAGAGGCCCCCGGGGGGGGGTGGGTGCGAGAGTAGAGGAACTGGCAATCCCTCCTGCTTGGCACGGCTAGGACCCAGCAGCTGGCTTGGCTGGAAGATCTTGGCCTGGCGAGAAGGCTGTTTTGAATTAAAGCCTCCCCCTTTCTCTGGAGGAGGCTCTGGCTGAGAACAGCAGGCCGGTCAGTGTGAGGAAAGGGGGGGGGGGTGCTACAAAGAGTTAAAACTCCAGGGCCACAGCCCTGCTTCCTCTGGCCGAGGCTGCGGGGCCGGATTTCCTTTTGGCTCAGCTGCTGCCATGTGGCAGGTGCCTAGTGGGGCTGGAGAGCTCCCAACGCCCTCCCCACATTGCGTCTTGCTGGATCTGGGCCCCTCCCCTGCCTGCTTGTGTTGGTCCCGGCCCTGCGCTGAGCATGCCCCCTCCCCCCCAAAACCCTCCATTTTGCTGCAGAACGCCATGGCGCCCGGCACGCCTCCCTTCCCAGCCTGCGCTCCTGTCTTTTTAATCCCATCCAAGGGCCGGCGGCCAGGATGGGCAGCTCGGCCTCTCTCCTCCCCTTGGCCTTGCTCCGCCGCCGCCTCAGTGCCGGCCCCGCGCAATCCCCCTTTGCCGCAGCGTCTCCGGGGCAGCCTTAGGCGCAGCTTTGCCGCAGTCCCGGTGCGGGGCTGCCCTAGGATTTCTCTGCTGAGGCAGCTGGCAGCAGCCAGGCCCCAAATCTTCACTGCGCCAGGATGAGCAGCACGGGGGGGTGGGGGGCCGATCGGAAGGTAGATTCACCGCCGCGGCCAGCATTGGGCTTGCCGTGGGCTAGTACCAGGGCCAGGAGCGGTTGGGATCCATGAGCAGATTGCTCTCTGGAGCCCGGCGGCGAGCTTGCCCGAGCTGCTCTCGGTGCTAGTTGGCTAGCCAGGTGGGGGTATCCACCTCCCGAGCATGGGCTTGGCCTGAGTTAACCGAGGGCGCTCTCTCTCTCTCTCCTTCCTAGGGTGGTCGGGACGGAAGAACGGATCCCCATCCCGCTCATGGACTACATTCTCAACGTGGTGAGCTCTCCGTAATGGCGGCGGGAGGGAAATGGCGGCAGGCGGGAGCCGCCCTTTCGGCGTGGTCGCTCGAGGCGAGCCGGGTTCTTTCTTCCCCCCCCCCCCCCGGCCTAGCGCAGCTGAGTAGCCTGTGCTGCCTCCGCATGCCAGCTTGCCTCGGCTGGCTAGGCAGCTCCTTGGAGCTGGCAGCCAATCGCCCTGCGCTGCTAGCGGCCATTTTGGTTCTTCTGGGCGACTGGCTGGAAGCTGCCGTCCGGGAAACAAAAGGGCCAGTCTTTGAAGGGCTCCCCCACTGGGATCGGGGCAAGGCTCCTGCATAATCTCCCTAGCCCGCCGGACCAGCTTGCTTGATGCATCCTGGAGCATAGAGCGTGGCTCTGGTCTGTGCCAGACAGCAAGGGGTGGGGAACACGCAGCCCAGGGGGTGGGGTGGCTGGGGCCTGACCCTCCTGGATCCAGTCCCTCCAACGCTGAAGGAGGGGAGCCCAAGGGGGAGGGAGCAGAGAGGAGGGCGTGCACCCAAGGGGGGAGAGACTGGATCTACGAGCTGGACCTTCCCCTTCAGTGTCTCTAGCCCCTATCAAGCCTACGGAGCTTGTGCTGATCTTCAGCTTGGCCCACGGGAAGGAAAGGGTTCCTCAGCCCCTGTCCTCCAGGGTGTGGGTGGCCGGGGGGCGAGTGTAGGATGCAGCCCTGGGCCATGTTAACCCCATTCGGTTCGGGTTTCCCCTCCTGAAGTGTTCACACGTGCGGAGTGCTAAGCCAGCCTTGTTCAGGGGGAGGGAGAGAAGTACGTACTCCTGAAAAAATCAGGAACATGTATTTCCCCCCCTTTTTGGTTTGTATCTGAAAGTAGCCCTGTTCCCGAGAGCACTTCTCGGCGTGAGGGCGGTGACCGCAGCTCAGCCATGGTTACATCTCGGCTAAAGCGGGAAACGATTTCCCTCGGTTCATCTAAGCCCTTCCAAAGGGGAGTCGGTTTTCCCCTGCTTGTCTGAACGTGGCCTGCAGGGAAAGGGGGGGATTGGAATAAGCTTTGGCCGCCTCTTTGGCACTGGGGCGAGTTTAACTGATTTGCCAGCTGGGCAGCCTATTTCCACCCGCCTCCTCGCCCACTCCTGCCAGCGCACAAGCCGAGCCGGGAGTAACCGCCTGCTTTTTCCACCCCCCCACCCCCCCTCAGATGAAATTCGTGGAGTCGATCCTCAGCAACAACACCACGGACGACCACTGCCAGGAGTTTGTGAACCAGAAGGGCCTCCTGCCGCTGGTCACGATCCTGGGCCTTTCCAACCTGCCCATCGACTTCCCCACCTCGGCAGCCTGCCAGGCCGTGGCCGGAGTCTGCAAATCCATATTGGTAAGGAGGAGAATCCAACATTTCCCTTTCCACAAGGTAACTATCCCCTTGGGTCGGCAGCAGCCTTAAAAGCGCTCGCCCTCCAGGATTCGCCTCCTTCTCATCTCCTCCTCCTTCTCATCTCCTCCTCCTGCGCAAGCAGCTGCAAGAGCATATTAAAAGCCTCACTGGTGTTGGGGGAAGGGGGGACGCCGGCCCTTTAAGGGGGGCTCGAAGGAGAACCGGGAATTCTGTGGGGTGTAGTTCCTCACCTTTTCCCCAGCATCCGTGCCCTTAGACCAGGGCACGGTGGCGCTGGGCCTCCCATCTTGCCTTAAAGAGCCAGCACTCTTCGTCTCGCTCTGTTGAAGATTTGGGGAAATTCCCTTGGGAGCATCACCGTGGGGTGATCATGCCCTCCCCTTCCTTGATTAAAATTCTGGAGCTGGCTTGACGCTCTCACTGGCTTCTCTCTCTGACTGCCTTTCTTCCCTGTGCCCTTGCGTCCCTTCCTCTCTCCTGTGCTTCGGGGCTAGGCAACAAATCATTCAGCCGGTGGCACCCCCTGGCGCGGGAGCGGCATGAGAATTCTTTGCAGGCTGGGTGTAAAACGAACACGCAGGGCTTGCTAGGCGGAACTCCCCAGCCCTGGCTAGACGTGGGGGGGGAGGACGGGGAACAGCTGTAATCCTAGAGGGGGTGGGTTATCGGCCGTAATGATACACAAATTGAGGACGTCTTCCTGGGTTCGTGGCTGCGTGAAGCGGCGGTTGTGCCCCTGCCGCCGCCTCCCGCCAGCTGTTTGCCCAGATCGTATCCGTCAGCACAACCCGTTCTGGTTGCAGGGGGGAGAAGCCAGCTCTGGGCTGGCAAAAGGCTGGCAGCCCCAGGACTGGAAACAGCTGTGCGGGCAAAGCCTCCTTCCAGAGAGAATCCAACTTTGGGTCTCTCCGCACCCCCCCACCTGTTTGTCATTCATTCTGCCACCCCCTGTGTGCCAGAAACTCATACAGATGGGCAGGAACCAGATCGGGACCCATCGCAGAAACACTTGTCTCTGGGCCTGAACCAGCAGCAGGGGAACGGCGATGCTTTGCCGTCGGATATTTCATATCCCCCGAGAGGCGTGGTGGCCGAGGGGTTTAAGGTGTCCCCTGAAGGCTTAGAGGTTCAGGTCCTGTTTGGGGTCTCACCGAACGGCTGCCTCCGGTTCCCCATGCTGGGAACAGGGGCCTGGGGAAGTCCAAAGTGCTGGCCACATCACTCCTTTTGGGGCACCGTAGAGCACGGAAACGGGGTGCCTGTATGGGCCCAGCTGAGGGTTTCAGGGTACACTTTGGGCTTGAAATTGTGTTACGCATGGGCGTTGGCACCCATGGATGTAACAAACTTGTGTGGGCTGAAATGAGGAGCTTAGCACAGCAGGGAGCCTCCAGCCTGGAGGCCAAATGCAGCCTGCGGCTGGTTTCTCTTTGGTCCCTACCCCCAAGACTGAGCGGGGCCAGATCCAGGAACTGGAACTTCCCCTGCCCCCCAACTTGTACCCAGGGAGGAAAAAGGTCCCCTGCCCCTGGAGTATCTACTACTACCTCAGATAACATCCTGTGGGACTTAAGCTTTTCTGCTTCGGAAGACGTTCCTTCTGCCCCGGCTTGCTTTTGTAGGCTAATTGAGGGCAGCGTTCCTCTGGTGACGGTGTTTGTGGCCTAGCAATCGCCTTACTAGCCAGAGCAGTGTGGGGTTGCCTCTGGAGTCACGCTGGGGGAGGCAGGCCTACCCCCAAACATGTCACACGGCCATTAGCCGCTGGGGTGGTTATTCTGCAAAGTGGGTTATCGCTACTGAAGTATTTGGGTGGGTGGGGAGGCAGGTTAGCCTGTTTGTGTGACTATAGAACAGAAACGCAAGCGAAAGGAGCCGCTTCATTATCCGCTGATCCCAGGGAAGGGGGTGAGGGCACGGCTCGGTTGTCTGCCAGGAATCTGTTCTTTATTAAATTGATGCCAAGGGCTCTGGGCAGGAGGCTGCAACACAAAATCATAAAAATAAAACCCAATTAAAATCTCAGACCTCCCAAGCCCCTATCCCCTCCTGCCAAATCCCAGGGCGAGTAAGTCTTGCATGGGCCTCAGGAAGGCGAGCAGGCTTGGCTGAACCTGTGGGGTGGGGGTAGAGTTCATCATGGTGGGGGCAGTCACCGTGCGCCCCTTGTAGAGATTTGAAACCCATGCAAGGCAGAGCTGCTGGTTTGCCTCGGAAGGGAAGTGGGGGGGGGGGGGAGCAGGCTGACGCCCCTCGATACAGACTGGGACGTGGGGTGGGGAGGATTGCCAGGTCTGTAGCCTGGTGTCACTGACCCATCGACCCTCCTTTGGTTGCAGACGCTCTCCCACGAGCCCAAGGTCTTGCAGGAAGGCCTGCTCCAGCTGGACTCGATCCTCTCCTCCCTGGAGCCCCTGCACCGGCCCATCGAGGCGCCCGGCGGCTCGGTCCTGCTGCGGGAGCTGGCATGCGCGGGCAACGTGGCCGACGCCACCCTCTCGGCCCAGGCCACTCCCCTGCTCCATGCCCTGACCGCCGCTCACGCCTACATCATGATGTTCGTCCACACCTGCCGGGTGGGGCAGGTAAGCGCCGCTTCCCCCGTCCCTGGAGAGCTCCGCCTGGGCTCGATCTTCCCACTCGGCCAATGCAACGGGGAGGTGGAATGCTGCAGCGTCACGGTGCCCTTGGCCACAACCCCGTGGAATGCTGTGATGTCGTGGGGCTCTTAACCCTGGCCCTTCTGTGGCCACGCCCCCACGGAATGTGATGTCGTCGTGCCCAGTGCAGGCTGGACCACCTCAGGAAAGAGGCAGGGGAATGCCTTCTAACATGGCCACACCCCCATAGAACGTGGGGTCTCCCACCCACAGGGAGCCTGGGCTAAGGCAGCTCCAGGACTGGGAGCCGTCAGGTTGGGTCTGGCCTGCAGGGGGCTCTCCCTCGAGTCCAGCTGCCAGGGCGCCTCAGCGGAACGTGTCTGTCACAGGGGTTGGGGGTCCAACACCGCACTTTCCTGGGTTGGGTGACTCAATTTCCCTCACTTGCGGCCCACCTGGATCAGTTCTCTCTCTGGCTGGTCCGCTCCTGCGAAGGGGAAGATCCTTTGCCACCCAAGGTCCGGAAAGCTTCCCGCTTACACACTCTCTCTCTGGGTTTGCAAGAGCTTGAAGGCTCAAGTTTCTCAGATTGTGTCCCCAACGTAAACAACAGAAATCACTTCTTAGTGAAGAAGAAAGTTTCTTTGATTACATAAGCAAAGATAGTTTGAATACAGAGTGGCGAAATAAACCTAAAGTAAAATAACGCATTCCTAATCTGTACTGGGTGAGTCCCTAGATAAATCTTACCCTACAGAATAGTCCATGCACTTGAGTTCGTTCTCAGCCTGATGTTGGGGCTGCGCACTTTGTCTCTGAGCTGGCGACTCATCGGCATGTGGGCTTCTCTTGCAGAGCGAGATCCGAGCCATCTCGGTGAACCAGTGGGGCTCCCAACTGGGCCTGAGCGTGCTGGGGAAGCTGAGCCAGCTGTACTGCTCCCTGGTGTGGGAGAGCACCGTGCTGCTCTCGCTGTGCACCCCAAACAGGTATGGGGCTGGGGCTTTCGGCCAGACACTGCCTCACTGCTTTGGCTCAGCCTCAGGGGAGAATGAGGCTGCTGCTGCCCTTCTCTCTGGTGCTGGGCCGTGGCTCCCCGCTCCAGCAATCGCAGTAATGCTTTCCCCTCCTTGTAGCTTGCCTTCGGGCTGCGAGTTCGGCCAGGCGGACATGCAGAAGCTGGTGCCGAAGGAAGAGAAGGCGGCTCCCAACGCCACCCAGGGCGCCAAGAAAGCAGGTACGGCTGAGAGAGAGGGGTCATCCAGCCACCCCACTGTTGGCGAGGGGTAGGGTGTCTGATGCTGGGTTAGGGAAGGGCAGTGACCAGGCGTACCATCCCTGGTTGAGTTCGAAGGGACTTCAAGGGTGGTCTAGACCTGGCTTTGAGAGGCACACGCATCTCTCCTGCTTTGTGATTGGCTCTGCCGTCCCGGCGGCTGCAATTCAGCTGCTGAGACATGGGTGCCCATTCGCTGAGAGAGGGAGCGGGGACTAAGTCCACCTTGGGCCTGGAGACCGGCCTGCAGGCAGCTCCTGAGTGGGTTTGGCTGTCCCGACATAGGCCTCTTCTTGAAACCTTCAGGGACGGAGATGCCACCCCCTCCCTTGGCAGCTTGTTCCACTGCCGAACAGCTCTCCCAGTTTGGAGGCTTTTCCTGATATTTTACCTAAACCGACCCTGCAGTTTATTCTTTGGTGTCCAAAGCAGAACACACTTCCTCTCCTTTTTTTTTTTTTTTTTAAAACTTCTTCCTTTTAAACCAACCGCTTTGAAAACGACTCCACTTCTGAGGCTCGCGTAAAAGTGGAGGGCAGAGGTGTGCTCAGGAGGCGGCCGGGGGGTTGTCTGCTTCATGTCCTTGTGTCCATGACCTCCTCTCCACTCCCTTCCTTGTCTTTCAGTGCTTGCGGGGTAAGGCGCTAGATTTGGCCCCTGGGCCTGAGCTTCTGTGTCCAATAGTCAGAAGCTGTTGGATGCTGTTGCCGCTGGGATACAGGTTGTCAGGGCAATCTCGCCCTCCTTAAGGAGTCTGCCGTGGTAACTGGCTCATGCCCGGACATGTCTCTCGGAGCTGGGGGGGTCCTTCTCTCTTTATGCTGGCACCCCCCGTCCTTTGCCCACGTGATCAGGGAGCTCCTGGCGGTTCGTTCCCCAGCGACGCCTCCCTTTCTCCTCCCTGCCCAGCCGTAGCGCAGAGACCCCTCTCTGGCCACCCGTAGCTGGGGAGGTTTCGTAGCACGGTTATCTTAAAAAGGTTAGGTCCGTCTGGGCTCTCACCCGGATAGTCTCCCCACTTAGGAACCCCGAAAGGCCAAATGAACACACGCAAGCGCGCTAGGTTTGATTACCAAGAATATATTCCACGCAAATATGCATAAGACTCAGGCTGTTGATCAAAGCAGTGCGAAGTCCTAAAACAAATCCAAACCAACACATTCTAATTGCACTGAGGGTTCCCTGCCTGCCCTCTTACCCTAAAGCTCAGTTCAGATTGGGTCAGTGCTTCTCGGCCCGGTGTTGGGGCCGGGCTCGGTCCTTGGCGGTGGCTTGGAAAGTCTCTAGTCCATAGTGGTGCAGCCTCTCCTGCAAGCTGCTTGCTCCTCACTGGTCAAGATGGAAGAGAGCGTTCTCTTTTCTCCTTCGCCTCCTTCCAGGTTTCTCTATTGTTGTTTTAATGTCCTTGTAGGAGGGTTGCAATCCCCCCCCCCAATATCAGTTAACTGGGCAGCTAATGGCTTGTTTTGCCTGACAATGGGTCTCCTGTCTCCAAACCTGTGTGGTTGGTGTTCCCTCCCCCCAGGCTGGAGCTCACAATCTTAGCTTCTGAACTTTACAGTTTTAATATTCTTCTGTACCAGTTGTCCCAATACCCCCAGATTCCGTCTTGCCCCATGTTCCCTCATGCCAACATGGCTTGTGGAGTGGAGTGGGAGATAGTGGACTAGCACAGGGTGTGGCTTATAACTCTTCTCCTCCCCCAACTCCCAAGCTCTGGCTGTCGCTACCTGAACCCCCTTTGGATCTGGGTTCCTCGGTAGCCAAGGAGGGAGCTGTGGGAGGCCAGCTGGTTCCAAGCAGGTGAGTATCCAACACCTCTGCCCCTGCAGATGGGGAGCCAGAAGGAGTGGCAGCCAGCAGTGTGGAAGCCTCTGCCCAGGGCCTGCTAGAGGGAATCGGCCTGGATGGGGACACGCTAGCGCCTATGGAAACGGATGAGCCCAGCACCTCGGACCCCAAGGGGAAATCGAAAATCACCCCGGCCATGGCGGCCCGGATCAAACAGATCAAGCCCCTGCTCTCAGGTGAGTGATAGGGAGGGAGCCAGCGTGGAAGAATGGGTTCTCTGGGAGGGGAGTGGGGGCTAGTGGGTTAGAGCAGGGNGGACAGTGCTGCTTTCAGGTTATCAAACGCTCCCTGGCAATCCGTGGAGCACTGCATTCTGATAGGCAGCCCCTTTTGCATTGATAGAGCTGAAATGCGGGACGTGGCGTGTCTGTAGTATCCTGTCATGCCAACGAAGCGCAGAATCTGTTTCTTTGTGGTGGGTACGGGCCATAAGGGAATGGCTTCCATTTTGTCGGGTAGGGGGCTAAGTTTCCCACCTTAAAGCCCAAGTATGGGACCTGGCTCGTTGCGATTTTGCATTTGGACACCTTTACCGTGAGCCCTGCTGTCTGGAGTTGACCTAGTACCTTGTCCACTTGGCCCCCACGGTCTACCCACGTATTACTAAAAATTATGACATCCTCAATATAAGGCGAGGCAAACTCTCTGAACTTGTCTAGCAAGCGGTCCATTAATCTATGGAAAGTAGCCCTGCTGTTCTTTAGGCCAAAAGGCATAACCGTGAATTCCTATAGGCCCATGTCAGTAATGAATGCGGTTTTCTTTTGGGACTGTGGACCTAGGCCGATCTGCCAGTTTCCTTCTCTGAGATCGAGGGTGGTTAAGAACCTGGCCCCCGTGATCTAAACTAAGATGACGTCTGTTCTGGGCATGGGGTATGCGTCAAAAACTTATTGCGGTGTTCAATTTTCTGCAATCTACGCAAAATCAGACCGTCCCGTCTGTCTTGGGGACTAAAACCGTTGGGCTTGCCCCACTCTCCTTGTGAAATTTGTATTCCCCCCAATTCTAACCTCTCCTGTATCTCTGCATGGGTTCGTGCTTTGACCTTCCCGGCTGTGCGGAAGGGACCTGACCTGACCTGTCCCTGGGTCAATATTGTGCATTATGAGGTCAGTTCTGCCTGGTTGGTTTGAAAAAAGGTCGTCGTCGTCGTCTTCCTAGTATTGCTAGGATTTCCTCTCTTTGGGATCCTGATCGCTCGCTGGGGATGTTAAGCTCTTCCAGCGGCGGATCTCCTTGTGTCCCTTGCAACAAATCGATCAAGGGCGTGTGTGAGTTGTCTGGGGAGCTATCTCCCTCAGCGAGGCAGACCGGATTTACCCGTGCACCCCTTTCGTGATAGGGTTTAATCCTGTTCACGTGAAATTCTTGGGCCCCTGCTATGGTGTTCGGTTTATCTACCCAGTCTGAGAGCTCATTTTTCCTTTCTAGTATCTGGTAGGGGCCTTCCCACGAAGCATGGCCTCCCACTTTACTTGGGGGCTTCATAATGAGGACCCTATCTCCCGGTTCATACGTCCTTGCTTTGGCCGTTCTGTCGTATACCTGGTTTTGTTTTTCCTGGCTTTCTTTGAGGTTCCCTTTGGCTTCTGCTAGCATCTGCCTAATGTTCTGTCTGAAGGTTTGCACGTACTTTGCGATGGGCTCTGTCACGGTTTTGGGGTCCAGTACTTCACTTCCCTGGGTTGGGTGACTCAATTCCCCTCACTTGCAGCCCGCCTGAACCAGTTCTCTCTCTGGCTGATTCAGTCGTGCAAGAGGGATAATCCTGTTGTCTCCCAACTTCCCAGAAAGCTTCCCGTTCACAGACTCTCTCTCTGGGTTTGCAAGAGCTTGAAGGCTCAGGTTGCTCACTTGCGTTCCCAATGTTAGACCACAGACACGTCTTAATGGATACGAAGAAAGTTTATTGATTACACAAGCAAGAATAGTTTGACACAGAGTGGCTAATAAAGTAAACAAACTAACGCATACCTATTCTGTACTGCGACCGTCCCTAGTTCAAGTCTTACCCTATAAAAGTCCATTCACTTGAGTCCTTTCTCAGCCCGATGTTGGAAGGGCTGGGCATCAATCTTAAGTTGGTTACCATCAAAGTCCTTTCTCTCAATGCATCTCTTCCAGCAGTCTGGCTAGCAGGAGAGCTGATGCCTCCAAGACTCAAGAATTGAAGTCCAACTCCAGTTGTCTCTTGATGGCAAAGATTTAGCTTAAATACCTTTGCTATCCCTTTGTGTGATTTTTCCAGCCCTGGAGAAGCCTTGTTTACCAGCAGGTCCACAGAAAGGCAAACAGGAAGCTTAATTTGCAACTCCATGGGGTTCTTGGCTGGTTTCGGTAGCGAATCCACATTGGCCTCTCTTTTGTCTCTCTCCATTGCCTAAAGCGAGTTTCCCTCTCGGCTTCCACATTACGTGATTACACGAAGTGAGTTTGCAGTTCTTAACGTTATATACATATTTAACCTTCAGCTTTACATATTTGTTAGACTTATAGTCCAGTATCTCTTTGCGACAGACTCCCCTTTGACCTGTACCCCACCCTCCCATGAGTCTCTGACTAGGTCTAGGGGTCCCCTTACTTCCCTTCCGAATAGCAGTTCAAAGGGGGAGACCCCCGTGGATTCCTGCGGGATCTCTCTGTAGGCAAATAATAACTACGGGACGACTTTATCCCAGTTGCCTGCTTGGCGCTCCATGAACTTGCTTAGCATCGTTTTCAGGGTGCTGTTAAAGTGTCCCACCAACCCATTTGCCTGTGGCCGATACGGTGCTGCCGTGAGGTGAGTTACCTCACATATTTCCAACAGCCGTTTAAAGATCTTTGACCTAAAATTGGCTCCTCCATCTGTCAGAACTTCTTTGGGGAAACCCACTCTGCTGAATATGCCAGTTAAGGCATCTGCCGCATTTGGTGCCTCAATATTCATAAGGGCTTCTGCCTCTGGGTATCTGGTGGCAAAGTCTCCTAGAACCAATAAGAGATTTCCCCCCGTTCTGGAGGGTTTCTTAACAGGCCCTACGATAGCCATAGCCACCCTGTGGAAAGGGACTTCGATAATGGGCAGGGGATGCAAAGGAGCCCTCTTCAGGCCTGTCCCTGGTTAGGCTTCTGGCAGGGATCACACGTTTCGCAGTAATTCTTAACGTCTTTGTGAATCCCTGGCCAGTAATTCAGGGCTTCGAGCCTGCTTAACATCTCCGAGACCCCCAAGTGTCCTGCAAATACGCATGTCTGTGCCAATTGCAGCAGGCCCCCTCTGAACCCTTGTGGCACTCTGAACTGTTTGCCGGGGTGACCCCTGTCCCCTGTACAGTAGTCCCTGCTTCCATTTGAATATTCCCCTGGCTTGGCCAGTCAGGGACCTGTCCTTCCTCATCTCTGATCCTTGCCAGCGTGTTATCTGTCTGTAATCGCTCCCTGAAACCCGTCTGTGGGTCGGCCAGCGTTTTCCAGGTACCCGCCAAGTCTGGGGTATCCCTGTCCTGACTCAGGCTGCTCGCCCTCTGCTTTGGAAGTGCCCCCCCTATTTCTGGGCTCTGTCGGGGGCAGCTCGCTCTGTGCTGGTGGAGTTGGTATAGATGGCTGCAACTTGTCCCTCCTGTCCCTGTTCCTCTGGGTGATCCCTTTGGGAACGGGTGTCTTGTTCCTCGCCTGCCTTCCCCCCCCCCCCCCCCCCCC
>QEPC01015375.1:413995-424485 GCA_003113815.1 Sphenodon punctatus
GGGGGAGATGGGTAGTGGGTGGGGGGTTGGGTTGGGTTGGGTTAGGGAGGGTTTGAGTATGGGTTATTTTAATCTGGGGGGGTTTAGGTTGTTTTAATTGTATTTTAGTTATGTGTTTTAAAATGTTGTTAGCCGCCCTAAGATACTTGTAGCAGGAGGGGGCAGCATATACATTTTAATAATAAATAATAATAATAAAAAACCTTGCCTGTGGGTAGGGACCTATTCCTAATCAGTGATTCTTCTGTACTAGGTATGTTCCTGGTGCTATATCAATCAATCAATGCTTTATTGCTTAGTCATAGACCATGGCAGTTACATACAACATAAAACAACACAACAGATACAACCATCTCCTAATATCCAGTGAATAAGGTTAAAGGCTAATAACCAAAGGGGGCAAATCCCATACAACAGATTCTACACCAAAAGCCTATAAGGGGAAAACAGCAATACTACTATTGATAGCGGATAGTTATCCAGCATCAGTACAGGGGACATATAATCATCTTAACAGAATAGTTCCCAACACAGCCCCCACATATTCCTGGCATAGATCAGCCATACTCTTCTAAAACCCCAAGCTCTCAGCACTTCGATCTCTAAGGTAGTTCAGTTATTGATAAATCACCTAAAATCCCAATAAATCCATCGGGAAATTCAAAAATAAAACCTCCCACTAATTTCCCACACGTCCTATAAGGATCTGGAGGGACAAACATTAACAATAAGGTGCACTATAATAATAGCTAAAAAGCCCAAGACTCGCAATAGCCTAACAAGAAATGGAAAATAATAAGATTCCTTGAATCCTAGGGGAATATTCTAATTCACAGAGCAACCCAGTCCCTCACACGGGTGCCGGACAGTTCAAATAAACACTAAAAGGATGAGCCAGGTAACCCTCAAATACAATTTAATTCCCACCCAAGTTCCTAAAATTACAAAACTTGGGTCACAATAATAACCTACCCACGACTACCTGGGGGGCCCACCTGCCTGCTTACTAATAGAACATTCATAATAGAATCCGGGAGCCGGCACCAGCACCTCCGGGCGGGTCCAGCCCCCGCCAGCTCTCAGGTCTCAGCCGAGGTACAAATACCCCTGGCTGCTGACACCACCCCAAAGAACCAACAGATTGAGCTATTCCTGCATTGCAAGCTAACCTAAGGTAAGACAGCCAATCGAGAAAAATAGGGGCTACCTGTTTCCGCCTCACTACTGGGAACTTCATTGGATCCTCAGTTCCCACAAACTCACACGCCATCGATCGCGGGGCCCAACCCTTCCTCGAGGGGGGCTGATAACAGACCCTCCTCTATAGCCCCCACCAAAAGCCCATCTCCGGCAAAATTCCATAGCCATTTATTAATAGGCTCTGATCTTCCTTTGGCAGTCTGGCTGCCAGCCCCCACCCCTGCCCCGGCAGCCAAACCTCCAATACCATTAGTACCCACGTGCTGAGCTCCTCCCCGAGCTCTCAATAAAGGAGGAGAAGGGGGATGAATAAACAAATCTCTGAACACCTCCCCCACATGTATGCCCCAGGTAGCCAATAGACGGGCTTGGTCAAAAACCCTAAAGGCAAAAAGGGGGCAATAAAAGTGAACAACTAATCTATGCATACACCCATAAGAGGGCAAAACCTGCACTGAATCGATTACCCCAAATGGAACCCAACCTAAAATGGTTTCCAAATGATAAGCTACTGCATATTTGGTATTCCAGGAAGGAAGATGGCCATTAGGTAACGGATAGATCCTAAAAGCCACCGCCCCCAAAATAGGAACTGGTTTGGACCTACGAGAACCCACAGTCCCTCCAGATTGAACGTGGGGCATGACTCCTCACCATCCAACACATCCTCGGGGCCACCTTGCTGGAGAGGGGCTACCGAGGACACCAGCTTGGGGTGTGTGTGTGTGTCAGAGCTTAAGATACCAGATCCAGTAAGGGTTTCCCCAGGCCCTACCCACTCCCTATTAGTCAGAAGTTGCAAAACTGAGGACAGCAAACCTTGCTGCCCCTGAACCAGAGTAACTAAATCACTGATTTTACTCAGTAATAGATTAACTAACTCCCCCATCATTGAACAAGACTTCTCTATTTGGTCGAGACGACGGCAATCCACTGACTGCGTTGGGCTAGATGTAACAGATGGATCAGAGCTGTGGGTAAATAAAGGGCCCAAACAACACAACTCTGGGTCGCAGTGACCAGCCTTCGAATGCACCACATCAAAGTTTGGTGAAACATTAGGCCCCCGGGTCATAGCCAATTGGGTGGGGAGAGCCAGCATGCCCTCTTTTGGAGCCAGGTTGTGGGAACGAAGTGAATAGTACCTTTCCAGATGCTGTTGTGATTCTTGAGGCAGATCCACCGTAAGAGTTTCAGCTTGGCGGGCAGCTCTCTTAGTAGCTCTTCTCCCCCCACATATTTGGTACTAACCACCAAGTTCCCAAATTCCCCTATACCCCTAATCCACATTCAAAAAGCCCACCCTTACTGCCTAGCAACCCCATCCAGAATTAAATACACCTACGGGATCCAAGAGGACCTCTAACCCCCAATGGCCCTGAAGGGCCCTAAAGGGCCGCGGCCCTTCAGCTCGCGGCTGCCGGCTCGCAGCCTGTGGCACAGCCGCAGGTGGAGTCCTTAAGTGGCCCCAACCCAGCTTCCGGTGGCAAGCGTGGGGGAGGGCAGGTGGGAGGGGAGGCCCCGATAGCAGATCCCCCACTCATAGTTCTTCCCCCCCCCCCCCCCCGCAGGTGTGGGAAGCCGCTGACGTGCTCATCAAGGCGGCCCTGCCCCTGACCACCAGCGACACCAAGACCGTCTCAGAGTGGATCAGCCAGATGGCTACCCTGCCTCAGGCCTCCAACCTGGCCACCCGCATCCTCCTGCTGACGCTGCTCTTTGAGGTAAGGGGCCTTGGGGTCTTCCCCTCTCTTCTCTGCTGGGAGGCCACAGGCCAGCTGTATTATCCACCCCCCCCCTTCTGCCCCCAGACTGTGGGGGTCTGACGGAAGAACCCAGAGAGGAGTTAAGATGACTCCTTGTTCAAACCCACTAGCCCTTGCTCCCCTCCAGACCCCTGAGAGTAGACCCAAGGAGCTGCAGGGACCCTCTGAGGAGTGGGGTGTCCGAAACCCAGGACTCCTGGGTCCTGTTAATCTTGGCCCCTGCTTGTCTCCCCACCCCGTCTCTATCCAGCCCCTGGCTTTGCTTCCCTTCTCCTGCGTGGATTCTGACCTCTTCCCCCATGTTCCCCCACCCCCCCTAGGAGCTGAAGCTGCCATGCGCCCGGGTGGTGGAGTCGAGTGGCATCCTCAACGTGCTGATCAAGCTGCTGGAGGTGGTGCAGCCGTGCCTGCAGGCTGCCAAGGAGCAGAAGGAAGTGCAGACGCCCAAGTAAGTGTGTGCCGCCCCCTGGGAAGCCCATCTCCGCAGCCCCCTCGCTTCGCTCTGCCGGGACAGCTCGGTCCCCACCGTTCCAGCCCATTGCCCGACGGCGGAGCAGGTGGCAGATTTGAATTCAGGGCCCTGAATTCAGTCTAGGCCCCGGCTGGATTCGCAACCTGCTGTTTGGGGCTCGCGTCTCTGTGCGGAACTCGTTCCTCTCGGATATCCATCACGGTTCTTCTCTCCTCACCTTTAAAAAGCACCTGACGCCGTATTTATTTTCCAGGTGCTTTTAGGACCCACGGCTGGTCCCCCTGAATGTGCGTTTCTTTTTAGGGCTGAACTGAATGGTAAAAAAAACAACTCTTTGCGAGTGTTTCCAAGGACTGGCTCAGAGTGTTCGGCCGATCCTCGGTAACTTGGCCAAATACTCGGTTTATTGTACCGAGTATTTTTCGGAGCACTAAGTGCAGAGTATTTTCAGAGTGCCCTTTATATAGGGTCAGGAAAACCCTGTGTGTTGCCCATACGAAGATTTACCAAAGTACTGGGCTGATCCCTCAGTTATTTGGTAAAATCGAGTTGAATACCGAGATCCTCGGTAAAAACGGAGTCATTTCAAATACAGAGTTTCAGCCCTAGTTTCTTACCTCGTTACCGTACCCTTTTAAATTGTTTTATTTATGCAGACACAGGGCTTGTATGAATTTTATATTGACGTTGTAAAACGCTTTGAGCACCATCCGGGGGCGGGGAGTGCTATAGAAGTGAAATTGATGATGATTGGTCAGTGGCCTGGCTCACCCCTGGAGGGGAAGGGCCCCATCGTCCTATCACTGGGATCGGGGTCCCCGTCTCTAGGCTGTCGTCCCCCCGTCCCCCCCCAATGCCCACTAGGCCGGCTGCAACCCAGTTGCCTGTGCCCACATGGGTTCCGAAGTGATCAGAAACCCTCACTGCAATCAGGGAGCGTTCGGAGATCCGCACCCCCAGAAACGCCTCCCCTTGATCTCCCAGCCCAGCCAGAACTCAGAGAACCTTCTCTGGCCGCCCGTAGCTTGGAAGACTTCGCAGTGGGGTTGTCTTATATGAAAAAGGTCCGTCTAGGCTCTCACCTAGATAGGGTGCCCCCTGAGTGAACCCCCCTCCAAGGCAGAATAAACACACAAGCCCGCTAGACTTGGTTATAAAACATACATTTAGTACATACAATTATAAGGCTGTTGATCAGATGGGGAAGTCAATAAATCAAATATAAAGTACACGCATTCTAAAATACACTGAAGTTCCCTAACTGTCCCTTACCCTAAGGCTCAGTCCAGCTCCATCAGAGTCTCTCGCGGCCTTGGTGTTGAGGCCGGGCTCAGTCCCTTTGGTGACTTGGAAAGTCTCTAGTTCATGGTTGTGCAGCCTCTCCTGCAAGCTGCTTACTCCTTGCTGGTCAAGATGGAAGAGAGAGTGCAGAGATCCCTTGTCTTCCTTTCTTGGGGGGGTGGGGTTGGGTCACTTCCTCCTGCTCCCTTTGTTGGTCTGAGCTTGTTGCAGACCCCACCTGGGTGTTACCTTAGCAACAAAATGCTCGTTCTGCCTGACAATGGTTTTTCTGTCCCCCCCCACCCTGCAAACCAGTTCAGCAGGGTGGTAAGGCTCACTGTCTTCTCCTATTTCTCTTTAGCTGGCTTTGTTGGTAGCCATATTTACCCCCAGTACCCCAAATTGTGTCCCATTACTCCAAATGTCTGTTGCCCCCTTTTCCATGCCCTTTTGGCTCCTGCATGGTTGAATTTCTTCTCTATGGTTAACCGCTGAAGCGCAGCGAGGGGGTCACCTGGGGAAGCCGTTGGCTTCACAGCAGCGTTGGGGAACCTTTTCGCTCCCAGGGGCAGTCTTGAAAATCTGTACAAGCCTCGCACACAAACATTTGGGTGGTTGGGTGTGTAAAAAGTGCACTCGGGAGAAGAAGGGTCTGGTTCATGGATCCGTCCTCCTCTCTGCTTCCTTACCCTCAACTCAGTCTTGGCAGGAACTGGATGTAGGAGCTGAAAAAGGGGTCACATAAACTGGGTCCTTCCCCCCTCCCAATCTTACAGACCTATAAGCTCAGAGCATCGGCCGCCCCCAAACCAGTCTCTGCCCTGTCTCTGCTGGTTGGCACAGAGCCTCCCCGTAGCACGGTCTCCCATTCTTCCCTTGCAGGTGGATCACTCCGGTGCTGCTGCTGATCGACTTCTACGAGAAGACGGCCATCTCCTCCAAGAGGAGAGCCCAGATGAACAAGGTAGCCTGGGGAAGGCAGGTGCAGGCAGCCGGGGCGGGGGCACAACGTGGTACCAGCCTTGCCAAGGGAGGTAGAGCTGGGAAACTCAGGGCAGGCGCTGCTGGGCTTGAACCTTAACTCTGCCCTCGGTTTGGTGATCCCAGCGCTGAGGTGGATCAGTGTTACCATGGCATGGGGTGGTGGCCAGGGACCCACGTTGACTGCACCAAAAAACCTTAAATTCTGCAACCGGTGAAGCCAAATTCTGCAAATTCACCGCGAGCATGAATATTTGCATACCGATGCATGCTGGGAAGCAAACTTGCAACAGGTTTGACATAGAATCCCAGCTTTGCTAATCAAACACAACTCAATTCCTCTGGAATTTCAGCCCCTCCCTCACGCAAACATCGGGCCTTCAGACCCCACCCACCCACAATGACTCTCCCCGGGGCCTCTTTACCCTCGGCTCACGGCCAGGATTGGCTGAGTCTGCGAGAACCACTGCACGTTGCAGCGACGCAGTCAATCCGGGTCCCTGGTGGTGGCCAAAGGTTAATTCTCCTCCCCTCCCCTCAGTACCTCCAGGCCAATGGCAACAACTGGCGCTGGTTTGACGACCGCTCTGGCCGTTGGTGCAGCTACAGCGCCAGCAACAACAGCACCATCGACGCCGCCTGGAAGGCGGGCGAGACCAGCGTGCGCTTCACCGCCGGCCGCCGGCGGTACACGGTGCAGTTCACCACCATGGTGCAGGTACGGGAGGGGGGGGATGCTGGACTAGGAGAAGGAATCCCCACTGTCACCAAGTGTCCAGGCCGGGAAGGCAGCCTTAACGCGCCACCCCCTTGTTCTGCACCCTCCCAGGTGAACGAGGAAACGGGGAACAGGCGCCCCGTGATGCTGACCCTGCTGCGGGTGCCCCGGCTGGGCAAGGGGGCCAAGGAGAGCAACGGGCAGGAGCTGGAGAAGACCCTGGAGGAGGGGAAGGAAACGGAGAGCAAGCCCAAAGAGGAGAAGGCCAATGGTAGGGACCTGCGGGGGGATGGGGGGATTTATTTCCTGGATAGCTAGTCCGCCCTCTCCTAAGGGCTCGGAGCAGGTTACAGCACATAATAGACGAGTATAAAGCCTATCCGCACCCACTGAAGGCCAGGCCCGATAAAAAAGCCGTGCACTGCCTCCGGGAGGTGCCTGCGCTATGGCAAACCTCATGGGGAGGGGAGTTCCCAGAGCTCTGGCTCCCTGCCTGCCATGGCTGTCGGCCCTTGGTGCCACGTTGGAATTAGCCGGAGGCGGTGCTGGCGTGGAACATAGTGTAGTGGTTCTTAAACTGAGAGGCGCTCTCTTCCCCCTTGCCCCCCCCAAGGGTGTGTGTGCAAAAGGGATTCTTGGTGGAGTGGGGGGGATGCGAGAAGGATCCCAAATGGCAAAGAATTGGCTTCACTAGGGGGAATCTCCAAAATAATGGAGGAGAATCTGGAGGAAGGGAGGGGGGTGCAGTAGGGAAGGGGCTTCAGCTACCATAAACGAGCAGAGAGTATTGGGCCTAGGCCGTTTAGGACATTATCGGTCAAAACCAGCACCTTAAACTGCCTGGAACGCTGTCAGCAGGCAGCGCAGACTTAAGGGCTGCCCCACATCGAGGGGCACCGGCAGCCCCAGCTCGGCTGAGTCTCCTCTCTCTCCTCCAGACGCCCCCGTGCCGGCAGAGAGCCTGCCCCCGGAGAAAGAGGCGCCCCCCGAGGAGCTGAAGCAGCTGGAGATCCTGATCCAGGGGCTGACGGAGGAGATGGTGACGGTGCTGATCCGGGCCTGTGTCAGCATGCTAGGGGTGCCCGTGGACCCGGACACGCTGCACGCCACCCTGCGGCTCTGCCTACGCCTCACCCGTCACCACAAGTACGCCATGATGTTCGCCGAGCTGAAGAGCACCCGCATGATCCTGGGGCTGACGCAGAGCTCGGGCTTCAACGGCTTCACGCCGCTCGTCACCCTGCTCTTCCGGCACATCATCGAGGACCCCTGCACGCTGCACCATACCATGTAGAAGGTACGGCCCTGTCCTTGGCTGCCTTTCCCCCCGCCGACCCCTCCAATAGAGAAGGTGTGGCCTGTTTCTCGGCCTCCTGGCCCATCCCATGGAGAGAGTCCAGCCCTGCCCTCGGTGCTGTCCTCCTGCCCCAGACCCATTGCAGTCTCCCTCGGGCCCCGCTTTCCCCCCTCCCTCACTCCTGCTCCCATCTCCCCCAGGTCGTACGCTCGGCTGCTACCAGCGGCGCGGGCAGCACCACCTCCGGTGTGGTGTCGGGCAGCCTGGGCTCCCGGGAGATCAATTACATCCTGCGGGTGCTCGGCCCGGCCGCCTGCCGCAACCCCGAGATCTTCACCGAAGTGGCCAACAGTTGCATCCGCATCGCCCTGCCTGCCCCTCGTGGCTCCGGCACAGGTAAGTGCCCCCTGCCGCGTTGGGCCTGGGTTGGGGCATCTTGCCAGCTTGGTGATGGGGCTGTGGAGGGAGGGTCTTCACAAGGGCACACTGCCTTCCTAGGGCGGCTGAGAGGCAGGACTCCTGACTCCCATCCCCGGCTTCTGCTGCTCCATTTCCCTTCTCTCTGTCCTCCTCCCCCCTCCAGCGTCGGATGACGAGTTTGAGAACCTGCGGATCAAAGGCCCCAACGCGGTGCAGCTGGTGAAGACCACGCCCGTGAAGCCCTCCACCCTGCCCGTCATTCCTGACACCATCAAGGAAGTGATCTATGACATGCTGAACGCCCTGGCTGCTTACCACGCCCCTGAGGAAGGTAGGGGGCGTGTGTCGCCAAGTTGCAGCCCCCAGTCGAGATTCCGGTCTCCCCAGATCAGGCCGCTCTCTGGCTTGGCTAGTCGGGGCTCCCACCCCGAAGCAGCAGGCCAGCACTGACGCCCCTGTTTCCCCTCCCTAGCGGACAAGTCGGAGGCCAAGGCGGGGGCTGTCAACCAGGAGGTGAGCCAGATCCTGCAAGACATGGGGGACGACGTGTACCAGCAGTACCGCTCCCTGACCCGCCAGGGCAGCGACTTCGACTCGCAGACTGCCTTCGGCATCAATGTGAGTGCCCGACTGCTGCTGCCTGAGGAATCCTCCTGGTGGCTGCCAGCCGTGAACTCAGTGAGCTAAGCTGCTCCCAAAGCTGGTACAGCCAGAGTCCTCCAGGGCCCAGAGTCTAGTGGGAACACCAACCCCCTCATCTCGACGGGAGACGGGACTCTGCCCCGAGGGGCTTACAAGCTAAGATGGGCCAGAACACGGGCACAGAGAAAGACAGCCATGTGGTCGAGAAGCTGTAGCTTATAGGGGAGAAGGGGGCCCTGCATTGACAGGCGAGGGAGCGCAACCAGCTTGATCCAGGTGTCCTACTGAGGCCCCTCCTGCTGACTCCCAGCTCTAGGTCCCCTCGGGTAGCGGAGAGGAGATCTCCTTCCTGGGGAGATTCCTTGGGGTGCGGGTCCCTCTTTCTTTGCCAAAGGTTGCCTTCCAAAGGACACCGTCCCCGCCCTCCCTGCTAGATCTACGGCAGCCTGGCTTGTGGTGCACCAGTGACCCACCATGGGCTGCCTCTCGAACAGCCCTTGGGGGGCTGCGTGGTTGAGTTTGGATTAAGGGAAGATGGGGAAGTTCCCTTACTTTAGGAGGGACCATGGGCCCCCACCGTCGCCCGGCTGCTTCCTTGGGCATCAAGCAATTGAAGGAGCTGGGGGTGCAGGGCCTCTGCACCTGCTGGAGGCGGCTTGTTCTTCACCACCCAAAGGCCTTTCCTCCCTCTCCACTCCCGGTGCTGCCCCTAGTTAGGGGGGCATGGCCTGGTGCTGCCGCCACGGATCGCTGGGCCCTGTCTCGTTTTGTTCCGGGGTCTCCAATCGGACCCGGAGCAGACGGCGACCCCGTTGGCGTAGCCAGAGCCTAACCTCCCTTTCTTTAGAGTCTCCTGAAATTCCCCACCTGCCACCTTCCCCCTCGAAGCTCGGCTGGCTTTGCCCGTCTCCTAGCCCCGGTTTAGACAGGCCGACCAGTTGTGATCTGCTCTGGTGGAATTCTCCTCCAGCCTCGACCCGCACTCTCTCGTCTCCCACCAGCCTGGTTCCCCTGTGCTTCCCAGAGCCCGGCTTGCATCTAACCCCCACTCTCCCTTCCTTTCCAGGCTCAGGTCTTTGCAGCCGACAGTGCGGCCGCTGAGACGCCCCAGTCTGGGACGCCACAAGGGGAGGGTAAGTCAGAAATTTATTTTGTCCCCAGTCTCTTCCCCCCCCGGGCTGTGGTTGGCTCCCTCTTAAAGAAGCCTTAAACCAGTCCCAGCTGAACGATGAGGCCGCCTTGCTTGTGAGCCTCATCCCCTCGTAGCAGCCTGGCTGCCCCTGTCCTGCCCCCTGTAGGGGGACAAGACCATGCCCGGTCTGTAGCTGGCTAGCTAATCTCTCCTCCCCCCACCACCATGCAGCCTCTACCCCCGAAGAGTCACGGGAGGGTAAGAAGGACAAGGAGGGCGACAAGGTGGCAGACGAGGGCAAGCAGAAAGCCAAGGGCAGCAAGCCCCTGATGCCGACCTCCACAATCCTGCGACTGCTGGCTGAGCTGGTGCGCTCCTACGTGGGCATCGCCACCCTCATCGCCAATTACAACTACACAGTTGGCCAGTCGGAGCTCATCAAGGAGGTGAGGGGCCAGTGTTGAGCAATTATGGGGCTGGGAGCCAGAACTCCTGGGTTCTCCAGGGGGGAGGGGGGGCTAGTGGGTTAGAGCAGGGGGGGGGGCTGGGAGCCAGGACTCCTGGGGTCTCTGGGGGGGGAG
>QEPC01015375.1:455875-466343 GCA_003113815.1 Sphenodon punctatus
GGGGGCGGCTGTTTCTACAGGGATCCCTCGCCCGGGGCTGAGATGCAGCTGCCTCTGGGGTGGGGGCGGCTGTTTCTACAGGGATCCCTCGCCCGGGGCTGAGATGCAGCTGCCTCTGGGGTGGGGGCGGCTGTTTATACAGGGATTCCTCGCCCAGGGCCGAGATGCAGCTGCCTCTGGGGTGGGGGTGGCTGTTTATACAGGGATTCCTCGCCCGGGGCTGAGATGAGGCTGCCTTTGTGGTGAAGCAGCCAGGTTTTGGGGATGCCGCAGATTTCCCTACCAGTTCGTCCTTTGGGGTCTGAAACGATCACTGGGCGTTAATCCCGTTTCCGGGTCCCGTGAACTGATGATCTTCGCTCCTGCAGGGTCGGAAGGGTCCCAGCAGGCGGAGAAGGAAAAGGAGGAGCGTCCCCCGGACCTGCCCCTGCTCAGCGAGCAGCTCAGCCTGGACGAGCTGTGGGACATGCTGGGCGAGTGCCTGAAGGAGGCTTGTCCCAGGTCTCACCCTCTCCTCTCCCCGCAGTGCTGCAGCCCGCCGTGGAGGCCTTCTTCCTGGTGCACGCCACGGAGCGGGAGAGCAAGCCGCCGGTGCGAGACACGCGGGAGAGCCAGCTGGCCCACATAAAAGATGAGCCGCCGCCTCTCTCCCCCGCCCCGCTGACGCCTGCCACCCCCTCCTCCCTGGACCCCTTCTTCTCCCGCGAGCCCTCGTCCATGCACATCTCCTCCAGCCTGCCCCCCGACACCCAGAAATTCCTACGCTTTGCAGGTGAGGCCTGGCTGGCTGGCTGGGGCGTGTGGGGGGGGGGGGGGTTCAGAGAGATTTGGGGGTTGGAGAAGGCAACGCTCGGGGCTCCAGGCCAAGCAGCTGAAGCGGGTCCGTCACCCCTGTGTGTTTTCCCCCCCTCTCCCCCAGAGACCCACCGCACTGTGCTGAACCAGATCCTCCGCCAATCCACCACCCACCTGGCCGACGGCCCCTTCGCCGTCCTCGTCGACTACATCCGAGTGCTGGACTTCGACGTCAAGCGCAAGTAGGTTCCTGAGGCGAGGGCGCCCTTGCGCTTTCGGTCCTGCTGCTCCGCGGCGGTCTCTGATGCCTGCTCTTCCCCCCCCCCAGGTATTTCCGGCAGGAGCTGGAGCGGCTAGACGAGGGGCTGCGGAAAGAGGACATGGCCGTGCACGTTCGCCGGGACCATGTCTTTGAGGATTCGTACCGGGAGCTGCACCGCAAATCCCCCGAGGAGATGAAGAACCGGCTGTAAGGGCCAGATACCCCTCCCCAAACAGACCCTCTGCCCCGGGGGCGCTGACATTAAGGGCCAGATTGAGGGTTGTGTGGCGAGGTGGACTTCGCAGCTGGGGAGAGTCTGCTAGTGGAGTTCCTCAAGGGTCTGTCTTGGGACCCACCTTAGTTAGTAGATTCATAACTGACCTTGGTGAAGGAAGGAAGCGTGCAGTAATGAAGCTTGTAGTTGACACCAAGTTGGGAGGAATTGCCAAGGCAGAGGAGGATGAGAAAATCCTACTGGATGACCTCATGGATTGGAGTGCTAAGAACGGGATGAAAATTTAATAGCACAAAGTGCAAGGCTATGCATGCATTTGGGGTTTAATCATAAGTGTGTTAGTTACTGGCTAGGAACTCATCAGTTGGAAATGGGAAGAAACCGACTTGGGGGGAGGGGGTGTTATAACCGACCATAAAATGATTCCGAGCCATCCATGTGATGGAGCTGCAAAAAAGGCAGATGCTATCCTGGGCTGTATTAGGCGTGGTGCGGCCAGCAGGGATAGAGGAGGGATTGTTGCCTCCCTGTAGGACTCCGGTCAGACCGCATCTGGAGTCCTGGGTTCAGTTCTGGTCACCCGTGTTTCTGAACTAAGACTGGGACTAGTGCAGTGAAGAGTGACCAGGATGATCAGAGGGACGGGGCTCTCCGTAGAGGATGAGGCGCTAAGAGCATGGCTCACTCAGCGTATCGGCGGTACAGGGGGAGATCCCTCCTTCAGCTCTGCCACTCTGACACCCCTCCCCAAATCCAGACCCTCTGCCTAGGGCGTGCTGCCTGGAGCGGTACCGCAGCCGCTGCTCCCAGCAGCTTGCTGCGTGCGTAGGCCAGGGGACCGAAAGTGGCCCGTGGCCTTTTATTGGGTCCCTTCCTTGTTGCTGGATCTGGCCCCTGGATTCAGCTCCTATACTCAGGGGCTGAAAAATATTAGCTCAGAGGAAGAGACCAGGGCAGGGAGGAGAATAGAGTCCATGATGTGGAACCCCCATCCCCAGCGCGCACCCCTTTTGTGGGATTCGGGAGAGTCCTCCCCCACCAATCCGAGAGGCCGCGGGCGAATAGTGTTGTCGAGCTTGTATTAGAACACTGCATGTGGAAAACAAGAATTGGAGACTGGATCAGCTTCAGACGCAAGCTTCTGAGTCTTGGAGAGCACAAATCAAGTATTCTGTGAATCCCTTTCCCAAGAGCCAGTGTTCCCAGTTAGATGAGTGATTTGTGTCTAGTTCTATAGCTGTCTCCCATGCGGGGGTGCCAGGCCTCGGAGCAACTCCCTGGAAGTGGAAAGCGAGACAGTTTGGGGGGGGGGGTAGGGAGCATCTCTTGGGAGAGGCTATTAGTTTTAATGGGGGTATGCAGGCCTCTTTATAGATACTATCCTTGTGTTGCAGTTAATTCCCCCCGAGCCAAGGGGGGCAGAGCTTAGGAAGGCAGTGGGGTAGAGCAAGCATGATCAGGAAGGAAGCCTTCAGAGTGGGTGGGGGCGGGGCCAGCACTCCTCCTCCACCCACTCTGAAAACTTTCCTCTTGGCTGAATTCATTGCAAGCAGCCTGAGTGTCACTAAAGTTTTTTTCGGGGGGCGGGGAGTGCTGGCCCCACTCAGGCTGGTTGCAAAGCGGCCCCCTTGGAGCCAGGAGATCCTCCTCCCTCCACGGAAGCTTCGCCAGGGATTGTACCCCTAGGCACCCCAGCTTCAGTCTGGCCCCTGAAAGGGAACAGGTTCTCCGTCCCTAGATAAAGGCTGATATGGTGGGGGAGAGACTGAGGCCCGGAGTCGGCACCCGAGTCGTGTTGCCGGCCATAACCCCTTCTCGCTCTCCCTTCAGCTACATCGTCTTCGAAGGGGAGGAGGGCCAGGACGCGGGCGGCTTGCTGCGCGAGTGGTACATGATCATCTCGCGGGAGATGTTCAACCCCATGTACGCCCTGTTCCGCACCTCGCCTGGCGACCGCGTCACCTACACCATCAACCCCTCCTCCCACTGCAACCCCAACCACCTGAGCTACTTCAAGTTCGTGGGCCGCATCGTGGCCAAGGCCGTCTACGACAACCGGCTGCTGGAGTGCTACTTCACCCGCTCCTTCTACAAACACATCCTGGGCAAGTCGGTCAGGTGAGTCGGCCGGGGAGAGGCCGCGGTGGATTTCCCTCTGCCCCACTAGGGCTTGGGATCCTCGTTGCTAACCCTCCCGCTCCCCTTGCTTTATGAAGGTACACGGACATGGAGAGCGAGGATTATCACTTCTACCAGGGCCTGGTCTACCTGCTGGAGAACGACGTTTCCACCCTGGGCTACGATCTCACCTTCAGTACAGAGGTACCGCCTGGGGGCCGCGCTAGGACTGATCTCGCCCTGTCCATAGAGGCTCGGTGGAAGGGGCCACCTTCCCCCTGGGAGGAGGATTATGGAGATACGTTACGGGGGCAGGAGGGGGCACTTCTCCCTCGGGAGGAGAGAGTCGGGGGGTAGATTTTCTGTTTCTATATTGGATTTGTAATGCTTTCTTTGTGCTTTGGGGAATCCAGGGCGGTGAAGGGTTACGGAACACAGGAAGCAATCTCGCTACACCTTGTATTTTAGGCCGTAAGCCAACCTTAGTCTGTTCTTTGGAGAAGGGCCAAATGATAAAATGATACGTTAATAATCCTGCCTTGGAGCAGGGAGTTGGATTAAATGAGCCTTGAGGGCCCCCTTCCAACTCTGAAACACTAACCTGCATCGCGCACACCCCACTTCGCTCATAGGGGACTCCCCTTCCCATTCAGCCTATAGCCCACCCCCTACTCCCCGTTGACGAAGAGATCGTCTCAGTCTTCCCATCCCACCCGCGACTTGTTTCCAGAACAGCATTCCATTTGATAATCTGGCCCAGCCCTCAGAGGGGGGCCAAGGCTTTTCCAACAGCCCTCTCAATGCCTCGGCAGAATAAAAACCTAAATTTAAAAGAAGCCCGGTCCTATTTCCCCTCCTCCCCCCTACAGCCATACAAATGGCCAATGCAGACGGCCTTCCATGGGACCCAGGAGACCCAGCTCACCTGCCCCTCCTCCCCCTGCAGGTGCAAGAATTTGGGGTGTGCGAGGTGCGGGATCTCAAGCCCAACGGGGCCAACATCCTGGTGACAGAGGAGAACAAGAAAGAGTATGTCCATCTGGTGTGCCAGATGCGGATGACAGGTACTGGGGGTTTTGGGCGGGGGGGGAGCCATGCTTCGGAAGTGCGGGTAGGGGGTCACAGGAGGGATCCCAGCTCCACACTTTCACTGAGCAAGGGGGAATCTCCAAAATAATGGGGTGACAAGGGATGGGAGGGGGGGCACAAAAAAAGAGGGGGAGGGGGAAAGATGGGTGTGGTGCGGGAGGGGTCTTCACTGTAACAGGCAAGCAGAATGGGGTGGGGTCGGTTCGAAAAAAGGTTGAGATTCGCTGTCGTATGGGACCAACCCAAGCAATGCTGAAGAGCTGTCTCATGGGGGTTGGGGTTCTCCCCCACTTTCCTGAGTTGGGGGACTCAGTTTCCCTCACTTGCAGCCCGTCTGAACCAGCTCTCTCTCTCTGGCCGATTCAGTCCTGCAAAGGGGCAACCCTTTTATCGCCCAAGTTCCAGAAACTTCCCGTTCATAGACTCTTTCTCTCTCTCTCTCTGGGTTCGCAAGAGCTTGAGGGCTCAAGTTTCTCAGACTGTGCGCCCCAATGCAAGACACCAGGAACGACTTCTTAGTAAAGAAGGAAGTTTATTGATTACATAAACAAAGATAGTTTGAACGCAAAGTGGCTAATAAACAAAAATAAATAACGCATTGCTAGTCTGAACTGCGTGCATCCCTAGTTAAATCTTACCCTACGATTGTCCGTTGCTCAGCCAGTGACGTAGCGTGACTGGGCACCAGTCTTAAGTGGGTTAGAAATCCAAGTTTCTTCTCTCAGTCCATTGCTTCAGCAGGCTGGCTGGCAGGCAATTTACCTGGTAGCATGTTTCTCATTGACCTTACGTCTTTTTGCCATGTCACAACTTCTTTGTCTGATCTACCTGGACTATCCAAACTGTAGATCATAAGCATCCGTAGAAAACAAAAGAGATTCCATATTGAGTAAGTGTCAGACCTTTTGCATTGCCCAATACCCCATCATGTTGTCTGTGTTACTCTGCATATTTGGAAACCCTTTTCACCTGGCGAATTGGTGTCATTCCCAGTCAGGAGACAAGTGTTAACCTAGCTTGGCATTTCCCCCTATGGCTGTAATGCTGTGTTTGAACGTATTTGCATTCAAATCTATCACCAACCCAAAAGTTGCTTCTCTCAAGGGGATATTGTCGCCAGCATCTCTTGTGCCCTGGCCCCAAATTGTGTTTGTTCCCCCAGGATCTACTGGGTCTGTACAACCGTGTATTTCTCCTTCCTTGGAGTCTGACTTTATGAGCTGGGTGTGAGTGTCACGGGTTGGAGGTCCGCACCCCCACTTGAATCAGTTTCTCTCTCTGGCCGATTCAGGCCTGCCACAGGGACAACCCCTTTGTCACCCAAGGGCCCGATCCTTCCCGTTTACAGACACTTTAATCTCTGGGTTTGCAAGAGCTTGAGAACTCTTGTTGCTCACTTGTTTTCCAATGTTAGACACAGACACTTCTTCATAAAGATAAGAAGTCAGTTTATTGATTACATAAGCAAGACAGTTGATACAGAGTGGTTACTAGAAATCAAAGGTAAATATAACTCATTCCTAACCTATACTGGTTGAGTTCCAAAATAAGCATCTTACCCTACAAAGGTCCATAAGTTCTTCTCAGTCCTTGATGTAAGCGACTGGGTCTTCACAGAGTTGCTAGAAAGCAAAGTCCCCTCTCTCAGTTCATGGTTTCCAGCCTTGCTTGCTGGCAGGTTTTTGGATGCAGATGCAGTTGCTCAAGATGGCCAAGCGAGAGAGATGCTGAAGGTGGCTTAATGGCCTCCTTAAATAACAATTCAGAGCCCTTTCTTTCTTGTTCCCGCCTTGGAGGAATGTGAGTTCTGTCACGTAGACAATGGCTACCTGCATTAGCATTTTTAATGTCTCTGGCCATCCATCCGTCTGGGGCAAATCCACAAACTGTCTTTCCATTTCCTGGAGCCTGGTCATGTCAGTCTTGATTTGAGTTTTACAGTTCTTAATTGTAACATTACATACATGTTACACCTTTTGCTTTACATATTTACTAGGCTTGTAGTCTACATGTAGGCCAGTATCACACATGTGTGACCCTATGTTCCTCCGTGACAGTGAGGACCCCCAAGTGTCATTTCAGACACCCCTCCATGAAACTCTTGATTCAGTTTACCATGCTTGGTAATCCGACCCTGGGCACGATTAACCGTTTCCTCCACTCCACTCGCTACAGTTCAGATCTGCCCTGCAGGACATGTTAGCTCTGTGTCACGAACTCTTTCAAATTTATCACAATCAGCAGCATCTCCCTGCTCCTTGTCGGGTAAGATAGAGTTGTAAAGTTCACCCTTAGAACCATGCTCCTGCCCCTTTCGGACAACAGGCCGGGTTTCTGACCCCATTTGCTGCCTTTCTGTCCCTGGGAAAGAGACACCCGTCCCTCCCCCATTCATACCAGGCAAGGTTTCATGCTTAGCTAGTTCTGACCTGAAATCTGCTTGTGTTTCAGTCAGCCCCTTCTCTTAAGGTAGAATCACCAGCCTCCTGGCCGGCCTGCAACCCCCTGGGCTTCCCCAGCCTCTAACTCCGTCCCCGAGGCGGTTACCCGGTTTGATTCTGCAGACGTTGGGCCCTTCCATTCAAGGTCAAGGTTCAACGTTTGGGCCTCAGAATCAGTTTGGCCATTTGCCTTCACTCCATTCAGTTCCCCATGTGAGACAGGGACATGCAGTTCACTCCCCGAGTCCTGTCCTCCCCTGGCTTCTGGCTGGGCCGGCGACTCCTCTTTGGAGTTTTCCTGCTCCTTAGTGGAGTTCATAGGTTGAGATGCAGCCTCTGTAAGGCTCCCGGAGCCTTGCTGCAACCCTTCCCCTCCGCTAGGCTTGCTCTGTCTCCCCATCTTCCTGGGAAGGGCCCTGGGCTCTAGCTTCCTCTGTAGCCCAGTCCCAGATATCATTTCCCACCAGCATTTCACTTTCTGCATTTTTGGGGAGCACGGCCACCTCGATGGGCCCCTTTAAGGCCTCCCACTAACTCCACTATTGCTGTGGCTAGAATATCTTTGAGTCCCGAAGCCACCACCTTTCTGTGTGTGTTCATTTTCTCTTTGGGGACTAGGGCCTCGCGTACCAGAACCATCTGTGCCCCATTGTCCAGCCTCCCCATACAGTTTACCCCATTCACCTTAGCGGGTTTTCATAGCAACTGATCCCCTGTGGGCGGGTTAGGGATAGTACAGCCATCATAAACCCCTTTTGGGACACGTTGGGCTACAGATACAAAATTCACTCTGACAGTTCCAATTAATCCCATCAGACTCCCTTTTGGGGGGGCAGTCACGTGCCATGTGCCCTGGTTGCTTACAATTAAAGCAATGCCTTGAATTATTATTAGAGGATTGGAAGGTGTGTGCTCTTTGGAGTATGGATGATCCCCCCCCCTTTCTAACTTCCATATCCCCATTTGGCTGCCTTGGGACGTAGTGACCTTATCTAACCATTTTGTTTGTCCTGGAACCCATTCTGCTTGTGGTAAAACCCTTGTTTGGGCTTTTCCCCATTACTTGGCTTCCTTTTCCCCATAAACTGAAATAGCATTTGCAGTAAATTCGTCTGCCCTCCTCCCCGCCTCTTTGATATTCATGATCCTATGTGTCACGGGTTGGAGTGTCCGCATCCCCACTTTACCAGGTTTGAGTGACTCAGTTTCCCTTGCGCACAGTTCTCTTGAATCAGTTTCTCTCACTGGCTAATTCAAGTCTGCCACAATGAAACTTCTTGTCACACAAGGGCCCGATCCTTCCCGTTTACAGACTCCTTACTGTGGAACTTTTAACATTACATACTGTACATTTACAGTAACATTGCATCCATGTGAAACCCTTGGTACCACATATTTACCAAACGTGTAGTCCCATGTTACACGTATGTGACCCCCTGTTTCCCCGTGACACTGATTAAGCAAGTGTGCTTTTAGGTTAGGGCTACAAACATTAAAAAACTGTTCTAGTGCCACAAGACCGATCATTTGGTCCCCAGTCGCATTCCCTTGTGCATTTAACCATTTCACCCCGTACTGTTTCAACATATTACCAACATCAAAATAAGACATACCCTCTCACTTTTTAAAGTTGTGTACTTTTTGGCGAAAGGTTTCTGGGGTGATCCTATACGCCTCAAGAACTGTGTTTTTGAAGTCATCAAAAGTCAGTTGCTGATTTTCCTCTAGTTTTGTGTTGTGCACGCTCCTTGCTTTCGGTGAGATCTTAGCTAGCAATAAGTGGATCCACATGTCGTTGGGAATCTTTTCTTGTCGAAATATGTATTGGGCGGTGGTGGAAAAATCATCCATGCACTCTGTCATCATGTTGAGGTCTGAGGGGTGCGTAGTCCTGAATCCTGCGTCTCCTGTCGCTATCAGCGTTGGCTCCTGAAGGGAACTGAGGTTCCATTCCTAGGTTCTTCTGTGTCTTCAGGAGTTCAATTTGGTGTAGCCTCTCTCTCTTTCTCCTCCGCTTGTGTTTGCCTTTCTTTTTCCTTCTCCTCCACTTGACGACTACTTCTCATTTTCTCCAATTCTACTTCCTTTTCAATCTGGTGTTCTCTCTCTCTCCCTTTTTTCATTTGCTCTAGTTTGAGCTCGTATTCCATTTTCAGTCTGATCAGCTCAGTTTCTGCGTTTGGTCCATATCCCTGGTTGTCTGCCGGTCTTCCTTCTCCTGGTTGTGGGTCAGGTGGAGGGGGATTTTGAGGAGGGTTTGATGGACCAGCTCCATTCCCATCTGTGCTCATCCTCTCCAATTCTCATATCAGCTGCTTAAGTTGCTGTTTAGTTTTCTCCTCTGTTTCAAGACCTCTCTTTCGGGCTTCCCTGATCGGTTCTGACTTTCTCAGGTTGTGAAATTGCTTCAGCAGCCCTATTTTGATAACTGGCCCTGCCACCCGAAATCAAAATTAAAACAACAAACACTGCACACTCTGGTCAAAGATTTGCTTATTCCACTCTGAGTTGAGTTCCAGAAAGCGCTGGCAACGCACTCCCTTCAGGTTTGGGATTTACTCCCTCCAGAGGATACCACTCGTTTGGCTGTCCTTCTATGCTTTTCTACACGTTGGTACACAAGTCTGAGCGTAACCCTTCTCGTTGGGCGCCGCTGTCACGGGTTTTGGGGTCCACTACCCCACTTTCCTGGGTTGGTTGACTCCGTTTCCCTCACTTGCAGCCCATCTGAACCAGCTCTCTCTCTCTGGCAGATTCAGTCCTGCAAAGGGGCAACCCTTTTATCGCCCAAGTTCCAGAAACTTCTGTTCATAGACTCTCTCTCTCTGAGTTTGCGAGAGCTTGAGGGCTCAAGTTTCTCAGACTGTGCGCCCCAATGTAAGACAACAGGAATGACTTCTTAGTAAAGAAGGAAGCTTATTGATTACATAAACAAAGATAGTTTGAACGCAGAGTGGATAATAAACAAAAGTAAATAACGCATTGCTAGTCTGAACTGCGTGCACCAGTCTTAAGTTGGTTAGAAATCCAAGTTCCTTCTCTGTCCATGGCTTCAGCAGGCTGGCTGGCTGGCTTCTGCCCCCCCCCAGTTGCAATCCGCGACTCAGCAAGTCAGAGGTTGAATGAATTCCCAATTGTCTCTC
Organism: Sphenodon punctatus; assembly: GCA_003113815.1. NCBI lineage: Eukaryota > Metazoa > Chordata > Lepidosauria > Sphenodontia > Sphenodontidae > Sphenodon > Sphenodon punctatus. The sequence goes on from QEPC01015375.1 coordinate 465,959, forward strand.
TCTAGCAAAGATCTTCCAGCTTTTATATCTTTGCAGCTTCTTTGGTTGATTTTCCCGCCTCGGGAACTTTGTGCTTCTTGGGCAGGAAGCTCTTCATTTGCAACTCAAATAGGTCTCTGTCTGGTTTCGACAGAGGCGCCACTAGGCTTCTCTTGAATCCACATTCGGCACGGCTTTTTGTCTCTCTCCATTGCATGAAGTGAGTTTCCAGCTCTCCGCTTTTACATTACAGACATGTTTAACCTTTATTTTTACATATTTGTTAGACCTGTAGTCCGGTTTCCCATTGTGACAAGCTGGGTTGGCATCTGGCCAAGCTGGTGTGTGATCACGGAGGGAGCTCTTGGGCTTCTGAGCTTCTCTGGAAGGGGAGTGGGGGCTAGTG
>QEPC01015375.1:541500-554797 GCA_003113815.1 Sphenodon punctatus
GGAGGGGAGGGGAGGGGGGCTGGGAGCGGGGCTCGGGGCTCTGTGGGAGGGGAGGGGGGGCTAGTGGGGGGGGGCTGGGAGCAGGGCTCTGTGGGAGGGGAGGGGGGCTGGGAGCGGGGCTCTGGGCTCTCACCGCAGGTACTGGCGGCTGCTCGGGCACTTGCAGAGGTCGTCGATGTGGTAGAGGCAGACCAGGCACTCAGGGCAGTCGTAGCAGGCCAGGGCCGAGAGGAAGCAGGTTGTCTTGCACTTGTCGCACTGGCGCTCGTCGTCCGGGAGCAGCTCGAAGGCCTCGCGCTCCGCCTCCGTGATGCCCTGGGAAGAGAGGAGCTGGGTGAGCAGCCTCGGCCCCAGCCTCCCAGCCGACCCCCAGGCCCGGTCCCCTACCTTGTCAAGCAAGGCCTTGCGCAGCTTGCGCTCCTCCTGCACCAGGATGAACATCTCCTTGTGCACAGCCGCCGCCAGGTTCAGGTCCAGCTTTTCGGGGCAGGCTGCCATCTTGCAGATCAGCTCCTCGTGCGAGAAGACGCAGTAACGGCGCAGGCGGCGGTAGTGTTCGATGCACTGGCGCCCTGCTGGCAACTGGGGGGGGGGGGCAGGAATGGAGACGTGAGCTGGGAGAACACACCCGCCCTGCCTTCCCACCCCCCCAGAACCCAGGAGTCCTGGCTCCCAGCCCCACCACCGCACCCGTTCCTAGCCAGGACAGGACGCCTGCTGTTCTGGTGGATCTCACTCACCCAGTCGGCAGTGCAGAAGTTGACGGCTTCGGCAAAGTTATAGCCCTGGTTGAAGCCGCTGTGATAGGCTCTGGGGAAGGTGATGACGAACTCTCCAGCACACTGATTGGTCCGGACAACCTGTGGCGGGAGGAGGGGAAGGGCCGGGTTGAATTTCCGGGTGGGTTTAAGCTCTGGGAAATGTTCCCTGTGGGGAATCCGCACTCAAAATGTGAGAGAGCAGGAAACGGCCGGTATCAGGGTTAGAAACCCCCGGCTAAGGTTTCCTATCCACCAAATCAAACGAACCGTCGGCTGGTTTCGTGGTTGGGTCGCTAGCTGGAGAATAGGGGTCATTTCCCTGCTCTGGGGTAGGGGGCTTGGAGCCTGGCGGTGAATGGGAAGGGGACAGGAGGGTAGGTGGGGTCCCCCTGTTGGAAGGGCAGAGGGGGGCCAGCACGCTGGTGGAGGAGGAGGAACTCACCGGGACCCCATGGGCCATGAGCGTGTTGGGATTCATGAGCGTCACCAGCTGGTGCAGCAGGTCCGGCTGGCTCTCAAACAGCTCCGGCGTCAGCTTCTTCATCACGTCCTCCAGGTGTTCGGCCGCGAAGGACGGGACTCCGTACCAGGTCTTGGGCTCCCCCCTGGGGAGGGGAGAGGAGAGGGTGGGTCAGAGCCCGCTGCAGAGGGAGGCAGCCCAGCCCAGCCCCGGCCCCCAGCCGAAGACTCACCAGTGGAGGTAATTAATGGAGTAGCTCCAGTGATCCTCGATGTGCCAGCAGAAGGCCGAGAACACCATGCCCACGTAGAGCCAAGGCACCTTCATGCCGGAAATGTCCGCATTGATGTGGCAGAGCACAGACTGCTTCAACACCGGCATCACGTTCAGGTTCCAGCCGCTGGCCGCGTACTCCTGCAACCGCAGACAGGGCTCAGAGAGAGGCGCGGCGGCCGGTCCCAGAATCAGGCATTCCTCCCCAACGGTCACGCCAGACTTGGAACTCAAATTGAGCGCTGCCCCCAGTGGCCATGGGGTGAAAGTGCCCTTCCTGCTCTGCGACGTGCACACACTTCCGGCTTGGCCAGGATGTGGCGGGGCAGGGCTGAAGGAACCATCCAGCTCACAGCAGGGGACACACACACACACACGCTGGGGGCTGCCCCCTTGGGAAGGAGTTGGGTCCCACGCGTGCCAAGCACACACGGAAAGGGGGTGGGGTGGAGAACGTCTAGCCCAGGGGCCCAAAGGCCAACAAAGCTAGTTTTTACGTGGCCCCCGGATCCGGTTCCTACCCCCAAGCACCGACAGACCGAGCCGCGGGGGTTGGCGCAGCGAGGGGGGGGGGCGCGTACTCTCCTCTTTTACGAGGACCACGGAGCTCGGAGCAATTTCCCAAGTGGCCCCACGGAGGGAAAAGCTTCCCGCCCCCGCAGCGTAGAAAGCCAAGGGGATCCTTCCAGAGGGCGAGGGAGGGATGGATTCCGAGGCAGCGCTGGCTCCAGGCTGCAGCACGAGTCCTACCTCCTCCTCTGGGGAGAGCTTCCTCCGGCCATCGCTGATGGGGAAGCCACTGCCAAACTCCTTGGAGTGGATGTCGGCCCCGTACTCCACCGTCACGTCCTCCTCGATGCTGTTCACCAGCCGCCAGAACTCCTTCTCCACCAGCTCCGTCGGCACCATCTGGGGAAGGGGGCGCAGCGAGGGTCAGGACTGAGACCGACCCAGCCCAGCCCCCAGTCCCCCCACTCCTGGGCGGCAGCGGCGGCCCCAGAACTCACATGGACGGGCATGTTGAAGTAATCCGCTTTGAAGGAGTCGGCCATCTCCCCGAAGCTCTGCAGCGTGTACTCCCGCGTGGCCTGCTCGAAGCCAAACGCCTCCGGGGGGCGCTTGCATTCCTGCCAGACAGACGCCGGGGGGGGTGAGGAGTCTGCGGGCAGGAAATACCCCCACCGTGGCTACACTCCACCCCCCACACATCATAGTCCCGGGGTCCTGCCAGCCTGGTACCCCCCACCCCATGGACCCAGTCAGCCCCGCAGACCCCAGAGCCGGCGCTCCCCACACTCACCGCCATGACACACTTGGGGCAGCGCCAGATGCCCTTGGGGATCTCGGGCAGGGGCGGCAGGAGGCAGAAGATGTGGTAGTTGTCGTCGCAGCCGTCACACAGGAGCAGCTTGTCGTCCTCGTCACCCCGGGTGCAGATTCGACACACGTACGAGTCGATCTGGGGGGAGGGAACCAGCTCGGGGTCAGGTCAACGGGCCAGTCCCCCCCCCAGCTCCCCATAGCGGCCGACTCAAACCCCACAGTTAAGCAGAGGGCAGCCCGCCCAGCTCCCCATAGCGGACTCTGTCCCACCCCTCCCGCAGCTAAGCAGAGGGCAGCCCCCCCAGCTCCCCATAGCGGACTCTCAGCCCCCCCTGCAGTTAAGCAGAGGGCAGCCCCCCCAGCTAACACACACCGTGGTCCCCATCCACCAGCGTGAAGGGATCGGACAAAAGCCTCCCCTTCTAGGTAGGGCATCCAGCCCCTGAACAGGAGGTTCTGGGAGATGAACCCTTCACCTGGGATCCAATCGCGACAGCCTGGCACAGCCTGACGGACTCTGGGGAACGGGGGGCTGTGGGCACGTCCTTGCGGGACCAGGCCCCCAGGCACCCACTGAACCCCTGGAGCCCAATTCGCAAGGGCTTGAAGGAGACAAACGGGCCTATCAAGGGTCAGGTGACCCGAAGGACAGCGATCCCGGTGAGCAATGGATGGGGGGGGGGGGGGGGTTGGCCCCACAGTGACAGCAATGGAGTTGGGTGCAAACTCAGCCAGGTAGGAAGGAGAAGGCTTGGGGCAGCTCCCAGCCTGGGCATGAACCCCAAAGGAATGCAGCTCTCGGGGGAAGGAAACCCAAGATGGGGAAGAAGAGCGGGTGCCCCCGCGGCATGGCAGGGGCCGGGCTGGGTTCAGACCCAGGCTTGCAGCAAGGGAAGGGCGGCGCCCGTGGGGGCTGGGAGGCCCCACACTCACAAACTGCGTGTTGCTGTGGTTGCGACGCAGGCGCATGGTCATCTTGGTGCAGGGCTCCGGACTGTGCCGCAGCTCCTCCTTCACATCCACGAAGCCTCGGGGGGAAGCCGGCTCCGGCTTGGGGTCGGGGGCTTCCTCCTTCACCACCACGGTGGGGGGGCACTCGGGCACCTCCTTGTCTGTGCGGGGGGGGGGAGAGGGCTCTCAGTCGGGGGGGCCCAGGCTCCCCCGGCCCCCACCTCGGCCGACAGGCCCCGCACCCACCTTTCTTCCGCAGGGTCTTGTCCTTGGCCACCAGGCCGAGTCCCAGCATCTTGGGGCCAGCCCCATAGATCTGCAGCTTCTTCAGCTCGGGGTTCTTCTCGATGTCCTCCTCCGTGGGCTCCGGCTGCAGGGAAGGGCAGAGTGACAGCAGCTTGGGTCAGTCCTTGCCCTAGAGACCCTCACAGCAGAAGCGGGAGAAGGGGGGGGGGCACAACACCACCAGCGGCAGGCGAGAGCAGGACACAGCGGAGCTAGGAAGCTGGGTTCCCAGCACAATGCGGCCCGGCGGGGAGACGTGTCCCAGCATGCACTGCTCCACCTTGCTGTGCATGCTGGGACGCGAGGCAGGAGAGCAAGCGAGCGAGCTGGACGGAAGAGGAACGGTACCCAGGCTCGAGTCACTCGCTCGGGGAGCGGAGCTGGGGCGCTGGCGGGACCAGGGCACAGCTCAGATTCCTGTAGGAGGGGGCCAAGACGCGTGGGGAGCAGGGGTCAGCGACTGGGTCGCTGTGAGGGAGACTGGCCTGGGCCTGCTCCAGCCACAGAGAAAGCAGGACTCGCTGGGGGGCTCAGGGCAGGAAACAGAGTCTCTGCTCCATCCCTGACACGAGCTCTCAGAAAGGGGGAGCGGTAATCTCACCCCCAGATCAGGGGAGAGGCAGCAGAGAGAGAGGAAGGGGTTACTCAAGGACACAGAAAAATCCAATATCCTGGCTCCCAGCCCCCCCTGCTCTAACCCACTAGCCCCCCCCTCCCCTCCCAGAGAACCCAGGAGTCCTGGCTCCCAGCCCCCCCTGCTCTAACCCACTAGCCCCCACTCCCCTCCCAGAGAACCCAGGAGTCCTGGCTCCCAGCCCCCCTGCTCTAACCCACTAGCCCCCACTCCCCTCCCAGAGAACCCAGGAGTCCTGGCTCCCAGCCCCCCTGCTCTAACCCACTAGCCCCCACTCCCCTCCCAGAGAACCCAGGAGTCCTGTCTAACCAATACACCGAACTGCTTCCCCATGAAGGAACAAGCTGGACAGGATGCCTTCTCCCAGGGGTAGCTCCCAAGAGACTCGGTCTGCGCAAGGGCCCCAGGCCTGGCGCATGGAACCAGTTCTCCCAGCCTTGGGGAGAGGTAGACGCTCCTGCAGGGTGAGACGGAAGCAGGTGCTTGGCAGCCCCTGGGGAGGGGCGTTCTACTCACGTCCTGCTGCAGTCGCTTGGCGCGGCGCCCGTAGCTGTTAAACTTGGAGGGCTGCACGGACTGGCGCAGCGGGATGCTATGGGGCTTGTACTCCTTGTCCTTCTCCTCATTGTCGAACGGTCGGGCGTTGCACTGCCAGGAAGGAGGAGGCTGCGTTACCCACAGGCCAAGCCCCCCACTGTCCTCCCACCCCACTCACTAGCTCCCCCAGGCTGCTCCTTCCCACTGGCCACAGAAAAGCTCTTCTCCGAGAGCTGGGCAGAGGACCCAGGAGTCCTGGCTTCCTAGCCTCCCCAGAGCCAGAAAGAGCCCAACGGATCTGGCTGGAGCAGGGGCGGGGAACCTTTTCCCTCCAAAGGGCCAGACTGAAAACTAGTCCAAGCTCTGAGGGCCAGACAGACACTGGGGATGGGAGCGTTTAAGGGGCAGGAAGAGGAGCGTTCCGATTGCAGCTCGTCCATTCCCTCCTCCCCTCCCCTGAGCGATCTTTCAGTGGGGGCAGGAACAGGATCCAGGAACGGGAAAGGGACCAAATAGGGCCACATTTAACCTCTGGGCCCGAGCTCCCCCATGTCTGGGTTAGAGGTTGATGTCCCAACTTTGACAGGATCTGCCTAGTCCCACTGGGAAGGGGATCAGCTCCCAACTGGGGGAAAGACACACACACCCATGTTGTGACACCACGGTGCTCGGGTTTGAGACAGGAGAGCGCCTTAGCCCCTCCCTTTTCCAAATTGGACGTGTGAATCATCCTTCCAGTACCAGACACAGGAATACAAACTCCAGCCCTGCCCCTTCTAACCCACTAGCCCCCAAGAGCACTCTCTCCCCCAAGCTCAGTTCCGTGTCTCCGAGCTCTCCTACGGGCAGGCTGCGGGCAGAGAGGAAGGGGACCATGGGGAGGGCACTCCCTCTACGCTGCTCCAAAGGCTTTCGCGGGGCTGCTCACCACCAGGTTGGCACCAGACTGATACATCTCGTAGGGGTGGATGATGCGCTCGTAGTGGGCGCGCAGCAAGGAGCCGATGTTCTTCCCAGAGGGATACGAGAGACGCTGAGCCACGCGAGCCCACCGGCGATCCTTACAGATGGCTTCGTAGCCGCCCTCCTCCATCACAATCTGCAACATGGGAGGAGATGCCACACGGATCCCAACACCCGCTCTGCCGCTGTCCCTCACTCCCCACCCGCTGCCCCTCACTCCCCACCCGCTGCCCCCAGCTCTGCTGCTGCCCCTCACTCCCCACCCGCTGCCCCCAGCTCTGCTGCTGCCCCTCACTCCCCACCCGCAGCCCCCGTTCCCCCAGCCCTGCCGCTGCCCCTCACTCCCCACCCGCAGCCCCCGCTCCCCCAGCCCTGGGCTCCCCGCATCCCCTGCTCCACAAAGCAGACTCACTTTGCTGAGGCTGTAGAGGTCGAGGATTCTCCTCTCCACATTAGGGATCTTCAGCGAGGAGCCTTGGATTTCCCAGAACTTTGCAATCTGGTCCAGGTAGTTGAGCTTCACCCTGGTCTGTGCCTGGAGCAGGGAGAGGAGGAGAAGCAGCAGTCAGTGTCTCCATGGCTCGGTTCTGGAGATGCAGACTCCCTTTCACAAATACAAGCGATCCCCATCCCAGAGCATTTGCGTACTCAGTGCCCAGACGCAGCCACTTCCAGCACTTGTCACGGCCTGCACCGCATACGTAAAGGGAGGGAGGAACGCGCACGAGAAGGTACCCGCCTCACCCCACGGACGAGGCAGAATGAGGCAATCAGTGCCCCACTTGCAAGGGCTGCTTCCAGACCAGACTCCTTCCCTACCAGGATCCTCCCCCGCAGAACCGAAACGCCATTCGCAGACCCAACCGCTGGCTTTGACAGTTTCAGGTCAGGCACTAGACTTCCCCAGTCGCTCCTGGAGCCGTACGTGCCTTGACAAGTTGCTGCGTGAGAATTTAAATTCACCTTTACCAGAAACAGGGCTGAGAGTTAGGTCCAAGAAGCCCTGAATTCCAGACCCCTCTCCCAGGTGGAGAGGACTCGAGAGTCTAACAAGTTGGGCATGGGGGGGCAGCTGGGAGGGCAGTCCAGGAAAAAGCCACCAAAAATCTGAAAGGGCAAACATTCAACGGCCCTTAAATCCACGGCTTGCTCTGCAGAGGAGAGGAGTTCCCTTTGGCCTTAACGGAAGCTGCAACAGGAACTGCTTAGGACCGGTCCCTCGTGGTCATTGTCTGGCATTCCGTACCATCGTTAGTTGGGGTAGGCTTTAGTATCGGCAAACTCCCAACTTACTGTAACCAAGCCAAGAACGTCTACCCACCAGGTACATCGCTGGTGCTATATAAATGCTAATGCAACAACGACGTAAGTAGTGTCACCCTGGGAGAGACCAATGGTCCATTGAGCCCAGCATCCTGTCTCTGACAGCAGCCAATGTTGGTTGCTGGGGGGGCGGCGGCGGAGGAGAATAACCCAGCCGGCCCCATAGTGAGCTGCTGGGTAATAGCGGTTAAAGGACCTACTCTCCAAGAACGTATCCAGTCCTTTTTTATACCCGGCTCTATAACTGGCCTTGATCACATCGTCCGGCAACAAATTCCACAAGTTCATTTGTGTTGAGTGAAGGAACACTCTTATTTTTTCTAAATCTACCAGCGGTTAGTTTCCTGGAGTGTCCCCGAGTTCTTGTACTAGCTGACAGACGGTAGAGGCCTAACCCACCAAGCCTCTCTTCATAGGGGAGCCGTTCCATCATTTAGCCTTTTGTTCTCCCTCTTGATCTCTTTTCTAGCAACACTATCTTCTTTGAGATGGAGCAACCAGAACTGCGCTGTCCTGGCTCCCAGCCCCTCCCCCCCTGCTCTAACCCACTAGCCCCCCACTCCCCTCCCAGAGAACCCAGGAGTCCTGGCTCCCAGCGCCCCCACCCCCTGCTCTAACCCACTCCCCCCCACTCCCCTCCCAGAGAACCCAGGAGTCCTGGCTCCCAGCCCCCCCACCCCCTGCTCTAACCCACTCCCCCCCACTCCCCTCCCAGAGAACCCAGGAGTCCTGGCTCCCAGCCCCCCTGGCTCTAACCCACTAGCCCCCCCTCCCCTCCCAGAGAACCCAGGAGTCCTGGCTCCCCATCCCTCCCACCCAGTCTCCTCAATCCTCTAATCTCGCAATCCCACTGCGCTGTCACTGCACCCCTCAGGAGAAGCCGCACGGCTGCCAGGTCTGAGCAAGCTCCCTGGTGCACAGAATGAACCTCCATCGGCCTGGCCATCCACCGGAAGGAAGAGACCACCCAAAACTCACCTCCAGTTCATTGAGCCTCTGTATCCGTGGGGTAAACCTGAAATTGTCCACTTCCACGGCAAAAGGTGGCTGCCAGTCCTGGGGGAGGGGGAGAGAGAGAAAGGAGGGTTAGTGTCGCCGCTGTTCACACACAGCCTGGGGGACAGAGCCCACCCTCCCTGCAGGCGTGACCCCTGACTAAGCTCAGACCACCCATGGGGATGCTGTCGGCTGGCAGGCAGAGACAGCAGCACGGAGACGGGTACAAGCCTACAGCTGCCTAGGAACTCGGCGGCTTGACTCCACAGGGAGAGCCGCGGAGAGAGAGAGAGAGAGAGAGAGAGCGCCGTCTGCATTAACACGGAGACCGTCCCGCCACCTCTCTGCGGCGCAAGCTGGGAGAAAGCGGCCAGTTCCACGCCAGCTAAGGCCGGCGAGGTGGGTTCCGTGGGCCAAAGCCGTCTGGTAAAGTCCACGGCAGAATACACCCAGGTGGCCCCCCCGGCCGTGCCGGATGCACGCGGCGCTCGCTCCTCCGGTGCCGAGATGCTTAACATCCCCACCCCACCCCACCCCCCGGGTCTGGGACAGGAAGGGGGACTCTCTGCAACTTTGTTCAGCCCGTTCAAGGCTGCGTAACAAAAGGCTTTGGAAAGTGGGTCAAATTGATGGGGAGGAGGCTGCGCGCACAGACACACACACACACCCCCATTGACTGACTGGGCTGGCTAACAGCAGGGGCTTCCCGAGGCTTCGTTGACGCTCTGGCAGCTGGGTGTCGTGGGGGCAACCGGGAGCAGAGAGAGGCGGCGTTCCCGTGGGTTTCACACGGCAACAACCCTGGCAAGGTCCCAGCAAACAAGTTTCCCGTTGCCCTCCTGGTTTTAGACTTGGGGGGGGCGAGGCGTCTCAGCCCCACAACTCTGGGAGAGGCCCCGTCACCCATGCTCTCCCCCCCACCCCTCGCTCCAGGGGGATGCTCCATTCAGGACAAGAAGGGACGGGGACACAGTGAACAGCCCGGCAGACACTACACCGTATCCAGAGGGGGAGGCAGGCCCACAATGGCGTCTAGGGGGAAGGAGGTGGGGCAGGCAGGTCTATGGGGAGCGGAGGAGGAGGGGAAACGCCAGGACAGGAAGCATCCGGCTGCCAAGGGAAGAAGATAAAAGCAGGGCTGGGGTTTCCGGAGGGGGGGGGGGCGTCAATGAAACATCCTGCCCCGCTGCGGCCCGGCCAGCGCCTCCTCCGGCTGCCGGTCAGAGAGAGACTCTGCCACGGGCGGCCCTGTCGAAGGAGGGGCGACTGCGCTGCTGGGCAGGGACTCATGGCACCCAGGGCAGGGCAGGGCAGAGCAGGCGCGAGGCCCTAGTGGGAAAGCCAGCCCAGCCCCCCCACCCCACCCCACACTCATGGGGAGTGGTCCCCTCGTGTAGGAGGCGGGAAGCCGACCCCCACGGCAGAGATGGGGAACCCCCCCAGGCGGTGCCTCTCAGGCTGCCCCGTCCCCGGCGCCGGACGCCGTGCCCGCCCCGTACTCACGGCGGGGGGCCGGATCTTGCAGATGCCGCTCTTCTCGGCGATGGGCCGGATCTTGGCGATGTAGCCCAGCGGGTCGCGGAACTCGGCCCAGCTGGGCTCGAAGACGGGGCACTCGGGGGGCGGCAGGAAATCCTCGGGGGGCAGCAAGAGGTCCGGCTCGGCCCCCCAGGCGGGGCGCTCCCCCCACTCGCCCGGCTCCCCCCACGGGGCCCCCCGGTCCCCCGCCGCCTCCAGCCCCTTGGGGGGCCGGGCCCCCTTCTCCCCCCGGGGGCCCCGCTCCCCCACCTCCCCCTGGGGGGGCTTGGGGCCCTGCTCCCCTCTCGGCCCCCGGGGGCCCCGCTCCCCCTGCTCCCCCCTGGGGCCCTTGGGGCCCCGCTCTCCCTTCTCCCCGCCCTCCCCTGCCTCCCCCTTGGGGCCTCGCTCCGCCTTGGGGCCCTGCTCCTCCTGGGCCCCCCCCTGCTCGCCTCCCCCCTCCCCCCACGGGCTCAGCTCCCCCTGCTCCTGCCTGGGCTCCATGGCCCCCCCGCCCGCCCCTCCTCCCCCCCCGGGGGGCCCCTCAGGGGGCCATGCGCGGCCCCTACTCGAGTCCGAGGCCTGGGGGGTTGACTAGGCCGCACAGGCCTCGCTGCTCGCACTCGGCCTCCTCGGTCCCTTCGGCTTCGGCCTCTACCCTCTCCCCCCTCCCGGACTCAGGGCCTGCCGGGTCCCTTCGGCCTGGCAGCCGCCGCCATCTTGGGCTCTCTCTCGACACCCAAACGCGCCCACAACAAAGCGTCTCCCTCCGCGCCCCTCTTGAGGGGGAGGCCGACTCTCTCGGAGAGACTCGGGACCCGGCTAGAAAAATCCAGGAGGGCCGGAAACCCGCAGCTAGGACCCTGGAATCCCCGGCGCCGAGTCACACACGGGCCCCCAGAGGGCCAAAATGGAAGGAGAAATAGTCCCGGCGGAGGGATTCCAGAAGACAGAAGACGTTTAGACGGAACTTCTTGCGCACGTTTAAAGGGACGCATGGCGCCTGCGCGGGAGGAGGGAAAACAGGAAGAGGGAGATGGTGGGGGGGGGGGAGCAGAAAGGGCGGGGTTTACTGTAGCCACGCCCACTCTGGTATCAGTTCCTCCCCCGTCCAATTTCTGATTCAATTCAATTTAGTTTTCAGACGTTTAGGGCATGAGGGTGTCGGGTGGATAAATTTGATATAGGTTTTTATATAAATTTGTGAATCCTTGATGGGGGGGAGAGAGGGAGAGGCTATAAATCAATCCTTAGTACTTTATTGTCTTGATCCACCCCCCCCCTAAATAATAATAATTCATAATCAAAATAATAGGAACCAAATAAATAAAAATAGTAATTTTAAATTTTTTTATTTAAGTTTAAATAATAATAATAAATTAATAATACTAACATTTTAAATAATTCAACCTTTTTAAAAATTGTAATACATAATAGTATTTAAAATGAATTATTAATTAGTAATATTTTAAAATAAAATAATATCATTATCAATATCAATTAATAGTTGTAGGCAAAAGTAGTTCAGAGGATCTATTTTAATAAAGGATCTGGAACAGAAGAACTTCATTGCTGATTGTTTTTCATTGTTTTATATTGTCGGAAGCCGCCCCCCAGCTGTTTACAGGAGGGGCGGGGTATAAATGTTTTAAATAAAGAAATAAATGAGGGGAGGGAGACTGCGGCAGGAAAAAAAAGACAGTGACCATTTCTTCTCCAGCGTCACAGGAGCCAGAAGAAGAGGGAATGGCCTTGATTTATTCATTAATTATTATTATTAATATTAAGCATTTACACTTGGCACTAAGCAATCCTTTGTGACAGACAGGTCCCTGCCCCGGGAGGCTTACAATCTAGGCGAGCTAAGGGAGGGGAGGCAAAGGAGAGGGGACGTAGGGAGAGGCAGAGAGACGTTCACAAAGTTGAGACGTTGCAGGGGCCGGGCTGAGTTTAGTCACCGGGGAGAACTGAAGCCAGGTAGATTTCAATTAGAGATTAAGAAAAAAATAATTAATGAATGCTGAGCTTGTTAATTACTTATATATTTATTTAGATCCTTAGGGCTCGGGGCGGTTCTAACACACTTAGACCGTGGTCTGAGGGGCAGAGGTAATAAACTCAAGTAGCTGCTTTGGTTTAAATAAATCTAACCGTGTCGAACAAGGTAGAACCGTGTCCGTTTTTATCCTAGCTGACACAGAGGCCGGGTTTCGACCAACAGAGGTAAACGGAAGTAACGACTTTGATCTAATTAAACCAGAGTAACTACCCCGCTTTGGTACTGTTCAGATGAACAGTGCAAATCAAAGTAACCACTTGAATTTAATTAAATCAATCTAAGTTTGAATCTAATTGAATTAAAACCAAAGTAGTCCTGCATCAATTCCACCGCCTACGCCTCCTGTCCCCAAGACGTAACGATCTCTGGGCTATGGTAGCTACTCACACTGGTTTACACAGACACACAAACCAAACAGGCGTATGTGCTTCTGATTCCTCTTGCTACTTGTGAATAATGCCAGTCTGATGCTCTGTTCGTGTGTGAACGCTTCAGGTGTAAATCAGAAGACCCCCCCAACTATTTGTTAGGACGTATCCGGAACGATCGCAGGACCCTAGCCGCCAACCTCAAACTGATCAGCGTTCACACAAACAGTGACTTTGAAATACAAACCAACAGGGGAGGCAGGGGAGTACAGACTTGATTTTTTTTTCAGGAGTACGTACGTCTCTTGCTACTCCTGAATATCTTCAGTTTATCCCTCTGATCATGTGGATGCTCCTGATTTCTCAGAACTACCTACTTCACTTCCTACTCCCGAATAAAAACAGAAGCCCAACGTTATCGGATTAACTGTTCATCAGGACAGGGCTAAAAACACCTAACCCCGATTGGACCCCCAAAACGACGGAGTCAAGAAGGATTTGGGCTCCGCAGAAGAGGTTACAAAAATATTTAACTATCTTGTTTTCCCCACACCGGCTGAATTCCCACCTTGAGCTTAGAGGTGGTTTAAAAAGCCTCCTGTGGGGTCGGAGTGAGGGCAGATCTATGGGGTGGGATCGAGTCTATGGGGCACAGGGGGTGGTCTATGGGGCAGGGAGAAAACTGTGGAGTGGGGAGCAGGTCTATGGGGTGCAGGGGGCGATCTATGGGGCAGGGAGAGGACTGTGGGGTGGCGAGCAGGTCTCGGGGCGGGATCGAGTCTATGGGGCACATGGGGTGATCTATGGGACTGGGGGAGGACTGTGGGGTGGGGAGGCAGGTCTGTGGGG
>QEPC01015388.1:25940-49373 GCA_003113815.1 Sphenodon punctatus
TGCCTTTGATACGGTGGATCACGAGATGTTGGTGGCGCACCTGCAGGAATGTGCAGGGGTAGGTGGGACTGTTCTTGAATGGTTCTATTCGTTCTTGACCGGGGGAACCCACCGAGTGGTACTCGAGGAGTGTTTTTCATCATACCGAGACCTCACATGTGGTGTCCTGCAGGGTTCGGTGTTGTCCCCCCTCTTGTTCAACATATATATACAGCCTTTAGGCGAGGTGATCAGGAGGTTTGGCGTACGGTGTCACCAATATGCTGATGACACTCAGCTATACCTCTCTTTTTCAACAGACCCAGACCCTGCAGTCTCCATGCTTATTCAGTGTCTGACTGCTGTGGGGGATTGGATGAGGGCTAATCGACTGAAGCTGAATCCCGACAAGATGGAGGTGATGCTGGTGGGGGAGGTGATGGAGTTAATGGCCCCCATCATTGATGGGTTCTGTCCTCCATTGGTTCCCCAGGTACAGCGTCTGGGGGTACTCCTCGATGGGCAGCTCCCCCTGGATGCCCAGGTGGAGGCTGTGGCGATGGGTGCCTTTTGCCAATTACATCTGGTACGTCTGTTTAGGCTGTACGTTTCGGACTCTGAACTGATCACCATCATCCATGCTTTCATCACCTCTAGACTAGACTATGGTAATGCACTCTACATGGGGCTACCCATGGTGACGGCCCAGAGGCTGCAGCTGGTGCAGAATGTGGCAGCCCATCTCTTGATGGGACTGGGCTGCCAGGAGCACATAACACCAGTGCCCCGTTCTCTGCACTGGCTGCCAATAGTCTTCCGAGCCTGATTCAAGGTGTTGGTTTTAACCTATAAAGCCCTAAACAGTCTGGGCCCTGTCTATCTGCGAGACCGCCTCACCCCTCAGGTACTCGACTGGCCCCTGCGGTCATCGGGGGATGCCTTTCTTGTGGTCCCCCGAGTCTCCCGGGCGGACCATATAATAATATGTTTGATAGTTTTATGATTTTAATTGTCAATGTATATTGTTGTGAGCCTCCCCAAGCTGCCTGTGCCGGGAGGGTTGGGATACTAAATGCTTTTAATTAATAAATAAACAAACAAACAAACTTGGTGCCAAAGATTTCCAAGTTTCCAAAGTTCCGCTGTTCTGAAGTTTCCAAAGTTTCCAAGGATTTCCAACGGCTGGAGCTTCACTGGCTTCTGGAGCGTCACTGGAGCTTTGCCAGTGATGCCAAAGTGCTGCCGGGTACCTGGCCCAGAACTTCAAATTTTGGCCTGAGTACCTGGAAGCACTAGTCGGTTTAGCGCTCTCTCTCTCTCTCTCTCTCTCTCTCTCTCTATCTATCGAGAGAGAGAGAGAGAGAGAGAGAGAGAGAGAGAGATGTTAAAGTGTGTGCTTGGTCATAGGACAATGCTGTGGGTTTGGCAAAGTGGCCTAGCACTTTTACTGTGGGTTTGCCAAGATGTGCCCAGCTGGGGCAAGGGGAGATGCGGGTTAGGAGAGGGGGCTTCCCTTGCATAGGAGCATGGATGAAGGGAGGCATATATTTGGGTGGGGGGGTTGCATCTGGTTTCATAGGGTCATGCATGGGTGAGGGGAGGAAAGGGTAGATGTGTTGATCTGCACTATGATTGGTAATTAAATGTAATTAAATTAATAGTAATTAAATGGTCACATTTGGTGGCATGTACCAGCTTGGGCACCGAGTGTTTCCGAGTTTCTACGATTCTGAGTTCCGAGGTTCCAAGGATTTCTGAGTTCCAGAGTTCCGAGTTCTGATTTCAGAGTCCTTCATACCAGTACTTGGTGTCAGCTGAAATCTTGGCCTCAGCATTCAGAACCTTGGAAACACTCGTGAGGGTTTTTATATGTATTCGGTGCAGCTCTACTATGGATTTCTCTTGATAACATCCACTTGCTGATGAGAATCAGCCATTTTTCAAAATTACTGCAGTGCAGCTTCAGCCAGACTCAGTGCACTGAGTGATGACAGCAAAGAAAAATGTTGCTTCTAATGCAAACGGTCAATATTTAACAGAGCTGTAATGGCTTATCAATGAAGCATCAAGCTTTAGAAAAGACAAAGCCGGTAAAGTTAGACCCAGTGATGAAAAATGGGCTCCTTTTAATGTACTGATAATGGAGTAACCAACCACTAATAATTTCAAGGTATAATGTGTTCATATAGCTGATTACAGTGTAGTGTGACAATTTAGTAATTAAGCACTACATGATTCTGGCTCTTGTTGTGTCCATATAGAAGCAGGGATAAAAATCTCAGTACTTATATGCATAGCCCATCTCTGCAAATCACCATTCCTGGCTGCACTGAAGTCATGACATTCCTGGTGGGGGAGGGGAACTGCCAGCACTGTGGCTCTAGGGGAGGGATACAAAACTGATGGGGAGCTGCAGCAATTTATCCCTTCATGGTTGGGAGTGGGGGGAGTCCCAGCTCCATTTTCCTTCCCAGCAGAGAAGGGGGAACTGCCAGTTTCACTTTCAGCAAATTCACAGCAGCATCATTGGGACGTGACATATGATTTTTTCCTTGTGAGGCTGCCATGAGCTTGCCCTAAAAACACTGCCATTTTCACTGGTGTTACTCGCAACTGCAGGATAGACAAAGCCCAAGGTATCTGTACCACCGACAGTCTAATTCCATAGGCTTGAGAAGACCAAAAAATAATCCCAGTGATGGGATTTCAGGAGGAATGCTGCTCCATTTCAATTGAACCCACCATCCACCAATCAGCTGGCCAGTCTTGATGCCCTATTTTACAACCCAGGAGCTGAGGCTTGAGAAGCCACTTGCCCAAGATCACCTCACAAGTCCACACACTTACAAGGGTGATTGACCAAGCTGGATTTCACAGCTCAGTCAATCGTCTTTGTTAATGCATATAAAAACTTCAGTCAAGTGCCTCTAGGCATTCCCACGTGATCAAAGATGTTCCTGATTTGCATGTGCATCCCCTCTCCAGACGTGAAAGCACCCCAAGATTCAGATTCAAGTCTCCCATTTCCAAGTCCAACCTTCTGTTTACCACAATCCTATCAGGCAAGAAATGGCTAGAGATGGCCCGTTCCTCTAAAGTTACTTGAAGACAAATGGGGGGCATGACTGCAGAAAAAGAGAGTATATTAAATCTAGCCTGTTTAGATCAGAAGGAGAAAAACAGACAAATATGTAGGTGGGGCCACAAAGATATGTAGATCCTTCACGGTATGGCAGAAGAAATAGATTCTGGAAAGATAAGAGTTAAATAAAACCAGTGTGTGGGAAAGTCATTGTGATGGAAGTGGAACAGAAGTTTTAGAAGTGGAATCTTGGATAAACTGTGAGGAAAGAACAAAGGGTAAAAACAGATCTGCAGCCAGTGGGACTAGTCCCCGGACCACTCGGGAACAGAAAATCATGGACAACAACACAGCCTGGGTCAGGTTGGGACACCAAACTACATGCCTGTGGCCAGGGAGCCATCCTGCCACCCGCATGTGCCGGGTAGGGCCAGGAGCACAACAAACGTGCAGTCAGCTGGCCCCGCCTGCATCCTGCTCCCAGTGCCCCACCCCCTGTCATGACAGACAGCTGACGTCCAATGAGGTACAACCATGGTAGCCAACCATGGCAGCTCCCAGCCCAGAGCGGGTATGGCAAGCTGCAACAGATGTGCTAGCCTGCATGGGCAGCCCTAAGCCTGGGCTGTGACCTCTAAGACTGGCCAAGGTCACGGCTTGGGCTAGCTGCCAACACTCCTCGGGGCAATCCTGGACCAGCATCTGGTGGTGTGTGTTTACATGTGCCGCCAGGTCCTGGGCCAAAATCACATCTGTTTTTACCCAAAGATGATAAATGTTGGTAAGCTAAAGGGTGATTGTAATAAAAAAAAGGAAATGTCAACACATGGGGATTTAACAATGAGGAAAGAGGCTTACACAAATCAGAATCTTATTACTGTTCACAATAAGCGATGTAGAGAAAGCAGTTTAGATGATATCTTACTGGGTCAACTAATGTTGGTGAGAGTATGAAAGCTTCCAGACCACAGAGGGCCCTTCCTCAGGCATTCACCACCCCCTTTCTCTCCCCCCAGAATAAGTTAAACGGTCACATTCAGAATCATTTCATTTTCAGCGTACTTAAGGCAGGGTGGGTAGCTAGGCTGGGATGGGCCATGGTGCAGAAGATGGATTGGGGGTCCCTGGTCTCTCTCTCAGCAGCAGGGGACATAGCTGCACCAGGGAGTATGGGGCCCCACTGCAGCTGTACCCCTTGTCCCTCTTGGAGCTACAACCCTGATTTAAGGCACAAACTCACGGAAACTTCCTCTTTGTTCCTTTAAAGCAAATCTAATGTAATTCTTTTTGGTTTTGGTTCTTTAGAGCACATTGGGCCTACGGTTAATTTATTGTCATCAAACACAATTTAATTAAGGAAGATTAAATAGCCTCAGAGGTTAATCTGTGCAAACAATACTTTGCCTTTCAATAATAATGGATTGAGGATGTGTATGTCATCATCATCAGATCTGGATGTGTTTATCTACATGGGTTTTCACGGTAGTAGACAAATTGTATTTTTCTGATATAGCTGCGGTTTATTGGAAATGTGCAGTGTAGCATGACAGTGTCACACTAAGAAAAAAACTGTTATTTTTATAGACATATGAGGAGATAGCAGGAGTTTAATGGCACAGGGTTAGAATACATTGTCCCATCTGAAATTCTTTTGCAAGATTTGACTGATTTGATTAAAAGTTATTTTGCTATCTTTTAAAGTCATGCCTTCCTTTTCCCTTTTCTTCTCTGTAGGCTAGGTAGGCGAATATGCATGGCTATTGCTCAGTTTACAAAAGAAATACACATGTACATAATAGAGAAAGAAGGATCTCAAGCCAAAATCCATTCCTGATCCCCATAGTATGAAGCCTCTTTGACTCATTCAGTCAATTCAATTAACACACAGTAATTTCTGTGGCTCACAGTATATGAGGTAGCGGTGTGGCCAGTACCGCATCTGAGACCTTTTTCACATGGGTGTGCGCCCATGGTGGGTGGAGGCGGGTGTGAGATCGTTCCCATGGGTGCACACGCATCCCCATCCACCTCCACCCATCTCCACGCATGGAGCAACCGGCATTGAAGCCCGTTGCTCCGTGCGCGGGTGATGGATGGAGGTGGGTGGAGCGCAGGAGCGCACACACACCTCCACCCACTGCGAGTGCCGTTCCCACGGGCACCTCCCCACTGCACACCCACCACGGGCAGCGTTCACATGGGCACTCCCCCCACTGCACATGTGGGGTGGGTGGGTGGGGAGGCACCCATGTGAAAAGGGCCTGTGTCTGATTTTACCCAGTTGAACGCAGGTGGGTGTACTGGAAACAGCAGTCCAATTTGAGAATAAATGAGACTTGAATTCACTTTAAATCTGCCTCCAGTTAATTTCATTGGGTGTTCCCTAGTTCCAAAATTTTGAGAAAGGGTCAGTAACAACCTCCTATTTACCATTTATTCCCACCTTTTGTTTCCTATCTTTTAACCAGTTACTGATCCATCAGAGACCCTTTCTTCTTCTAACATGACTTAGTTTTCTCAAGAGTCTTTGATGAGGGACCTTGTCGAAAGGTTTCTGAAAATTCAAATCACTATATTGACTGAATCACTCTTATCTATATGCTTGTTGATACCCTCAAAGAATTCTAATAGATTGGTGGGGCATGATTTCCCTTTAGAAAAACTACGTTGCCTCTTCCACTTCATATTGTGTTTGTCAATATGACTGATAAAATCCATTCTTGACAATGGTCTCTACCAAAATGCCTAGTCTGGTACTGGCATCAGTCTCACCAGTGTGTAGTGCCCAGGGCCACTTTTTATGCCTTTTTAAAAAATTGCTGTTACATTTACTTCCTCCCAATCCTTAAGTACAGACTAGAGATTGATTTTAGCGATATACCATCACTGATAGCAGTTCCGTGATTTCATATCTAAGCGTGATAACAAACAAGACATTAGCCCACATTATCTAACATTAGCCCACAGTTTATTAGGTTTTTGCCAGATGTTGGCCCACACTAGACACAGGACCGCTACTGACCGTACCCGCAGTCCCCTATTAAGGCATGACCTTGGAGAATGTGGAGCCTACCGTGTGAGCGAATGCTGGCTAATGTGGTCAGAAAAGTGCAACTGCATGGTAGTGTACCCACAGCATGGCCCACCAACAGCAGTGAGTGCACCCACTTTATCATTATGCCAACCAATCAGTGCACAAAAATGCAGGCTAGCAAGGGACATTCACTCAAGAAGAACACAACAACCCCTACAAAACAGTCTGCAACTGCTGAAGAAATAAATCCCACCAAAAAAGCCAGCAAGCACAGGCCCCAGCAGCAGTCACAAAATTAAGAAANAGCAAGCACAGGGCCCCAGCAGCAGTCACAAAATTAAGAAACCAGACATTTACACCCCTCCCGCCCCAGGGGCACACTCTGCCTTGGCATGGCATTGTGGCAATGGTAACTTGAACAGACCAAGCAAACTTGGGAAGTGGAGCCAGGCAGAGAGATCCCTCCTCATGGTGCCAAGAGCCAATCAAGCAGCAGGCAGCAATGCGGCACCCAATTTTCTTTTTTTTAAAAACTGCATGGCATGGTAAATGGTAACGTAACCCCCATCCCCGAGCATTGGCCCTATGGACAGGACAGGACAGGACATACCATGCCATGTCAGACCAGGCACCCCTCTCCCCCTGCCCAGCCAATTACTTACAGATCCAGCAGCACTGTAGCATGCAGTGCAGTCAAATTCACCAAAGAGAATGGACAAAATGGCTGCAGTGCAGACACTTTTATTTTGCCTTGCCAGCCAGTTCAAAAGCTGACCATCTGATTTGGCCAGCCAATCAAAACTTGCCATCTGGCTTACCATCACTCAATTGTCCCCTCCCATACCCCCCTCCTACCAAATATGGCACTAAGTTTCATTTCCAGAAGAAGCTCAACTGTCCACCAGTCCTCCACACTTGCAGAGGTTTCCGAAGTTTCCTGAATAATGGCCTTGGTCCTCGGAACTTTGGAATTTGGCCTTTCCAAACCAAATACCTTAATATTCGGCAAATTATGAAGTTTTCCAAAGACTTCATTTTAGTTCTAAATGCCATATTTCTTTTCTGGCATTTGATGAACCCTGATACCAACATTCAGGCAAAGCCTCTCCCGCTCTGTTTTGTTTACACTATAGCGACACAAGGCATGTGAGCTTCCTGAAACCCAATTCAGGGGAAACATTAAAACATGTTCAACTGAGAAATAAAAAGACAGATTTAAAGGATGACTAAATTTAGATAAAAGCAAATAGTCAGATACACAATGGGGTGCTAAAGGCAGCCTTAAATGCTTTCACACTGCACAAGAGTGCAGCTCCCCCGTCAAGTTAAAACTGAAAAGTGGTAACTGCTTGTATTCCCAGTTTGTGTGTGGCAGAGAAAATATATGCAGGCACAGAACATGAAAATTCTAATAGAATGGACAGTGTTTTCTAACAGAACTGAAATAAATCACTATGGGCTTGTTCTCATGGGCACATCTTACTTCTGGAAGAGCAAATCTCTGCTTCTGTTCTCACAACCAGGATTCAATCAATAATATTTTATTTGTTGGGTGAAGCCCTTTACAAATTCCCATTGGTCAGCTACCAAATGGGATACATACATTTGAAATAACTGGGAGCCCAGTTAACATCAATACATTACAGAGGGGACTTGCCCCGTAAAATAACTAAAATTCCTGCAAACCTAATTCAGCTGCATCTTACATTCCCCCTGACAAAAAGGGTTGAAGGCCCGTCAGAACAATATAGTTTCTCCTAAGGTAAGGGGTTCATAAATTCACACTTAACCCCTCCTAGACCAGGCCAGGATTTCCACAACTATGTTGCCACCTCGCCTCTCTCTATGATTTGGGAAAATAAGGACTGCGGATGCCTTGAATAGCAAGGGCAAACCTTGCTACGGCTCTCGCTTGTTCAGTGTCCGCTGGGTTAAGCAGACACTGAAGGCCCTTGGAGATTAAATCCTGGCCCACACATATCCTCCCCAGGTATTTACATCTGGGGCCCACCAGGGCGGGGCACTGGTATATCATATGCTCCAGAGTATCAACATCCCCTGAGTGGCATAAGGGGCAAATCCATAGGGCCCAAGGTACCTTCTTATATCGGCCTTCCCGTCCCGCCAAGGCCAGCATATTAATCCTCATTTTGAGGAAAGCATCCCGCACCCCGGCATTTTCCCATACAAAAAGGTAGTATGGAGCAGCAGATTCCTCATTATAGGGGACATAAGCTGGAATGATCTTCTGAGCAGTCATCAGTTCCCTCTCAGCTTGCAGAGACTGATCTAAGATCCTCCTTTTGAGCAAGCTTCTCATTGCCGACCTTCCTAACTGAGCTAGGTTCTCCACAGAGAACCCCAAAAGGTTAATTTCTCGCTCAATCCCTCTTAACCATGGGTCCCCCAGCCCATTCTCCAAAGTTAATTTTAGTAGGGACTCCCCAGGGAAAGGAAATAAAGCCATCTTGGCCCAGAAATTAACCACCACCTGGAGAGCATGAGTTCTGAGGGGAAGGACACGCGCCTCCGCTCTAAGGATTACCTGTGGGGTCCCTCTTGGCACTCCCATAATCGCTCTCAGGAAGCTGTTTTGGATAGGCTCCAGGAGTGCCAGAAAGGAAATGTCCCAAATGGGTATTGCATACAGCAATTGGGCAATGACCGTGGCTCTAAATAAATGCAGAGCAGGTGGAACCAATTTTCCGCCTTTCCCGTAGAAGAATTTAACAATAGCCATGGTGGTTTTCTTAGCCAGGGCTTGGGTGGCTACCAAGTGAGCTCTCCAGCCTCCATTGGAGGCAAAAAGGACCCCCTGGTATTTGAAGCGCTGTACCTGCTCTATGAGGTTTGGACCTATTACTCAGCGTTGAACTTTCTGGGCACCTCTGCTCCCAGTCCCTACCAGCAGGACCTTGGTCTTATGGTAATTGATAGATAAAAATTCTGCCTGGCAGTAGTCCCCAAAAGTTTGCATAGCGTGTCTCAGGCCAATGCTGGTTTGCTCAATCAGAACCGTGTAATCCGCATATAACAGCACAGGGATCCTACGCCCACCTATCCTTGGAGCATGCAGATCTGCTCTTTGAAGGGTCTGCACTACATCATTTAGATAAACATTGAAGAGGGCCGGCGCTAAGAGGCAACCCTGACGCACCCCCACTCATACCTGTATCTCTTTTGATAGGGCTCCATTCCTGTTATAACGGACCCACAATGAATTCCTCTCATGGAGTTTCATTATCAAGAACAGGAGTCTGGGGTCTATGGCTAGAGCTCTTAACTTGAACCAGAGGCATTCCCTGCAGACCGTATCAAAGACTTTTTCGAGATCTATGAAACATAGATACAGTTTTCTACTAAAAGCCGTGTATTTGGTCATTAGCGCAGATAGCACCAGTATGTGGTTTGTCGTGGCTAGCCCTCCCTGGAAGCCTGCCTGCTCGGGCTCAATTAGGTGCTCCGAATTCAGCCATTCTTGCAGTCTATTTAGCAGTAGCTTAGAATACAATTTCGCAGCAATGCTGAGAAGGCTAATTGGCCTATAGTTGCCGGGCTGATTAGGATCTCCCTTTTTGTAAATAGGCACCACTATACTGGACAGCCAGGCCGACGGGAAAAGCCCTGAATCATTGATGTAAGTAAAAAGGGGTGCCAGGATCTCCGCCCACCTTGCTGGATAACTTTTTAAGATCTCTGGGGTGAGAAAGTCTGGACCAGGTGCTTTCCCTGGTTTTAAGCCAGCTATAAGTTCTATTATCTCCCCTGGCAGTACTGGGGCCCATCCTGGAAAACCCTTAAGAGCCGATATCCACTTCTATTGTTACTAACTTGGCCCTTGAGAAAAGTGCCTTAACAAAATTTTCCCAGACGAGCGGATGCAGGCTAGCCGTACCACTACAACTGCCCCTAGGCTGCGCTGCTTGAATAATGGACCAGAATTCCCTAGAATCCCTTGAATTTGCGGCAGAGGTAAGAAGTGCCCATTGCTTTTTTTGATGACTGCTTAATTTTAAAGCTAGCAATTTTCGATACTCTGCACGAATAAGAACCAATTTGACACGGGTAGCATGGCAGGCATTTTGTTTAAGATTTCTGGCTAAACGACGCAGCGAGGTACAGAGTCTGCGGCAATCACCATCAAACCAGGTAGGAGAGGACCTATCTCTCTGACCTACACCTCACAGATTGTATCCCCTCGATGTAATTAAGGGGGTCATTTCAGCCAGCAAGAGCTCGAACCACCCTATAATACCAGATCCTTGTGCTAAAATTTTTCCCACTAGGAAACTCCCTAGAGCAGACTCAAAAAACTCTATCATTGCTCTATCTCGATCATCCGTCCATCTGGCACGCACCCGTGGGGGCTCACTATCCACAAAAATGGGAGCACTTTCCACTCCACGAGTATCTGCCTCGGGCGGAGCAATATCAAGGGACAACACTAAGGGTAAATGGTTAGAAACATGGAGGGGAACCACCTCCAACCTTCTGACTGCCAGAAACAGACAAGATGTCACCATAAATAAATCCAGCATGCTAGACCCCTGGGGGGCATGAAAGGTAAAATTACCTAACTGGTCTCCGTTACCTCGACCATTAATAATAATTAGATCAAACTCTGTCAGCAAGCGTTCTATATTTTCCTTCCTAGGCCCAACCACTTGGTCTAAGGAATGACGACGAGGTATATATAAAGGATCCGCCGTATCCTCCAACCCCACAATACCTAACCCTATTGCGGGATTGCCTAACCTGGCGTTAAAGTCTCCACCCCAAATCAGCGAAGCCGTTGGATATCTCTCAATAGCTATGGACACCATATCCATCATCTGTTCCCAAATTCCGGGATCAAAATAAGGGGAGTAAGGGAGTAAGGGAATATAAGCGTTTGCAATCAAAAGTTCACACCCTCCATAACACTTGCAGTAATAAAGTAAAAAATAAGCTTTAACACTAAGCTGTACTGCGGAAGCTACCCGGGCTGGAGCAATAAACAGGGCCAAACCCCCACTGGGTCTGCCCTGCTCCCTAGATACCAAAGCATCAAGCCAGAATGTTTGAAAGCCTCTCCAGTCCCCAACAATTGGGGGCTCCGTTGCCCAGGTTTCCTGAAGCAGTACAATATCTTGTCCTTCTAAAAACTGGCAAAAGTTCGGGTCATGACTGTGGGCCCTCCATCCCGAAATGTTCCAAGTGGCCAGTGCACCTATCTGTGTGGCTCTCCCCTTCAGTCACGGCTTATCGACCGGGAGCGGTTTGGGTCTTTGTCTTAAGACTCTGCCCGATGGTCTGGGGTCAGCAATACGCAGTGCTTTCTTTGAGTCAGGGGGCAACTCTGGGGTAACTCCAGGGCCTACTAGCCCCACCGTAGCTGTTATTTCGGGGCCCTGGGACATTAACCCATTCTGTGAGACCACTTGAGCTGAAATACAGGCACCGCGCTGGAAACCCGTGCCCATCTGTGCCACCTCCTGGTACACCCCTTGAGCATACAGTGATGCCTGGGGGGAGGGCCCCTGGGAATGTAAAGTGTCATCGGCCCCAAATGAGCAGTCGTCTTCCAAAAAGCCCCCAGCTCCCCCACCTGGTCCCTGGTCGGGGAGCCATGTGGAGGAATGGATAGACAATAACCTGCCCGTCACTGTTACTGAGGCGAATTGTGCCTTGAATGCGGGTTTTGATAGATCCTCCATTAATACTGGTTTGAGCGGACCTGCCTTTAGCTCTCCCAACTGACTCTGCAAGGCCTCCAGGCACTGTAAAAAGTGCGTCTGGGAAGGCAACAGTGAATCGTGTGCTGGCACAAACTTTATCTCTCCGATGGTAGGCATCTCCCTATCTGATCCCTCATTAGGGGGGCGCTGTGACGCTCCCACTGAACTTGTGGGATGCTGTTTTAGCGCTGCCTGAGCTGGTTTGATCCAGCGGACTCGGATGTTTCCTGGCGCCTTAGCTGACCTTTGCTAGAGCCCCTCCCAAGGCCAACAGCTCTGCACTTCCCTTGGGTTATACTGGGTATAGGCGGGGAGTACGTGGACTGAGCCCCACTGGGGTCTATGCCCCTAGCCGGCATCTCCTGGTGACTGCCTTTAATCTGTACAGGGGAGGCCTGAAAAACTTGGCTTACAAACACTTCTTGCTCCTCAAACCTGGTTTTACAGGCAAGGATAAGGGAGGGCAACCTTGGGGAGATAAAGGTCACCAAAAATACCTGTCTATCCGATGAACTTAGCATAGCGTCGACCACTGTAATATCCCTTCTAGTAATTACCTCCTTCCTGAAAAATGGCCGCAAACACTCTGCCATATCCCTGGGGGTACCCCAGTATGGGACTTGTAGGCCCTGCTGTGGAGTAATGGTGAAAATAAGTGAAGCTGACAAGAGCCCAAAAGGCTCCGCTGCCTCAGAAAAAACTTTGCCCAGGGGGTCTATAAGTGCCTGACCCACCATCGCAGCTGTTAAATTGGGGCTTAAATCTTGCAAGCCCACTCCCAAAGGACCCATTACAGGCCCTACCTGGTGCCTCTGCTGAATTGGTACCATTCCCCCTACTGCTCTCAAACCAGAGCCCTGCAAAAGCCCCATCATCTTATCCATACGCACTTGAATGTCTGACATTTTCACAAACATAAATTGTAATGTTTCTGTTGTCAGAAGAACATGGTCCGTTAAGAATATAGCCAGCCGTTCCCCTTCCAGCATCTGGGACCCTTTTTTGTCGACCTCTATGGGCCCAATTGGGTCAGTCAGCTCTTGCACTATTAGATTACCCCTCTGACAGACCCCTGCAGCACCTAGTACAGGGTCCACAACGGTTTTGAGGGGTTGGAAAGGATTACTGGTTATAATGGGGGGAGCAGATAGGTTGGCCCTACATCCAGACCTAGCTCCTGCTAGGAAGTTCTCCAATCTCTGTTGTTTATGAGGCTTTGCTGGAGGAGTCATTTTGGCGGTAGATAGTTAGCCTGCTCGTGATAGCTCAAACCAGTAGAACCAGGGTGTGTGTGTGTGTGCCTCGAACCAGACCTAGACTTGGCTCACTCAGTCTTCCTGGCAGCACGCCTAAGGCCACGCGCACTTGCGTGCGCCCTTGCATGCGCAGCCCTTAGGCGCACACCTCCGGCGCTGCCGTAGGCTCACTGGTCTTTTAACTTTGTCTCTGCAGGGAAGCCCTGCCTCCGGCACAGCTGCTCGCAGGTAAGTTGGCTAGGATGGAAAACGCCGCTCTCAGAGCCCCCTCTCCTGACACAATGCCGCCGTAGGCTCACTGGTCTTTTAACTTTGTCTCCACAGGGAAGCCCTGCCTCCAGCACAGCTGCTCGCAGGTAAGTTGGCTAGGATGGAAAATGCCGCTCTTGGAGCCCCCTCTCCCGACACAACGCCGCCGTAGGCTCACTGGTCTTTTAACTTTGTCTCCGCAGGGAAGCCCCACCTCCAGCACAGCTGCTCACAGGTAAGTTGGCTAGGATGGAAAACGCCGCTCTGGGAGCCCCCTCTCCCGACACCTCAACCAGGATTAAGTATTTTCTCTCCTCACTTGATGCCCCTGCTTGGGAGTTAGCAAGGTGGCTGGACCAACAAACAGAGACCTTGTATGAAAGACAAACAAAAAAGTAGGAAGTACTGAGATTTACCAGGACACCAGAAGACAGTCCCCCTGAAAAGTACACATGAGCATGATCCCTGGAGTAAAAAGCTCCCACCCACGTTAACCCCATTTCTGAGAGGCAAGTCTTCCTCTCTTTTATATTCAAATTAACCCCTGTGCTCATATGAATACAGGGAGGTAAAAGTGACTTAGAAAGTGACTTCTACTACTACTACTACAACAGAGACCTGATCCATCTTAATTTGTTTTTAAAATAAAATTAAAAGTTACCACAAAAGATACTATGTACTGCATGCTTTCTCTCGCAGGCACAAAGATTACATAAACAAAGACATTTGTGAAGTTGTAGCACGAGGAAGGTACCAGTCTAGCAGTCCTGGAGGCTGAATTCCCATATTTACATCCAAAAGAGACAAAAGAAAGGCAAGCTGAATAGGCAATGGCAGCTCCAGGTATTGCAGGGCCCTAGGCAAAAAAATTAAATGGGACTTTATGTTTTATTAGTGGAAACACTATTAGCAGCTCTCTGCCACACACAGCCAGCTCATCCTGAGCTACTGGAGTTGAAATTTGAGCTTAGTCCTGTCCACTCCTGCTTCCCTTCCCATTCAGGCTAGATGAGAAGTGAAGAGATTGAACTGGGATAAGCTGACTTCTGATTGGCCAGGTGGTAAGCCCACTGAGGCTCATTGAAAGGCCTTGGTCAGAAAGGGGAGGGTTGTTCCTGTTTTAGCTCCCTGTGATCAAGAGGGACAAGGGGAGAATAAGCCCTCACTGTCCCCAAGAGTAAGTGCGTGTGAGGGGCATAGCATAGCATCTATGTGTCTCTGCTATTCTTTTTTAGAAATATGTTATTAAGAGTAGCCATAGGTCTCCTCCTCCTTGTCTTTTAGATTGTAAGCCACAGACAGGGACCGCATCTCTTTCTATGTTCTGTACAGCGCCAGGCATATGGCTGGTGCTATATAAATGTTTATAATAATAATAATAATAATAATAATAATAAAGGTAGGAACTGTGGCGGCATGTATCACCAATTCCTAAAGCCATCTCTGGGTAATGGCAATGCAAACTTCTCAGCTGTCAATTTGTGTCAAGCCCATCTGGAAGGGCCACCTCTAGAGGTGAGAGAGTACCTCAGTCTGCTGCAATGTTTTGCTTGCTCTATGTGTAATATGGATTTTCTTCCTAATCAAAAATATAATGTGTGTCTGTCTGTCTTAATATAGCAGAGGCACAAAGGAAATGGAGCCTGAGCTACTCAGAAGACTAGTATTGGAAGAGGTTGTTTGAAATTCTTTCAGTGCACCTATGGAGGATCCATACATTTAACAAGGCTGCCATTCCATGCTCTATCAAGAGGTCAGAGAAGTAGTATACTTTCATTTGAGCAGTTTCTCAGCAACAATGTACACTGCTGAGCATGGCACAAGTGCTTAGGCCCTTATATTTCCATATATGCTTAACGTGAAACACACTGGCAGTTTCATTAGGCAAGTCTCTCTACTGTAGTCACTTGCACTGTGAGGATATAAATTGTTACATGTTATACTATAATAGCATCCTATACTTCCTTTCTTCTTCTGTGAGGGTATAAATTGCTACATGCAATATTATAACAGCATCCTACGCGCCCTTTCTTTTGGTGTTTATACACAAAGTGTAGGGCAGCAGAGCATCTGTTAATGCATCTACATACATGCTTACAAATTAGGTGTGTAAGTGTTTTCAGAATCATAGTCTTGGATGAATAGGTTTGAATAAATTTTAGTTATTTAAACCCTCTCTATATTTCATTATGAGTTTTATGATAGAGCTCGGTTCAATAAATTGAAAGGACACCATAATTAGTTCTGAATCACAATGTTGTAAAGTGCTTTTGGAGAGACTGTTTGTGAGTCACTGGATGTTAACACACAGGAAGGGAGGCAGCTCAGAACCTACATTCAGTCCGTCGAATCCCTACGTCGCTGCCACCCCTGTGGGCAGCATTGGGAGCCTTTGAAACAGGCAGCCCCCTACCTGCAGTTCATGGGCTTGCGCCAACTACCACAAATGGTGCTAGCACACTCTCCCGCCACCCTGGGGGCTGCCTGATAGCTGGGCAGCTGCCCCAGTGATCTCACTGTCCTGATGTAACTAATAAATGATTGGGATCGAGATCGTCATAAAACACCACTCCAATGTGGTACAAAACAAAACTTTATTGGAATGGCACACCTTGGTTTTCTGTTCTTGGCAGGATTATATTACAGACACAGCATTATACAGATAGTCCCCAGGTAAAGATACCTTATGTGGCCTGTGACTGGCCAAATCCTGGAAGCACGCAGGCTGATTCAGGGAAAAGACTGAGAGAGGGCCCTTTGATGCTGGAGAGTAGAGCTGCTGGTGAGCGAAGATAAGTTGTGATCCATGTGTGCAAGGTCTGGAAAAGAGTGAAGCCACGCGATTCACCAAATTGGTGACCACCAGCCCCCACCCCAAAGCCATGTTGCATGACCAGGTCTCATATACAGTTCTGAGGTACAGGTCAGTAATAGCAAGATGCCATGCCATGGTGACCTCACATAGTTCTTCAGCACATCCTGGGAGGAAGGGTCCTGAGCATTTTAGCATTTTTATCTTTCCTTGATTGTTCTTTCCTGACCTGGAAGTCAGTAGCAGAGTTGCAAATGCCCCACTTGTCTGTTCACAATGGGTTTCATTTGTCAACTCCAGGTGTTCAGCAGGATGCTTTGTTAAACATGTGTGGCGGTGCCAGGAGAAGATACTTGTCTGGCTATGCCTTTGTCCCTCTGTCAGTATGCTGATGGGGCCTTATCTATGTGTTGAGTCTCTTCAGCTTGAATTCCATCACAATCTCAGGCCTGTTCTGGACCCTCTCTCTGCTCTTTGCCTTTGCTTGACCAAAGTTAGGTCTGCCTTCCTTTGTCCAGACCAGGAGAACATAAGATATCAATAAACCTATATTCTATCGCTACACTGGGACACCCCCCTGCTGTCAGGTACGCCCTGGGCACAACGCAATCGCTTGCACTTCTCTCCCTTTCTCCCTCCCCCCACGGCTGTCAGATGAGAGGTGTGTCCAAACGCTGACTCCAATGAAAAGGGGGGTCATGGCCAGAGAAAGTCTTCACTGGCCATGACCCTCCATTTTAATGCTTACTGCTCTCCTTTCCAGGGAGCCCCAGCCAGGGAGAGGAGCGGGTATCAAAACCAGTGTGCCGCCCCTCCGGAGGAGTCACAAAGATCCTGTGATCCCTGCCTTGGTTCCTTTCCTGCAGAGGGGATCGCAGGATGAGGAACCTGCATAGCTCCTCCAAAGGGGCCGCACACATGCTTTGATTCCCGGTCCTCTCCTTTCCTGCTTTCCCTGGCTGTGACCCCCCCACTTTCCATCAGAGCCAGTGCTAGCACACCCCTCTTAACTAACAGCCTGCTAGGAGAGGGGAGTGTACTTTGTGCCCCTGAGAGCCTCTGGGGACTTCTGTGCTCCTCTCTCCCAGCCAGTTGTCAGCTGAGAAGGGCATGCTAGCTGTGCCTCTATGGTGCTGGCAGATCCGGGGCTGCAGGGGCACCTAACAAATGAGAACTGATCTCCATAGGCACCGGTTAGGCCGGGTTGCCCCATACAGCGTGCTCCACGTTTCCTGCCTTGATGCCCTGTGGAGCTGCCCCAAGGTGAACATCTAGTGTCCGTACTTAAGATGAGCAGGTGACTCAGGGGCAAATATGGGGCAACGCCTTGTCTTTACACCTACTGTGAAAATAGGGTGCATAATCCACTTTGATTGATGAGTCACATAGTTGAGAAAGTAGGACACTAGCTCCTTTGCCTATGTGAATAATAAAAAAAAAGGACTGAATTTTCAAAACTGGGCTTTTGTGCCTGCAATTATGGGTGCAAGTGAAATTTGCAAAGACTAAGCGTTCGTTGCATCTTTCAAACCAGACTTTGACAGGATCAGCACTAAGTAAGGTGATCAGACTTTGAAAACCTCAAAGGATGCCTTTCTGCATTTAAAAAGGATTTTGTGAAGAAGCTGTTGTACTCCCTTCTTTTTCTGCTCTCTTTAGCATAATGGGCCAGACAAGATATTGACAATGTAATGTACATGAATCCTACTGTCACTTTCTTCTTCCTCAGCAATATCTTTCTTGTCAAATGTTTGCCTGGCAATTTAAAGTCCTGAATGTGTCTATAGCCTACCACCACATTAAAATGGGCAGGAGTTATTGCTGGAGGGATTCTCTCATTCAGTGGGATCAGATTGTGCATACCTGATGACCTAGTTTAAGCAGAACTCCCCTGAGTGTAAATAGAACAGTGTGTCATGGCTATTAATTTGCCTTATCCTCCATTTATCACTTGCCCACTGGTGTTTCACAAGGGTGAGAACAGAGCAGCAGAGTGGCTGGATGATCTGATGTCCATGACTGCGAACACAGCTTTAAACTTATTGCTCTAGAAGCTAATCCATCTAAGAAGTGAGTGTTTTATCTATTCTCCAGTCTTCAATTAGGAAATCTAAGATGCTGAAAAATTTGGAGGCAATTTTTCACAGGGTAAAAACAAATGTACAGACGGTGCAGTAGCTCCCCAGCATGCGGTAGATAACCACAGCCAACATGGCCCAGGTATAACTGAACAAATGTGTTTGCAGCTGGACAGCTGTCCTACCGCCTGCACAGCCCGAGGGGCTGAGGTGCTAAACAAACATGTGGCCAATGCCCCCCCTACTCTCAGCCCCCCCCCCCATGATGGACAGCCATAGCGACCAGCCATGGCGCTTGGTCAAGGTTGGTATGGCGAGGCCAAACACATGTTCTAATCTGTGTTGGCCCGCATGGACGGCCCTTAGCCCGGGCTGCATCCTCAGAGATTTTCCAAGGACACAACCCAGGCTAATCGCCTACCCGCCCCAGGACAGTCCTAGGCTAGCATCTAGTGGCACGTAAACAGACGTTCCGGTGGGTCCCAGACCACAATGGGTCACCGTCATGTCCCTTTTTACTCACTGAAAACGAGCCGCTAGTGTTATGTCTAGTAAGACCCACTGACAATGGCTTTTGTGAATTTAATCTCTCATTTTCAGATATAGTAACAGACTAAGATATGAACCTGCTTCACTAGTGGAGATCAGTGGAATATAGTCATGTTATTGTGTTTGTGACAGCAGTTAGTTACTACACGTGTCAGCAAAAGATGCAAAAAAAATCTACTGTAGGCAGTCAGATCATGATGGTCATATCCTGTCTCAAGGAAAAGTTCTCTCATGACTGTAATGGTACCTTACTAATTTTATTTATTTATTGGTTATTATATTTTTATCCCACCCCTCCTGTCTCTGACAGGGCGATGGACAACAAATATCAAATACAATTCCATAAAATCAATAAAAACATCTATACAAAATATATACAAATTAATATTAACAAAAACCTACAACTAATCCATATGAAAAAGTGAAACTCATTGCACAGCCCTTGAACTTGATAAACCCTGAGTTACCAAGTTTCCTTCCTTTCTGTGAGGCATCCCCAGGTGCACATGGCTACAGCTGTCCATCTTTTCAGCTGGGCAGGTTCTTGTGAGCGCATAACACATGTAGTCAAGCTGCTGCAATGGTCAAAGTCAGTTTGAAGAGTAAGGTCAGGGCTCTCTTCTCACTGAAAAGGCATGAGTATAAATATAGCTGCTGGGGAAGTACCCTTTTCTGTGTGGGAAAGATCATAAGATTTCCCCAATCTCATTTTCTACCAATCAGGAACAATAGATGTCAGAAGTGGAGACCCTCCTGGTTTCTATGACGGGGGGTGGGGGGTGGGCTGGCTTCCTGTCCTGCCAAGATTTTGTCCCTCTCTCCCCAGCCTCTGCTGAAAGGCAATTAATAAATTCCCTTCTTGTATCAAACCCCTTAGTTGTGACCTACAGTCATGTGAACAAGACTGAGTATAAAGTATAAAAGACACACTTTCATCTGCATTACCATTTGACTGCATCTTTATTGACTGCCTGTATCTGAGCCCAGTAAGGCCATTAAAGTTCTAATATGCTGCATACGTGCTGTTAAACTTCCACTGAGTCACACACACACCCACACACACATTTTGTCTATCTTCAAATCGCTGAACACTTTCATGTTTTTAATGAGATAGCACAATACTGGTTACTTTATTGCAACATGATACACAGGTATTACTTGCTCCTTCTCAGAACCTTTTCCTCCCCCTTTTGTCAGAGTCTGGCTATAGACCTGCTTCTCCCACAAAATAGAGTTGGCAGCCATCTTTGTATGCTCTTCATGGTTTCACAACAAATTTTTGTTTGTTTGTTAAGGAATGGCTTTTTCTAGATTGTTCAAGGAATTTAGGGCTTCCTCATTTTTAGTGAGGATAAATGTCCACTCTCTGTATCTGTACTGAAAGCTTTGGAAATTCATGCAACATAGAATATAAAGTGACTTACCCCTCCCCGCCCCCAACAATGTGAGCAATCTTCATTCTGATAGCTCCAGCATAACATCACAGTAGTGGGCCTATCATAGCAGAATGGGGGCAGGTAATTACTACTTCAGAGACCCTGAAGTGAAGATGTTTGGCCACTTTCACATATTACCTGAGGAAGTAGGGAAATGTCTGTCAGAACAATTGTGGCTCTATTCTGACGGGAGCTAGCTTGTGAGAGAGAATGCACTATCTGCTTGTATGCCATGAGAACACCCGTCATTGTAAGAGTGCCATCTGGGGACCCTGTCATTGTGTGAACGTTCTCATGGCATACAAGCAGAATAGTGCATTCTCACATGCACTAATTCCCATCATAAGAGAGCTACGATTGCGCTGATGAACATTTCCCTGCCTCCCCGGTAATGTGTGAAAGCAACCTTTGTCTCAAATGAGTAACAAGGAGAAGACTGAATTGCAATAACAAACTGTTTTGTTCTCCATGATGTTTCTTCAAACCTGGTTCTAGGAAAATCATATACATAGAAAGTCTGAATCCAAACCCTAAAAGATCAGGAATAGATTATTTCTGTGCATATTTCACATGGAAAGGCAGACATAAATGTAGGTTTCCAACAATTCACAACTGTTGAAAGGATAACACCAAGGATGACTGGTGGCATGAAAGCATTTGATTGTGAAAGAAAAGACAGTGAGCAAAACCAGACGTGACATGATGGAGGTTTATTGCATGCAGAATGCATGTGCACAGTGGGAAAAGATTTGTTTAGAATGCTTTTGTTCTACAGCTTGTCTCCTAGCCTTGCACTCCTGAGACACCACTCATTATTAATCACCATTGTTATTGATCATTTCTATAGTACTGTGCATATGCATCCAAATTATACATCAAATAGATACCTTTCAAAGAGCACCTAGTATTGAAGCAAGCTGTTGGGCAGACACTGTTGGAAATGACATCCTCGATCTCCACCTGTCTTGCTGCCAATTAATTTCTGGGCAACCAACTCAAATTTCCTTCACCTCAGGAAATGTTGCTCACTTTAGATACCAAAATAACTTACCTTTTACACAAATGTTAAAGTTGTAAATTATATTAGCCACACTTATGGAAGCGGGGCCGTAGAAAAATGTTGTTTACACCAGTGGTTCTCAATCCTTTGGACCAACAAACCATTATCAAACCCTCAAAATTTCTCATGCACCACCCTGCCTCCACTGGAGTTGGCCAAAATCCAGTGCATGCTCATTGCAGGCTGGTTGAAGCTGCACGACAGACATGGTAGTAGGGGAAGAGGGGGAAGGAGAGCAGGGCCCCACAAGAAGTGGCCATCCTAGGAGTCAAGTAGCACACAGGCATGGGACTGCTGCTGCCCCTACCACTGCCCCACCCCGTCTTCCTCTCTGGCATCCTGCTGTACTAATGCTACTACTGCCTCCAAAGGTCCCAGCACCAGGACCCTGCCACTGGCCCGAGGAGCCTCAGTTCAGCAGCAGAATTTTTAGAGGCAGCAGCAACTAAGCAGCAGGATTCCAGTGTGAAGGTGGAGGTGGTGGCGGCCCTGTTCTGTGCATGACTATAGGCTGCCTGCACACAAGTCTCCCTGATTTTCGTGTTCCTGCAATTTTAAAACCATGCAATTTATTTTCTGTGCACCCTACTCATGGGATGTCTCTCCCACGCAATTTTCTCTTTTTGCATATTACAATGACATCGCTTAATTGCAGGAGCTACCATTCTCCCGAGCACAATTTTCATCCTCCCCCTTCTGCCCAACTGACTTCAGAACACAGTTGAAATCAGCAAGCATCAGGAGATTGAAATTAACACGCTAGCATCAGAACTGGATGAAATTAACAAAATGGCTTAAATTAGCTGGGAACGAATCATGGCTCTGTCCTGCTGGTTTCCTCACCTGCTATCCCATGATTGTAATGCCGACAGATGTTCCCACGTTCCCAATTCTGCGCAACCAAAATGCTCATCACTGTAACAGTAGGATTTCAGAACCCAGTAACGCACGAGCACTCAAGGCATAACTCGCAGGAGAAATGCGGAATAGTGCACTCACATGTAGTTAATTTGTGGAAGCAAATTACAGTCCCACAATTAGTATCTCGTCTGAAAGCAGCCTGATTCCAAGTGCAGCTGCTTCTTGCAAGATCCTGCTCCCCCTCAGCAGAGAAGGGGCTGAGGGAGGGGGCAAAGCCCCACAGGAAATGGTCACCCCAGGGGCTGAGAGTCATTGATAGGGAGAGGGCCCTACAGGGAGGCCAGCTCCAACAACCTCCGCAGGAGCACTCCTAAAGCTCTGGCACGGGCACTTTCTGCGGGTCCCTCTCCAACCAGGGGGCCTGGGCCATGGTCCAAGGCCGACCCTGTTGTGACTTCAGCCAGTTTATAGTCATTAATATGACCATCTCCTGTTTAAGAACATGCCCAAAGTCCAACACCCTGTTTCCTACAGTGGCCAGCTTTGGTTGCGTTGACCTGCACAACAGGTCATGATGGAGTGATCCATTTCCTGCTATTCACTTCCAGCCCCTTAAAGTCAGAGGTTTCATCCTCTGGCCAACTTCACTAGTAGCAATTCATGGACCCATCCTCTAAGAACTTACCCAATCATTTTTTGAACTGTTATGCTATTGGGCTTTAGAATATCCTCTGGCAATGAGTTCCATAGGTTAATAGTATACTGTACTATTAATAAGTTTAATAATACTTAGAAGGTTAGTACTATTAATAAAGTACTAGGTTATAGTACATTGAGTGAAATGTACTTCCCCCTCCCCCTTCTTTGAGATGCTTGTATTGCTTGTAGAGACCAAAGCCCACTTTCACAGTCAAGCTAGGTACCACTTCACTATGGCCTTTTTTACATGGACGCCACCCACCCACGAACACCCATAAACACCCATCGGATGAGTGTGAGAGCGTACGGAAAGGAGCTGGCATGCTCCGTGGGTGGAGGTGGGTGTTCAACACCCACCCATCCATGTAAAAACCAAAACACCCACACCCATAGGGATGGGTCTGCCGATACCACAGAGAGATGGCTAGAGAGGCCACGCAGGTACCCCCATGGGAGGCCCACCAAGGGAGACGCCAGACACCCAGCTGGGAGCCCTTAAAGGAGAACCAAAACATGACAGCAGTGCGCCAGCTCCCAAAATGTCCAGAAGGAAGGCAAGTGACAAAATGAAGGGAGCCAGCACCGTGACATTCGTGGGACGGGGAGCCTGGCCCAATGGCA
>QEPC01015388.1:49431-77868 GCA_003113815.1 Sphenodon punctatus
GGGGGGGGGGCGAGAAGGTCCAGCAAGACCTGGTGTGCAGCTACAAGACCAGACAGGTCTATGAAGCCATCACCCAGGAGATGCAGCGGCAGGGGTACAATAGGGATGTCACCCAGTGCATGCAGCAGGCAAAGGACTTGAGGTCCGGATATAAGTATATTAAGGACAACAATCTCAAGTCCAGCCATGCCATGAGTACAATGGCATTCCATGATGAATTGGACCAGTTCCTCTGCATGGATGGGTACATAGTAGTAGTAGTAAATCTTTATTGACCCAACCACTTGGTCATTGAAAAAGACACAATATAAACATCACATTTCATAAAATACAGATAGTAACCAAAAAGGAAACATCCCCAATCACATATAGTCCCCATAGGGACTACCCTAGACTCGGCAATCCCCACTTAAAACTTATAAATTGTTTCAACTAACAAATAAGAAATTCATCATAAATTAAATATTAACCAGATACTGGGATCCTCTGTTCTGGTCACTCATTTACGATTTTAAAAACAGTACAAAACCGTCGGTATCGTAGTCATTATCGTAGGCCATAGTTGCCTCCCGTATACATGGCACCGCCTTTGCCAGGGGCAGAAAGAGGGTGATAACAACACCCCCCATGCCCAACCCCCTGGAGCAGGGGGACAACGCTGCCTCTGATGAGGCCACCCAGGATTCAGGAGGGGACAACCCCATCACACAGGGGGAGGAAGTGTCCTGGGAAACCACTCACAGTAACATTACCCTCGGCATGCACCCACAAAACCTACAGGGTGACAGGCCACGGGGGCACACACAGAGCGGACAGACACCCAGAATGTCTCCCAGGACATGGAAGAATGCGATCCAGGTAGGAGCACAACCATGGCCTTGGGGGGGCGGCCACAGTGACTAGGGCCCAAGCCAGGTGGCAGGGATCAACTGATGGATCGTTATTCCCATTAAAGCACAAGGGTGCCTGGAGGTTCACGAGGAGGAGGTCATGGAGCAGGAGGTGGTCGAGGAGGAACAGGTGGCACTCCCGAGACCTGGTGATCAGGACAATTATGGTAGGCCAACACGGACAAGGGTAGGGTTGCGGGTGATGCCAGGGTGATGGAATAGCATACAGGGCACAGAGATAGCCCCCCTAGTAATACACCTGCCATGCAAGACATGGAAGTGCTGGGGGCCACCACAGTAGGAGAATGGAACAACATGGGTCAACATCCCCTGACAGGCATGCAGATGTGGGGTCACAAGGGAGGAGGGAACGTGAGATATGTTCACAATGGAGTTCTGGGACTAAATGGACCCTGGAGAATGCGCACTCATATGGGGCCACCACTGAGGTCTGACACAGAGGATGGGAATATGTGGACCCCACCCTGTTGGTCTCCATCCACACAGGAACATACATGGAAGGGGGGCAGGCAGTTCCAGTGGCACAACAGGTGCACTGCTAGGGGTACAGGATACATAAATGGAAAGCAACACAACCTATGGAGTAACATGTCATCCACAGAAGAGCGGGAGATGCAGGTCAGGAACCGGAGGAGGAGAGAGGACTTGGGGAGGGAACTGTTGGAGGACACCAGAAGTTTAGCCCAGGTGCACACCCTCACCAGGAAGGTGCAAAGAGGGGAATGGGATAGGGGGAGGGTAGTGGGATAGAGACCAGAAATTTTTAAAATTAATTAATTAATTTATTTATAATAGATTTTTATCCCATCCCTCCTGCCCACAGAAATATTGGCAGCAATGCTCAACTGGTCCTGTACTGAAAACCTGTGGGACAGGTGCCTGACTGCCACCCTCCACAGCGAGATGCACCTCAACAGAGCCGAGAGGGTGGGGGCCTGTGGCACGCTGGAGGGGACAGTCGCACGGGCCCTGGACCTCATAGGGGATGCATTGGGGGCATGGTGGCATGAACCCCAGTGCAACATGGGCCCTCCAGGCACGGATGGAGGTATGGCAGCCGACTATCACCAGGCTGCCCTCCCACTGGTGCAGGTGCCCCCTCCCCAGCACTTCGGCCAACCCTCGTTTCCCCAGCAGCACCCCTTCCCATGCCTCGTGCACAGCCCACCAGCCCCCCCCACACACATACATAGCCCCACAACAACAGCCTGTGGGGTCACCATTACAGCCTCCACCCATCCCGGTTCCTCAACAGCTGCCTTCTAGACCCCTCCTCTGGGAACTATGGCCTCCTCAGAACATTCTGGAACCCCCGGGTAACCAACTGCCAATGCCGGCCGCCCCATCAGCTCAGGTAAGCCGCTTCACATATCTGTTGCTAAAGAGGGAGGGGGAGCCGCAGTACAAACTGCAGAGGTATGTGCGATGGGGATGCAGCATGGGGATCCTTGGAACTCCCAGAGGACTACAATCAGGGCTGTGGTGCTGGTGTTACGTAATGGTTACAAGTGTAATGGTTAACGTATGTTCTATTATCGCAGTGTCCATTACCTCAGCCCAGAGTGGAGCAGTCGGTGGATGACGCAGAGCCCGGGTTGTCAGGTCATCACTCGCAGCGGATGGCGGCAGCAAAGGTCCACAGGGATCGAGCCTCGGTGGTGCGCCGAAGCAGGCACGTGGAAGGCCCAGAAAAAAATGAACCCAACCCCTTGTAAATATTCCCAAATAAAGAAAGCATATACTTTACCTCTCTGTCTATCTTTATGTTAAGGGGGCTGCATTTGTTGGGAGGGGTTAGAAGTGGATATAAGGGGTCGTGCCAAGCGCAATACAGGCATGGGACCTATACCGCTCCTGCCTTCCAGAAGGCGGTGGGGAGACGACAGACCACCCATGAAAGGGTACAGGCCTGCACATAGATAGCACGTTTGCACTGCCTATGTTAACCCCCATCCAGAGACAGACCAGAGCCTGAAGCCTGACTAATGCCATGGCTGCAAGCAAGTAGGTGACCCTGCTACGCGGGACACGGGTCACACAGGACTGGGGAACGCTTAGTACCTAACCAAGAATACACATAGAGTATGTAGTCATTCCATATCTGTCTTTATTAGGTTGGGTTACACAGGCCGAGGAAGGGGGGGGCAGTCATATCCAGAGTTAGTTGCCTGCCATCTGGGCAACTATGCACCTACAGAGAGTGTCCCTATTCTCCTCCAATATGTGCCGGAATGTCCTACCCTGGACATGTTGGTACAGGGGCACGGGACTCGCTCGCTGCACCGGTGGGGGGTTGTCAAGGGCAGCTCTGCCGGTCTTGCAGATATTGTGCAGAATGCAGGCTGCCAGGACAAGGATGGGAGTATGCTCGAGATTGAACTGGCTCCTGTTCATGAGTAGGCGCCAGAGCATCTTGAGCTGGCCAAATGTTCGCTCCACCACACTCCAAGCAGACGATAGGCACTCATTGAAGAGCCTGAGCTCTGGTGTGCGAGCCACGGGATAGGTCCTCATGAGCCACAGGCTCAGTGGGTAGGCGGGGTCCCCAAGCACCACTGGAGCCATGGATACCCCCTCAATCACCTGGTACAGGTTGGGGACAATCTCACCATTGAACATGTGGGCACAGAAAGGTGATGCCCGCAGATTGCGCACATCATGGCTCCTCCCCGACTGGCCTGTGTACACGCCAGTGAACAGGCACCTGTGATCCACAACAGTCTGGAGATTTATTGAGAACACCTGCTTCTGGTTCAGATAGTCCGTCTTGGCATGTGGGGGCCGGATGATAGGGATGTGGGTGCTGTCTATCACTCCGATACAATGGGGGAAGCCCATGTCCTCAAAGCCACGGATCACTACCTCGGGATCCTAGAGCTGGATGACCCGCTCGAGTAGCAACTCCACTATCAGGTTGCACACGTCGTGGAGCGCCCTGTTAACGGTTATGGTCCCCACTCCAAACTGCTCCCCAACTCTCCGACAGGAATCAGGGGTAGCCAGTCTCCACACCGCCATGGCCAATCGCATCCCTGGCGGCAGCAGATACCGCATGTTGGTAGCTCGCCTCTGGAGACGTGGGTTTAGGATCTCTCCGAGTCGGGTCAACAGGGAGTGGTTCATGCAGAAGTGGTCCATCCATGTCTCCGCTGTCCAGGTAGCCAACATTTTCTCCCACCATTCATTGGTGCATGAACGTATCCAATTCATCCTCCGAGCTGGGACAATCGCACGACAGCTGTAAAGGTTGAGAGGCCACCAGGAAAGGACAAGCCGCATGTGCTGGGACACTACTGTTCCAATCAGGGCATGTCGGCGAGCAGCTATCCTCATCGCCCACCGCACCAATGCTGCTCGGCACATGTTGGCCACTCTCCTGCACCATGTTCCGTGGATGTAGAAGCGGAGCCCTGGCAGGAGTAGCTCGGTCCATTGCTGGAACACCTGGGCCAGGATCATGAAGCAAGCGGCCAGGACCATTAACAGGATGTCCCTTTCGTCAGGGGGTTCATCAATAGGCAGTATGGTACCACCAACACACACTCCTTGAGAACCCACCACCAGGAACAGTGATGGATCACAATGCTGGTAGCCTACTAGCCTCTACGTGACTGGGTGACTTGCCCCAAGGCCTGCACAGCTGTGAATGTGTGCCATTAATGCACCCGGCCGATCACTGGGCTGTGCACTAACCAAGCACCTGGTTGAGGCCTGTGCCCCCAACCCCCATGCCCTGTGCGCACAGCACACCCACACTGTGCTTCACATGTCTCCTGTTGGTAAACGGCTGTCTCAAGGTAATGGGGACCGCTGCCATGGGCAGACTGGCACACCCTCCTTCCCCATGCTCTGCACATACACCCAGTAATGGACAGCACCACCTCTGTACTAGCTCTGTTCTCTTTCACGATCACCTCTCACCCACCACACCCCAACCACCTCTCTCTACACGCCACACCCGGGCACTGGAACTGGCCCACATATGTACTTTGTGTCAGGGTCTGCTATCGCTGCCAGCACAGTCAGCCCAATGTGAGGTGGGGCCATGGCCGACGGCACTCAGGATGGCGGAGGACACCCTGGGTAGAACCCCACCCAGAGGCACGGGGGCAGAGACGGAGGTGGGAACACCAGCCTTGTGCACAGCTGTGAGGACAGGGGAAGGGCCCCGACAGGAACCGCCGGAGGCTGGAGCGGCAGGGCCCTCGAATACACTGCGCCACTCCACACGGCTCTGCGTACAGAAGGGCGGGGCTACCAGCACTTAAGGAGCGGCCAGGAAGCACAGCGGTGCTGGTGATGAACAATGCTGTGAGACTGGCCCCTTTGCGTGGATAGAGCTTGTCAGATGTGGTGATATTCTTGTGTGTGAAGGTGTGGATGTGAGTATGAGTGCAAGTGTGAGTGTGAGTGCATGCGTTTGTGCGTGTGTAGGAAAGTGAAGCCAAAAGGTACTGTGTGTTGTGAAAGTGTGTGGAAGCTGAGCGTGAGGGTGGTGAGTGTGCCCCTTTGTTCCTTCTACGGGATCCGGGCCCCCTCCTTTCCGTGTCTTGGGAATTCCTATCCCACTTTCCCTGGATCTAAACTCCTCCCCTTCCCGCACAATTCCCTTGCACCTGGTTTCCCCCCGGATCAGTACACGTGGTGTTGTGGGTGCGTGCAACAATGTGTGACGTGTGGGAGACTGCACAAGTGGATGGGCTCCACTTAGGGCCTTGCTGTTCCCTCCCCCCTATGATGATCTGGCCTCTTCCCATATGGGATATCTAAGGCCACCCAAGATCCTGAGGGGTTGCTTTTCCTTATTTAGTAAGTGGAGCCCATGGGTGCGGGAACGAGTGCAGGCGTGTGTGTGTGGCGTGCAAGATTTCGGGGTCCGCATTACTTCCCTAACACCCCCGACCCTAACACTTTGGCGGACCATGCTTGGTGCCCATCGATTGGTGCAGTACTGTGGGTGTGTTCCGCCCACCTACTAGGGATCTCTGCTCGCCGTCCCCCCAAGCCCATCCACCCACCGGCACAGACCGCCTGAACGCCTGGGGGCTAGGGCCACAGCAGGGCTGCACTGTGGCCAAGGGGGCCTACTTCCCCCTAGTGCGCGTGACACGCCCTTGTGCGATCAGTGGGCAGGATGCATTCGCACCAGCCCTGCATCTGTCACAGTGAGCCAAGGCCTGAGTGAAGGCCATGGTATTGTGCAACTGTGCACAATCAAGATATGCTGCATGGAGTGCCTCATTAGCACCGTGCTAGAGGCAGACGTGGTTTTGGTCATCTGCCATCTCGAGCGCTGGAATGTTTCCACCCGGTGCATGGGTCAGGGATTCACAGGGCCTAGCAGCCTGCCCACTACCAGCTGTGTAAACTCACACTCCGGCTAGCAATGCGCAGCTCCTCACGCATCGCTCATTCACAGCCGCTCTCTGTTGAACCCCTGTGCAATCCAGCAACCAGCCCACTTTTCCCCAGTCCAATGGGCTGTTACCTTGGCTGGTTGTGGAGGTGAGAGCCCAGCTAGCCGTCAACACAAGCCGGGATACCCCAGGTCAACATCTGGTGGCCAGGAACCAAATGTAACAGCAGCACGCAGGACAAAGCGGGCCACTGTCACGTCTGGTTTTACCCTATATTAGGTACCGCCAGGGGCATGCGTGGTGCAGTGGGAGGTGGAAAAGTAGGGAGCTCGCTCAGCCTAGAACTAGAGAAAAAGGAAACCCCGGGGGGAGGAGCAATGCAGATTGGCATCAGAACACACAGGCACAGGATTCCCCAGTAGCGCCGCTTGACAGGGAGGCGGAGCCCGCAGGCACGGTGCGGCGTTCCGCACGCATACGAGCACTCAAGGGGGCGGAGCTAGGTCTTTAAGAGAAGGGCACAGTCATCGCAGCAGCGCCGGTGAACAGCGCAGCTGTGAGACTGGCCCCTAGCAAGGAACGTTTGGACATAGTATTGTTGTGACTTGGTACAGTAAGTGTGTGGGTGGGTGTGAGAGCATGTGCGAGTGTGAGTGGAGTGGGAGATAAGCCTGGGGAAGAGTGGGAGTGTGGTAGAGGGGAGAGTGAGTCAGCTTGCGAGAGATTGCGGAGTGA
The DNA here is from genome assembly GCA_003113815.1 of Sphenodon punctatus. Lineage (NCBI taxonomy): Eukaryota > Metazoa > Chordata > Lepidosauria > Sphenodontia > Sphenodontidae > Sphenodon > Sphenodon punctatus. Next base: position 56,435 of record QEPC01015388.1, read on the forward strand.
GTGATTGTGGTTCACCCCCTTCATTGTCTTCTTGTGCTGCCCTGGACCCCTGTCCCTATCAAGTGTGAGTGGTAATCTTCCTGCCCCTTTTCCCCTGTGGGTCCTACTTCCCCCCGTGTCCCTCACTGTAGGTTGCACCCTCCGTCCTCTCCCCTTGCACACCTGCCATAGAGTGTTAGTTTGTGGGTGTGGGTACGGTGTTGGAGCACAACTGTGTAGGGTGCACGAGTGGGGGCTGAGCTCTGGGCTGTGTTGTCTCCACCCTATGATGATCCGGCCTGCTTTCTTGTTAGAGCACTAGGGCCAACTACGAACCTGAGGGGTTGTTTTCCTTACAAAGAGTATATAGCCCCCGGGTACGGGGGGTCAGAAGCCCAATCTGTGGTTCTTCTCTGTCTTGGAGCTCTCCTACACCGGATCCTCTCTAAGTCCCATCACATCCCCTACCCCTCCCACAACACCCTAGGGCACCAGAATTGGGCCCTTAATCTGTTGCACACACAGGGAACTGAACCTCAAGAACAGATGTTTCCAAACTCTGAGTAGGATCAAATTAGTGTGGTCATGAGCTCTGTAGATGGGATCATGATTGATGTTTTTTATATACTTAGCCTGTCATTATTGCTGTCTGGGGTCAGAGACATAAATTTAAATATCAAAATAGGGCCATAGAAGGACAACCTTGGAATTGGGAGCCACTGGCCTAGAACCTGGGGCCACAGCAAAGCAAGCTTGCATTTAGGGACATACTAAATTGAATGGAAGTAATGGGGATTGGTGAATGCCAATAGCCCAGAATAGGCAATAAACCAATAAAATGGCAGATACTTATCTATAAGGGGTTGGTGGGGGGATCTGAAATGCCAAAGAAGGGGAGGGCCTAAAAAGGCCAAGATGGAAAAACAGCACGGAAGCCAAGGAGGGGAAATGGAATGAGGGGGTAAGGGGCTGGGTGGAATGAATGATAGGTAAGAGGATACCAGGCAGGGCCGAAATGAAGCTGGGGGCTGGATGAAATCACAGGTTGGAAGCCATAGGAAGGGGCTGGGATGACTGAGGGAAGGGGAGGAACAAAGTGTAGGAGGGCCACTGGGAGCAGCAGGCATGATAAGGAACTTGGTGAAATGATGCATACAAGGCTCAAAGGAGAAGCTGGAATAAAGGGAGGCAGGATGGAATGACAGGTACAAGGCTATCAGAAGTGTCTGGAATGACAGGGGGCTGGATTGAATAATGGGTATGAGGCCACCATAAGTGGCTGGAATAATGGAGACCTGGATGGAATGACAAATAACAGGTTTCACCTAGGAGCCCAATCCATCATTCCAGCCATGACCTCATAGCCACCTTTCCTCCCAGCCTCCCCCCACAACATTCCAGCTGCTTCCAGTGGCCTCCTACCTGTCATTCCACGCTGCAGCCCTTTGTTCTGGTGCCTCCCAATGTCGTCTTAGCTGTCTTTCCACCCCCCCACCACACCCCCATTTAATTTCCTCTCCTTGGCTTCCTCACTGTTTTTCCATCTTCAACTTTGTAGGGCCTTCCTTTCCCTTCTTTGGTATTTCAGATCCTAGTCCCCACCCCCTTTGTTTCAGATAAGCATATGCCATTTTATTGGTTCACTGCCTATTAAGGGCTACCGGCATTCCCAAGGCCCCATTACTTTCAATTGGCATTCTTTTTGTCGCTGCTTTTTCCAATGGACATTCCTTGTCATTCGTTTTAGTATGTCCCGCATTTTCTATCTCCTCTTTAAGGAAAGGCAGTAAAACATTTCAGCTCGCTCACCAGTGCGGTGTGTCCCCCCCCCAAATTCTCTATCTGTCATCGCTCTCATTTCCGTTTGGTGAAGGGTTTATCAACAGAGCCTCGGCAATCTGGCCCTTAGCTAGAGTCAAACACAAGGCACCCAGGGCCGAGCATCCTGTGCACCTTGAGAGAGCAAAGCAGGAGATGGGAGAGAGGCGGATTCTATTACGTCTCCGGAAAACCAGGACAGCAGGATCCAAGCTCTCGCTGTCCAGGAGGGAATAAATAATAGCATCATCTACCCCGGCAAGTTCAGCAACCTCCGCCGCTGCTCAGTCACTGGTTACCTGAGCCGGGAACCACGTGAGTGCCACATCATCTGGGCTTTTTATATCGAAAGTCGCCGAAAGGAACCAGGAAAAGAAAGCGCGAAAGCCGAAGCCGCCGCGGCGGGTTGCAGCGTGTGGTTGTTGGAGGGAGGCAGGCAGCAGCAGAATCAGCCGCCGCCGCCAGAGCAGCGATCGGGGCCCGGGAAGGGTGGGCCAAGGCTGGCGGGGCCCCCTCTCGCTGCCTGGCACTGCAGGCTGGCTCTCTCTGCAGCGGCAGCGGAGCGGTGGCGGGGCAGGATGCTGCAGTCCCTGGCCGGCAGCTCGTGCGTGCGGCTGGTGGAGAGACACCGCTCCGCCTGGTGCTTCGCCTTCCTGGTGCTCGGCTACCTGCTCTACCTGGTCTTCGGCGCCGTGGTCTTCTCCTCGGTGGAGCTGCCCTACGAGGACCTGCTGCGCCAGGAGCTGCGCAAGGTGAAGCGGCGCTTCCTGGAGGAGCACGAGTGCCTGGCCGAGCCGCAGCTCGAGCAGTTCCTGGCCCGGGTGCTGGAGGCCAGCAACTACGGCGTGTCGGTGCTCAGCAACACCTCGGGCAACTGGAATTGGGACTTCACCTCTGCCCTCTTCTTCGCCAGCACCGTGCTCTCCACCACGGGTAAGGGGGCAGCCCCTCGCCAGGGAGAGGGTCTTCCCTGCCCAGGGCCTCCCCCACTTCTCCTGCATCATCCATCCCCTCCTCTCCCCTCCCCGCGGGGTAAGGGGACTCTTCTGCACCCCCCTGCCCAGGGCCTGCCCCTACACACCCTGCATCATCCATCCCCTCCTCTCCCCTCCCCGGGGGGTAAGGGGACTCCTCTGCACCCCCCTGCTCAGGGCCTGCCCCACTCCCCTTGCATCATCCATCCCCTCCTCTCCCCGCCCTCTGGGGTAAGGGAACTCCTCTGCATCTGTGCTCAGGACCTGTCCCCGTCCTTCTGTATCATCCCCACGCCAAAAAGATGGGGTACCTTCACCTCGTCTTGCCCTTGGTTTGCCTCCACTCCCTGCATCATCCATGCCTCCCTTCCTTCCCCTCGGAGCTCATTGTATCCCCCTGCCTTCCTGCATCATCCACCTCCCTCTCCCTACACCCTGGGGCTCTCCATCACATAAAAGGACCCCATCCTCCCTTTGCCTAGGGCCTCCCTCTCACCCCATATTCCCCGTCTCTTCTTCTCCCTGCACCTTTTATCCTCCAATCCACCACTGGTAAGGGAGCCCCTGCACCCCCTTATCCAGGGCATTCCCACATCTCCCTGCATCCCTTGCCTTAGGGCTTCTACATGCCTCCCTTCCAGCACCATTCACCCTCACCTCCCAGCACCCTAGCCTTCTCCACCTCTCCATCTTCCAGTCTGTACCCACAGACATTTACTTCCCCTCCTTTACCTTTGCTGCCAGCCCCTCAGTTCTCATGTCCAGGACTTGCCTTCCCTTGCTCTTCTCCACCCCTACTCCCATCTCTGGGTCCTCTCTGCATCCCCAGACTTTTCCTACCTGTGCTGCTAACCCTGCTCCAGCTCAGCACCTGCCCTGCTTCCCCTTTGCACTTGGATCCTTCCCGCCTCTTGGTCAAGCAGGGGAGCTCACTAGGCCTCCCCTACTCCTTCCAATGTAATACTTTGTTCTGCTTATGGGAACTACTGAGGTCCATGCTCCACATCCAGAAAGCTGGTGTGGGAGGGGGAGGGATTCGGTTGAATAGGAAAGGTTTTTTAATATTGCCAAACGATGAGGGTTTTGTTCACATTGCTGCAGGACTGGAAGAGAGCTGTGTTCCTATAGTGAGTGAGAGATTGCCAAGTCAAATCCATTTTATAGCCCCCTTGGCATTTTTGCTGAATATCTTGTATCAACCCGGTGGGTGGAACCACCCTGCCCTCCCTATTGCTGAGTTCCTCAAACCATGCATTTTGGAGTAGTCCCATTGACTCCAGCGTAAATGGCTTCAGAATCATGACCTACATTGCTAACTTCTAGCAGGACAGGAGAGGGCTTGTGGGCAGGATGCTGACCCACTAAAGACCTGATTCTGTATGGACGTACAGCAACAACATCTTGCCACAGGGTCCCAGAATGGAGAAGACTGCTTGCCACATTCTCCTTTTATTTGCCCTCGTGCAACCCCCTTGGTCCTGAATCTGTTTCCAGTTACAAAGCAGTAAATCCAGAGTATCTTTGTTAACTATCCTTTGGTGTATCCGAGGCCAGCATGTGCTTCACTGACTTGCAGTTGGCAGGTCTGACTTTTAGTAAGCTTGCACTACTGTGAAATGACAGGGGAATTCCAGGCCATCAAAACATCAGAGAAGCTAATCTGAGCTGGTTAGTGTCATGCTCTAGTTAGCTGGAAGAAAACTAGAAACCTTGGATGTCTAATTCACCACTGCAGCAAACCAATTTTACAATGTAGGGCTGGGGAGCCTGTGGGCCAGTCTGGTCTGTGGCTGTTTTTTGTTTGGTCCCTTTCCTGGGTCTGGCCCCTTGATTCCAGCCCCTGCCTTAGGCACTGAGTGAACTCAGGGGAAAGGAACAGAAATGAGGGTATGCACTCAAGGGGTGAATTCATAGTGGCAGGACCCTCAAGGGTCATCTAGTTCAACTGCCTGCTCTGACTGTAGATACAACATCCCTGGCAGGGTCCATGATCTGGAGCCTCCTCTTCCTTCCCCTATCCTGAGCACACTCCTTAAGCACCCTAGTCCCCAACTCCTATGAAGAAAAAATGGAGAAACTTTCTCCATCCCTGCCATAGTGAAGTCAAAGATGTTATGCCAGTGTGATGATGGAGTGGAGGAGTCAGACCTTGGTGAAGTCAAAGATGTTATGCCAGTGTGATGATGGAGTGGAGGAGTCAGACCTTGGGTTCCACTTCTGACCCATTTTCACTTTATGAATAAGGTGACCTACTCGGGACAAGAGGGAATTAGGTTTCTTTTCACAGTTGAAAAACCAATTGCTCATCATGTGTGGCTGGAAAAAGAGCACACCCATATAACTAATTCAGCATGTGCTTTTACTGGGAATGGTCCGTGTACTTGCAGCTGTTTGCTTATTGTCAGCACTGTTGGCACTGAGAGTCAGTTGCATGTCAACATGGTTGCGGACCCAACTCTTCTATAGGCTAGTTAAGTTCTGAGCTCAGAAATGCTGACTGTTTTCTTAGTCAGAAGGACATTGTCCATTTAAAAATCCTTCTCTGGAGCAGAGGTGCCCACACTGTGTGCTGGGACCCCATGTGGGGCCCCCACCATCTGCAGATGTGGTTGCAATCCCAATTGCTATTTGCTGTACTGTGACTGACTGTGATGCTGCCCAGGGTCATAGGATTCTATTTAAATCTCAAAAAGAGTTCACACAGATAAAAGTTTGGGAACCGCTACTCTAGAATCTAAGCTATATTTGTGCTGGGCACAACTCAATGATTCCCCAAATTTTGCCTGCTTGACCCATTTTGAGACTTAAATATAATTTTGTGACCCCAGACAACAACAAAGAGACACAAAGCATATCAACTATCAATTTTGACATTACGATCCCACCTCACGATAGCATGACCCTACTTATTACTATTGATTGAAATTGAAATTTATTATTATTATGACACTAGCTCACGCCATGGTCAAATACAATACAAACAAACAGAGAACAGTATCAACTATATAACAATATCCAATAACCGTTGATTATTTTTATAGCACTTTCAGTAGGGATTGCTTTACAGTTCCTCTATAGGTTACCCTTACAACAACCCTGGGAGGTAGGTCAGTAGTATTAGTCCCATTTTATCTATGGGAAATAAAGGCTGAGAAAGTACGAGAATGATTTTTCCAAGGCCACTCAACAAGCTCATCATGACTTAGATGGGATTTGAATTCTGGTCTCCCAGGTCCAAAACCCTCTCCACTAGCTCTCTGTCATTTGGGATCCCAAACCACAGTTTGGGAGCCTCTGCCCTTGGATGTGAGAGACAAGGGACTGGTGTCACCGGCAGAGTTCCTATTTTATGTACCCCGTCAGGAAGCCATTCTGGAGACAGCTAGAGGACTGAGGCACTCAGGATATGCCCCTATGTCACAAGGGGTTAAAGAAGGTGGCATAGACCTGCTGTGCTCATTCTACAGCACCTGCTTACCACTTGACACTGTTTTCTTAATTTATTTTTGGCATTTCTCTCAGTTTGGGCAGTGCAGCAAGTCTCACATTGGTTTATTGTCCATTTCAGGTTCTTAGTCCTTTATTGTTTGGGTTTAATACAGGGCAGGAGAATGTTTATTTGCTTAAAAATCACTGTTTTTATTGAAATTTTCTCAATGGGTAGCAATATAAAAGCTTGCTTTTACTGAATTTAAGCTTTGGTACAAGTCCAAGTTAGCAATATCCCTTTTAGGAAAACTATTACTGTCAGACTGGAACTATCTGAATGAGATTATAAGAGTGACTTGTGGGAATATATTACAAAATCCTTTTTCAGAAGTATGAGATGCTGTTAAAATGGTCTTAAAATTAGCTCAGACTAGAACATCACTCTTCAAATAAGCATGAGGTAGCAGTTTTTTGATGGTTTTATAAATGGAACAAGTTTTGTAACAGCTACATGTCTCTTCCTTCAAGATATCAGCTGATATTGGTAATGACATTTAAAACACTGCAATTTACTTCCCAGATCTTTCAATATCTGATCTCCTGTCAGAATTATAGTAGAAATTGCCTCTTGCTAAAAATAAGTGTATGGTGGTATTCCAAATATGGAATAAGTTGCTGTAGGCTTCTAATATGAATCCTTTAATACTAAACCTAAACCGTGAGCTATTTGATGCAGAGATTTGTGTGTTAGGAGAAGGGAACTATTTGTGTGTGTGTGTTTTGCTTTTTTGCTATAACAATAACCATAATATGAGTTATAGGAACAGAAATGAAATGTTTGTGGCATGTACTTTATTGGTTTTGGCCTATAAAGCCCTTAAATGGCTTGGGCCCCAAGTATCTGAAAGAACACCTCTTCATGGCCTCTGAAGTCAGCCAGGAGCACTCTCTTTCATATACCATCTGCCCATAAAGTTTCTACAACGAAGGTGCGCAGAAAGGCATTCTCAGTGACTGCCTCACATTGTGGAACTCTCTCCCCGTAGAGATTTGTCTAAGCCGGAGTCTGCTCATCTTCTGGAAATGATGCAAGACCTTTTTTTGGGGGGTGGGGTGGGGTGACACATGTGTTTGGGCAGCATGGATGGGTCCAGGGAGCCAGAGTTTGGGGGGGGGCTTGGAGGAAGGGCTGTAGGAGGTTAAGAGGATTTTTAGCTGTTTTTATATGTTGTAAGCCGCCCTGAGCCTCATTGGGAATGGCAGCATATAAATTTGAATAAATACATTAATTTCCTAAAAATAACATTTTAAATTGTAATAAGTTTAGTAGTAACATCAGTGATTTCTAAGGGTGCATTCACATGAAAGATAGTTTTCCCTGGGATAAACAACTCCTGGGTAAGAATATCATGGTAGTTTATTCACTGGGCTAAAAGCCATTTTGTGTGGCCAGTTCTACTATTGTCAGATGGGAATGGCCACATAAAATATTAGTGTGTGCTAGCTTTTACAAAGAGAAAAATCATCGTACACTGCTCCAAAGGGGGTCTGGTGTAGTGTGTGGTAATTTATCCTTGGGTAAAAGTCATTGCACACTAATGTTTGTGTGATTGCTCCTATGACCTAATAGCAAACTGCAGGAGTTAATTCATTCCAGCTAGAAGCGGTGACTCAAAGTTGCTTAACCGTGTACCTGGGCTTACTCAGGTAGCTATGGGTAAAAACACATGTGATGGCAGCACGCCGCTGTCATGGCCCAACCTGGAATAGAAATCCACAGTGGACACAGTTCAGGCTATGTCAGGGCACCGACCGTATGTGCCCGCCACTCGTGCAGCCCAGGGAAGGTAAGGGCACAACAGACATGTGGGCACCTGGCCCCATGGTGCCCTCAGCACTCCACCCCCACCATGATGGGCAGCCATGGCGGCAAATGATGCCCACCATAGCAGGCCCCAATCTGGGCCTGGTCATGACAGGCTACAGCAGATGTGCTAGCACGCTCTGGCCTGTCTTGTGATGTTGCGGGTTTTCTGAAGTCAGAGCCCGGGCTTGTCGCTGACGTGGTTGAGGCAATCCTGGGCCAACATCTGTCAGTGCAAAACCAGACGTGCAGCTAGCCCGCGGACCACAGCAGGCATAAGCCGGCCACTGTCTGCAAACAGTAGATCTGAAGTGTTAATTTCAACAATGTTTAACCAATGGTAACTTTTCCCTCATGAACACTGAAGTGCTGTAGGTTTGAGTACTTGTGTGAGTATCTATGCTGCCATAATACAACTTAATGTTAACCTTATTAGCAAAACTCATCTTTCATGTCTATTGGAGAAAATAGTAGTAGCTTTATGGTGTCTACTATTTTTATCTTTAAATGTATACCTTATGGAAAAGCACAGTATAGCTTTGTACTTATAACATTTTCTTTCTCTTGTTTCTTATTGTTGCTACTCATTATTTACAAAATAAAATGTTCATCCACAAACAAATAAATATGTTTCTTAGCAAATTTGGCAAGATTTGGATTATGGATGAGTCAGCAAGTTCAGCACCTCTCAACACTCAGAACTCATGAGGACTTGGTTTAAACGAGTAACACTTCAAAGATGTGTGATGCAGAGCTACTGAGTATTAGAAACTCGGAACTCATTTCCCCAGTGCTCAGCAGTTCCCACCCCCAACACACAGGGGTCCAATGTTCATCTCCAGGTGTTATGCTATTAACCAGAGACCCTAGGATTGAATGTGTGCCAGGAATTAGCTGCTATGCCATAGTTTAAGAATCCTTTTTTTAAAGTCAGCTTTTATTTATTTATTTATTTACTTTTTACATGTTTACCCCACCCTTTGCAAAAGACTCGGGGCAGCTCACAACATTGAAAATATTAATAACCAGGTCTCTAGCATACATGAACCTCCAATATAGGAGTTAACTGACCTGGCAGATTTATTGTTTATTTATTTATTCAATTTTTAAGCTGCCCTTCCCTCAAAGGCTCAGGGCAGCCTCTGTGTGGGCCAGCCTCACCACACCACCAGAAAGAGCCAATCCATTCTTGTAAGAGTTACATACATTGTTACATAATGTCTATTATTGTATAATATACACGAGTTACATAATATACAAGAGATACATAATGTATATTATTGTACAAAATACAATAATATACATTAAAAACTCCTTTAAACTCCACCATCATTGCAACTACCCACCCACCCCACCCATTAACCCCACCTACCATCCATCAACCCCTTCCCCAAGCCCCCTACTTAATCCCACCCAACCCTATCCCTGCTATGACAGTGGCGAGGTCAGAGTCTGAGAGATACGGCCGAAGTCGCCGGACAAGATGTAACTGCCGAAACGCACTCCCTGCCACGGCCACAACCTGAGATTCCAGGCTGAGCCGTGAATTGAGGAGCACACCCAGACTCCGTACCTGCGAGACTATGGGAGGGTGAAACCCCCCCCACACACACACAAGAGGAGATTCAGCCACTCCCAGGCCCCCCAAACCTTCACCCACCAACATCATCTGTGTCTTGTCAGGATTCAGTTGCAGATGGCTCAAACTCATCCAAGCACCCACAGCCGACAGGCACTGGGAAAATAAAGAGACTGCATGGCCTGGGTCGATGGAAAAAGAGAGGTAGAGCTGAGTGTCATGAGCATACTGATGACACTGCATGCCCTGAAACCCTCTCACGATCTCCCGTAACGGCTGCATATAGATGTTAAACAAGAGGGGGGACAGAATGGCACCCTGCAGGACTCCACACGTGAGGTCCCGGGGGGAAGACATACACTCCCCCAAGACCACCCGGTGAGTTCTCCCAGCCAGGGATGAACGAAACCAGTCCAAGACTGTCCCGCCAATCCCGGCATGGTCCCGCAGGTGAGTCACCAACACCTCATGATCGACTGTGTCGAACGCAGCTGAAAGGTCTAGCAGGACCAGTAAGGTCTGACGACCCTGGTCCAATGCCAGATGGAGATCGTCAGCCAAGGCCACTAATGCAGTCTCCATACCATACCCAGGCCGAAACCCGGACTGAGAGGGGTCATTGAAACCGGTGCGGTCCAGGTGTTCTTGGAGCTGCCATGCCACAGCCCATTCAATAACCTTCCCTAAAAAGGGAAGGTTAGAGACCGGCCGATAACTGGCAGGAGCATCAGCGTCAAGAGATGGTTTCTTGAGCAGGGGCCTAACCACAGTCTCCTTCAGGCATTCAGGCACCCTGCCCTCCCGAAGGAGGACAGGTTGGATGTTGGACAAGTCAGACACCCGATACCTTCACAAGAGCAGATTATCTTTACAGATCATCCCCATTCCACCCCCGACCCCCAGTCTGAGGTTGATGCTGCATCGAGTACCCATTCGGCACCATCTGGGCCAGAACAGACCCAGAAGCCTCTTCCAGCCAGGTCTTGGTAATACATACATGGTCAGCAGCCTCATCCTGAATGAGATCATGGATGGTAGATGTTAGGATGGTTAGGGAGGCCAGAAGCTACACCGTCTAGGAGCTTTACCAAAACTCCCTGCCTGATAGCACTGTGCCAAATTGTCTTCCCTTAGTGGTGGAAGGCAGGCAACCCAGAAATAAAAGGTGCTGCTACTTGCCTGAGCTAAAATAGCCAGGTCTTTCAGTCCATATGGCATAAGTTCATGTATAAAGATTGAGTTCCCTAGTTCAGTTCCCAATGTGTCTGCCAAGAGTCAGGTCTTCACAAGTGGAAGCTCTTGTCTGGGATTGAAACTGCATGGTCATCAGATTCTTGAGATCAGTTTCTTCAAGACATGTATGTAACTCTTACAAGACTGGATTGGCTCTTTCTGGTGGTGTGGTGAGGCTGACCCACACAGAGGATACTCCGAGCCTTTGAGGGAAGGGCAGCTTAAAAATTGAATAAATAAATAAACAATAAATCTGCCAGGTCAGTTAACTCCTATGTTGGAGGTTCTTGTATGCTAGAGACCTGGTTATTCATATTTTGGCTATCTGGACACTTCAATCATCTAGAAGCATTGCTTGTCCCCTGATGAAGGAACTATCTGGATGAGCTGAAGCAGCTGCAGGGGACTGAGAAGAAAGGAAAGCAGGAGACAACTTAGTCTCCTGCTGCAATCTCTTCACTCTGCAGGAGGGCAGACCCCAAGGCTGGAAGAGAGAGCAGAGTGGCGGACTTGTGCTGCAACTGGTTCTCTCAGCCTATTACTTCTCACTGCATTTTGACTGAGTCAGGACACCTGCTCATCTGGACACTTATGAATGTCCCCCACAGTATCCAGGTGAGTGGGTTCCTGGTTCAGTTCTTGGTGTATGAAACAATAACCAGGTAACCATACAAGCACTTCTTCTTGTAGACAGCACCATGCATAGCTAGTTTCCATAAGCCATTGATTAAAGCAGGGGTAGGGAACCTTTCCCTCTCAAAGGCCATTTTGAAAATTAGTACAAGCTCCCAAGGGCCACATAGAAGTTAGGGCGGGGGGTGTTTAAGGAGTGTGATCAGGAAAAGGAGGGTCCAAATAATGGATCTGTCCCCTGTCATTACCCTCATCTCTGCTCAGTGCTTACTAACCCTGAGTTCAGTCTTTCAGTGTTTGGGGGCAGGGGTAAGAACTAGATGAAGGGACCAAATGGCCAAACACAAATTTGCTGTGAGCCATAATTGGCCCCTAGGCCTGAGGTTTCCTTCTCCTGGATTGGAGTATTGTTTGACCACTGGGCTCCCACAATTTGCTATTCATGCAATATAAGTAAGTGATGAAAAGTTAAATTTAAACATCAGCACTTAAAACGAATGTTGTACTTCATTCAAGGAAAATGTGAAAACAAGACTGTAACAGGTTCTGGGATAGAGATAGTTAACCCACGTTCCTGTGAAGCAGGTAAGGAAAGGGTTAACTCCCTCCCCCCTCCCCCCCTTTTCCCATAAGAGCCATCTGGGGTATTGCAAGGGAGGGAGGGAAGTTAGCCTCTTGAGGGTAGTGCAGGGAGGTGCTGGCTGCAGAGCTATAATGAAACCATATGTGTTTTACTTTACTATGTTGTTTGTGTTGGTTGCTTATTGAAAGATAGACTGTCTAGCTGTTCCAAACTCAGGCCGTTTTTAGACGAGCGCGGCGGCGGACGTGCTTGTTTCTTAAAAAAGCCGGCAGCCCGTTCCACACGTGACGCTGCCGCCGAATATGCGCATGCGCGGCCGACGCGCATCCATTTCCGGGCGCGAACTGACCGGATCGGCAATCGAGGCTGGTCATACGCGGCCGGAAATGGAAGCGAATCGCCCGCACATGCGTGTATTCGGTGGCAGCGTCACGTGTGGAACGGGCTGCCGGCTTTTTTGAAAACAAGTGCAGGCGCCGCCGTACTCGTCTAAAAACGGCCTCAGTGGCCCCAGTCTTTTGTTTGCTCTTAATCTGCCCCACTGCTTTACACGGATATAATTTTTAATGTTGCTTCTTGAACGCAAATATTTGGGTGTTTTCTTGTTTTTAAGAAAAACGGCCACAGACCCCTCCTTTTATTCCTTCCAAATAGATCTAGACCAAGTAGTCATATAATTTGCACTTCAGTGCAAAATGAGTATTTCAGTGCTGAAATACTAATGCTTGTACAGTGTGATACAGATGTAGGTACCAGTACTTAAAAAACAAACACACACACACACACACCCTTCCTCTTTATAAAATCTACTTACAGGTGAGCTGGTGTACCTTTTGTTGAGACAGATATTTATCCTATTGGACTGACCTATTGGACTGACTCCCTTTGACTATTGACTGCACACACACACACACCTTTCAGTCTTATATTTGGATTGTAAATTGTTTACGGCAGAGATCTTGTTTTTGTTATGTATTGGTACTAGTGCTGCATATCAGTCCTCGATTTTACTTAGAATTTACTGAGGACTGGGCTATTCCGCCTCGGTTTGTGAGTACCAAATTTCCAAGGACTTGCCTCGAAAATTCGGTACTCGGCCAAACTTTGGCCAAGTGCAGGGAGAGGGGACCAAAGGGCAGTGGGTAGAGGAAATGGTGTAGCGGGGGCCAGGGGAGGGAGGTAATAGGACTGTCTGGGCCTGGGAAGGGGGAGGGGGCATAGCAGGGGCTATGGGGTGGGGTACTTAAGGGGGTGGGAGCCTAGCGGGAGGTCAGGGGTAGTGTACTTATTCTCCATAGGGGGTCCTTGGATGTGTGGCCTCTTCCCAGACTGGTAAGTTAAAAGAAAAGGGGGGTGGGGGACTGGGCATGCTCAGAAGGGCCTGAATGACCCCTTCTGAGCATGCTCAAACCTTTCCAAGATGGCACTGGCAGCAATCGGCACACTGCAGGAGCCATCTTGGATGTGGGCATCCGGTTGTTCTGAGCATGCCCAGAACTTCTGAGCATGCCCCAAACTGGCTGGCCACATCCAAGATGGTGTGCACAAAAGGTATACGAGCACACCTGAAAGTAGATTTTATGAAAAGAAAGACTGAGTGCCATCTTGCCAGCACCATCTTGGAAAGGTCTGAGCATGCTCAGAAGGGGCCATTCAGGCCCACCTGCGCATGCCCATCTTTGAAGGTTATTTCCTTTTAACTTACCAGCCTGGGAAGAGGCCACACATTACAGGACCCCCTCTGGAGTGTATGTATGTACAGTACCCCAGACTCACTGCTAGGCCCCCAACCCCTCTTCCCCGGGCCCCACTGGCCTATTCCCTCCCCCCCTCTGCTTCCCTCCTTCCCCCCCGTCCCCTCCCTGTAAATTCCGAGTATTCTCCAAGGACCAGCCCAAACACTTGGGACTGGTCCTTAGACCCTTGGAAATACTCACTTTAAACAAACAAACAAAAATATCTCAGAACAGCATGAATTTGTACAGCACCTGGCACAATGAGGCTCATAGGCACAACTACAACAATGAATAAACTTGAGTGTGTTTAAGTGAATATTGCCCTATGAACTGATAGAAGTTTTCAGGTTGCCTGAAGATGCAATTTGCAGTTAAAATTACTAAAAATGTATACAGCCAAGAGCTGGGAATCCAGTCCCTGCAAGTCCAGACACTTCAGCAGACTGGACCTCCAATACATTCCACATTAGGGTTTCCAAAATGCCCTGTTTGAAGAGGTGCTGAGGCTAGAACTGCTTCCCCCCTTTCTCACAGCAATGCCAGGCCCAGCCCCTCTCTCTTCCTAGGAGTTGGAATCTGGAACTGCAGTCTGTCCCCAGCCGAAGCTGGGTGAGGTTCATGCTGCTACAGGTGGACCCACATTTCTCTCTCTCCCTTCTCATCTTGAGGCAAGGCTTTCTTTTGGGCTCCCAGTCTCTAGAACCTCTGGCTTGGACCTCCAGTTCTGACATAACCCTGTTTGCACAAGGGCCGGAGGCATGCTTTCTCTCGACCCCTAGCCTCCTTCCTTTCCCTCTCTTCTGAGCTGCGTGCAAAAACCTGCCTTACAGCCGCCTTACAACTGGTTAGTACTTCCTTCCTGCTCCCATCTGGGACCAAATAACCATATCAATGGCTGAGTTGCCTGCCTGGCTGCCTGCCAAGATTCATACCATCACAAATGTTGAGGGTTGGCGACAGGTAGGACTTTATCCTGAAAACACAGGGTAGTTTGAATGATTCTTGGTAAATTATATTGCTCTGTTGATAAGGTTGTTCCACCATCTACTTTTGACAAGTGTAGGGGCTGAAAGCAACTTCATTTTAATAAATGGGGCTTTGGGGTTTTGATAAATATAGTTTATATGGGATCTTTTCTGTAAAGATAAAGTGTAAGTTTTCTGACTAATCAAGCTCCATGCAGAGGACCTGAGAGGAGTTCTAAACTAATTCAGTATCTTCCCCAGTCCTGGGGTCAGTAGTCAAATTGTAATTGATCTAAAGTGCTAAATTTGAACCCAAGCACTGCTGTCATTAATACAGTCAGAGCATTGCCAGTCAGTAAGCTGGAGTGTCTGGCTTGAGACCAGGCAGCCAGAGCTGGGTCAGGAACCTGGTAATCAAAACCAAGTTCAAAGTCTGTTAGACAAATCACATTAGGAAGCAGGTTCTTAAAGCTGATTCAGGAGTCATGTAGACATGACAAGATAGGAGCCTATAGGATACATCCAAAGCCAGGTCAGGGCCGGCCTTACCGCAGGGCAGCTTGGGGCGGCTGCCCCTGGCCCCCTCCTGTGGGAGCCCCACGCTTGGGCCCCCCAGCTCCTGGCCACTGTCAGTCTTGGCCAGGAGTAAAAGGCGGGGCCTCTGCCTCTCCCTCAGAACCTGACCGAGTCCGAGACAGTCAGGCAATGGAGGGGGCCAGCGGGAGTGAGGGAGAGGCAGAGGTCCCGCCTCTCTCTCACTTCGTGGCCCCCTCTGTTGCCTGTCAGTCTTGGCCAGGGAGTGAGGGAGAGGCAGGGCCTCTGCCTCTCTCACTCCGGCTGAGTCCGAGACAGTCAGGCAATGGAGGGGCCCCGCCTCTCCCTCACTCCATGGTCCCCTCCGCTACCCATCAGACTTGGCCAGGGAGTGAGGGAGAAGCAAAGGCCCTGACTCTCCCTCACTCTCTGGCAACTTCCGGTGGCAGGTGCGGCAGCAAATTTAATCTGTTGCTACGGCACCCGTCCGCCCCAGGGAGCCAGTGAGCGGACCCGGTGCGGGGCCCAGACCAGCGGCGGCAGATAGGGTAAGTGCCCCAAAATCGTTGAGCTTGGGGATGGGCAGAGGGGAGTGCCCCTCCGCCCATCCCCAAGCCCAGGCCCGGGTAGCACCCCCAGGCCTGCCAGCCGCTACCGTCAAAGCCGCTGGCAGGAGAATAGGACCCCAAATTTCTTCCCCGCCCTGGGCCCTGCAAATCCTAAGGCCAGCCCTGAGCCAGGTAGTCATGTTAAGTTGTGACCAAAGCAAGCTCAAAAGACAAAGGTCCAGTTCGGGACCAGGAGGCCAAGAGCATACAGCAAGGTTTGGATGTTGCAGACCAGTTCAGTAGCCGTTGCTTGTCTTATTCATCCCCACCCATGTCATTCCATGCCTTCTCATAAATACCTGTCATATATTTGCTCAGTTTATATATTTCTGACTGGTTACTAGGGGCGTGAAGCACTTACTGTTTTTATTTTCATTTTCATTTTAGTTTTTGTTTTATGGGTTAAAAACCCACCTGTTTGGGGGGGGTTGTAATAACCCCCTTCATTTTTGTTTTGTTTTTTGTTTAATTATAATAAAAAATAAACCAAAAAATCATTGCACCTGCGCAAAATGGACACTGGGGCCATTCTGTGCATGCATAGCCCTTTTCCAAAATGTTGCCGGCAGGATCAAAGCCATTTTGGAAAACGACTGTGCATGTGCAGACTGGTTGCCCTTTTCCAAAATGGTGCCAATGCTGCCATATTAGGAAAGGGCCCACATGCATAGAATGGTCCAGTGGCCGTTTTGCGCATGCGCAGTGACTGTTAAACAAATTAAATAAAAAATAAAAAATGAATGAATGCAAATGTATGTTGTTTTGCTTATTTGTCCATTTTCAGACATTAGTTACTAAAACGAATGGGGCTCAGTTCGTTTTAGTAATTAATAAAAACAAAATGAATTGCACATCTCTACTGGCTATGCTACATGCCTGAAGAAGGGGCCCATGTGGCCTGGAAGCTTGCCCATTCTCACCAAAAGAAGTTGGTCCAGTAAAAGAGTTCATTTGAACTATTTTGGGTGTTTTTAGAGAAGCACCTTCCCACCCATCACCCATCTTGCACGTTGCAGGACCGTATTGGCACCCTATGCAGCCCTACATCATGCATGATGGGGTGGGTAATGGGTGAGGAGGCACTTGTCTAAAAACACCCTTTGTCTCCATTTCTAGCCATCACATTGCAGACACTTCCTGTTGATGTCTTTTATAGCCTGGGATGGCCAATGGGAATATGAGTTGGGATCAGCCAGTCGAAAGTGAGGAAGTCGTGGCAAAATCCCAGTTTCCGGAACATCTGGCCTGATCCTCCAGTTCTAGGGAGAATATCATTTCCAACCCCTTTGGCTCATGCTCCTTGAATAGCCACAGTCAGGTATGTTACCAGAGGATAGAGGTGGGAAGCATAGTCTAGAATTCTCCTACACTAGGGAAATTATTGCTGCCCCTTTGTGTTGGCTTTATGGTCCCTTCACATCAACTTTGGTGGCAAAAAATACCTTCATCTGGTCCATTGATTTTGGTAGGTGCAGCCCCATGTACCGGAGTGCAGTACTGGCTCTGTGGCAGCCATGCTTGGCTTTGTTAACCTACTCACGTTTTCCAGATGTTAGTGTTGTTTGGCATTTCTGTATTTTGTACTTTCAAATGATTGCTTTAAACTGCTTGCTTTATGTAATGCAGAGATTAGTGTAAAGCAAAGGCTCTGTTTTACAACTAATTAATACCTTTGCCCAACTTTACTTAGATCAATATTCTGTGTGTAGCTGTATTTTGAGCTATGGTGTTTACTTTAATGAAAGTAAAGGGATTAATCTAAAGGAAATCTGACTTATTGAAGTTGTTTAAATTGCTCTTTTTGTATATTATTTCTTAATATTTGAAGCTCTCCTGTCATTCTGCCTGTCTTCAATGAGACTTTAAAGCACAAATTTGGGTAAACTTTCTGCCCATGCCTTCTTCCTCTGTGTATGTGTTGTGTGAAGTGGACTTGCAAGGTCGTACTCTCCATTCCCCCTACCTCCTCCCAGAAGAATGTGTGAATGAGCCTCTAATGTCCCGAGACCGGATGTCACCCCAGTGGTACACTGAGATTTTGAGAATATGTAATATTGAAACTTATCCCCTGATCTGCCTCTCCTCCAGTTTAGAGGACCTAGCCATTTCAGGTCACTACAGATACAAAGGCATAGTTTAATTATTGCCTTGGATTTAAGTCTAGAGAGAGTGGGTGAATTTTAAGCAGAACTGTGTGGGGATGACTAAACATTCAGAAAGAATTGAAGATTTTTACCTCAGCCATGATGTAGATTTCTTAGTAGCTTTGGCAGGCAATATATCCTGACATATTGTGAGGTACTTTATTTGTTTGTTTGTTTGTTTGTTTTATTTATGTAAATTTATACCCTGCCCTTCCCAAATGGCTCAGAATAAATGTAATATATAAAAAAATGACCCCCCCCACCCTTCCCATCTCCAACCCCACAAAACCCTCCCCAAACACTCCCTCACACCCTTCCCCCAAACTCCCACCAAAACCCCCAATCCCTATCCCTGCCCAGCAAATGCCTTAACAAAAAGAAAGGTCTCGCACCGCCTCTGGAAGATGCCCAGGCTGGGCTCAAATGAACCTCTGGGAGGGAGTTCCATAGCATTGGGGCAGCAACCGAGAACGTCTCCCTGTGAGCTTTCACCGTATGCACAAGACCAACAGGTGCTCCCCACAGGGAGGTGCTCCCAGCCGATCACAGGGGCTGCAGTGGGGCATGGAAGGAGAGGCAGTCTCTCAGATATGTGGGGCCGAGACAGTTTAAGGATTTAAAGGACCAGCACCTTTTATTGTGCCCGGAAAGCTATAGAAAGATCAAGGGCAGCTCCACGTAGAGCGCATTGCAGTAGTCTAGCTTCGAGGTGATGAAAGCATGGATGACAGTGGTCAGATCCAAATCAGAAAGAAACCCAGCTATACTACTGGCCTTGACCATCATCTGGCAACATATTCCATACATTAATTATGTGTTGAGTGAAAAAATACTTCCTTTTATTTGTTTTAAATCTGCCGGCAGCTAGTTTCATGGAGTGTCCCCTAGTTCTAGTACTATTTGAGAGGATAAATAACCATTTCCGATCTACTTGTTCCACACCACTCAAGGTTTTATAAACCTCTATCATGTCCCCTCTCAGTCTTCTCTTCTCTAAGCTGAAGAGACCCAGCTTGTCAAGCCTCTCCTTGTACGGAAGCCATTCCATACCCTTTATCATTCTCTTTGTCCTTCTCTGTACCTTTTCTACTTCAGCTATGTCTTCTTTGAGGTGGGGCGACCAGAACTGCACACAATATTCCAGGTGCAGTTGCACCATTGATTTGTATAGAGGCATTATGACAGCCTCAGTTTTATTCTCTATCCCTTTGCGCATAATTCCTAACATTCCGTTTGCTTTTTTGACTGCTGCTGCACCCTGGGCTGAGGATTTCAGTGTATTGTCCAGTCACTCCCAGATCCTTTTCCTGAGTGGTAACTTCTAGCTTAGTACCCAGCATCGTGTACTCATAGTTTGGGCTATTTTTCCCTATGTGCATCACTTTGCATTTGCCCACATTAAATCTCATCTGCCATTTAGATGCCCAGGCATCCAGTCTCGTAAGATCCTGTTGCAGTTCTTCACAGTCTGTTTGTGTTTTAAGTACCTTGAATAACTTGATGTTGTCTGCAAATTTGATCACCTCACTCTTAATGCCCTTTTCCAGATCATTAATGAATGCATTAAACAGCACTGGTCCCAATAGAGATCCCTGGGGCACACCACTTTTTACATCTCTCCATTGTGAAAACTGACCATTTAGTCCTAACTCTTTGCTTCCTATCCTTTAACCAGTTACCGATCCATAGTAAGACACTACCTCCTATCCCATGACTTTTTAATTTTCTCAAGAGTCTTTTATGTGGGACCTTATCAAATGCTTTCTGGCCGCAGTGGGCATTAGATGACTCCATTTCCAGGCAGAGGCAGACCAGGCCCCTCATCACTTGGAACAGCTCCGCCGGACAAGACTTTGCAGAAGCTATGATGAAAGCTTTCTTTGCCACCATCACAGCCATGGCATAGTCCCTTAAAAATTATCTAAGCTGAAATTGGTCGGCTTTAGTGAGAGCTGAGTGCCACCTGCAGTCTAACCGCCTACCCTCCTGCTTCTGCCACCTCAGATCTTCCGTACACCAGGGGGACCTGTGCTGCCACAGTGGTGGGAGTGGACATCTGGGTGCAACCATGTCGATGGCCAAGATGTCATTCCATAAAACGACCAGGTCATCAACAGAGTAGCCATCAAGGTCAGTAGGTAACACCCCCACCCCCCCGAGAGTTCTGGAAACTAATTGGATTCATAAGTATCTAAGGGCGGACCATCCTAATGGGTCCACCACCCCGACGAGGGAATAAAGGGGTGGGGATCTGTGCCTTCAGAAGGTAATGATCCAACCATGACAATGATGTTGTAACAACATCCCCAATAATCGGAACCCCTGTTTCCAGGCTGGTGCAAAACATTAAATCCAATGTGTGTCCTGCCTCATGTGTCAGGCCAGATATTATCTGGGATAGGCCCATGGTTGTCATGGCAGCCATGAACTCCTGCTCCACCCCTAAAAGGCTGGCCTCAGCATGCATGTTGAAATCCCCCAAAACAATACGTCTAGGAAATTCCAACACCACCTCTGAGACCAGCTCAGCTAGAGCAGTCAGAGAGTCAGTTGTGCAGTGGGGTGGGTCAGTATATCAGCAGAATCCCTAGTCTATCCCCAGCCAAATCCAACACGAGGTGGTCACACTCCATATTGGACGAGTCAGGCCCCAGATACCTTTGAAAGGTCAAGATGTCTTTACAGATCACAACCACTCTGCTCCCCAGGTCTCCGATCCTAGACTGATGCTGCACCAAGTACCTGGCTGGCACCATCTGGGACAAAATTGGCCCAGATGCTTCATCCAGCCAGGTCTCTGCAATGCAGATGAGGTTGGTGACCTCATCGTGAATAAGATCATGGATTGTTGATGTTTTATTAGCCACTGATCTCGTATTAAGCAGCATTAGTGTCAGATCAGAGGCCCTACCAGCCTTTTGTCGCCGCACCCCCCAATAAGACACAGAGACCAAGTGCTGGATTAAATCAGGCCGCACTCTTTATTCAACCAATTCAAAGACGGTGGGTGATTGCACAAGCAATATGGGTCCAGTATGATTAGCTAACTGATTCTTATAAACTGGGCGCTGGCCGGGATGTGCCTTCCCGTGCCAGTTCCAACACCAACAAGGCTCCCCTTCGACAGCACCCTGGCTCTGGCCGAAAGGGGGAGCGTCCCAACAGTGGGCTTGAGTAAGGAGGTGAGTACCCGCTCAGCCAGCAGACCGTGCAGGTACTTACTGACCGAACTGCAGTACCCCTCCCCGGGGAATAACCCCAGTGCGTGCTGCCTGCGCCTAGCACTGGGTGTCACCTCCCCATCTCTTAAGGAGATGACTCGTTTAATCAATTCCTATCCTATTTAACCTACCAA
>QEPC01015388.1:91413-132399 GCA_003113815.1 Sphenodon punctatus
TCATTTCCTTTGATCCCGGGCGGTGTTTGCCGTTCAGACGTTACGTTTGGTTGATCCCCGGGTGGGGATCTCATTGACCACGCGTCCACGGGAATTGGTGCGGGGAGCCCGGGAAGCGTGGTTGAAATTGACCCCGTGTGGGTATTGAGCGTGGTGAACATCTGGCGGGTGCCAAACAGACGTTCAGGGCGCTTTGGCCCCGCCGTGGGATTGACCGTGGTTCACTGTGGTTGAGCGTGATCTCGAAACGTCTGAAAATACCCTCAGAAGCTGGGAGTGAACAACAGGGAATGGATCATCCCATTATTACCTGTTGGGTACTTCTCCCAAGTGACTGAGATTGGTGACTGTCAGAGACAGGATGCTGGGCTTGATGGACCATTGGCCTGACCCAGTATGGCACTACTTATGCACACCTAGTGAGACAGTGTAGTGCTATTATACCCATTTTACATATGTGGAAACCAAACAAAGGGAGGCTAAGTGACTTGTCAAAGTCCACACAACTAATCATTGTCACTGCGGTGAATACACATTTATGGCTTCTGACTCTTATTCCATCAAGCCTCACATTCACCCCCTAGCCTATGCTTCCATCCCAAAGAACAAGTTTGATGAAATTAATGCCTTTAATGTTGACCTTCTTTTCCTTCCCTCCATCCCAGATAACAGTGGGATGGTGGTTGCAGAAGCCTCCATTCGGTTAAGCCATATAAAACCTCAGGATACTCCCCATGATCTGCACTTACTCCTCCTCATTGGAAGAAATGACTAGCGATATGGAATCCTTCCTATTCCAAGTAAAACACTATCTTAAGTTCAATCAGTAGAAAGAAGAGATTGAGTTAATCAGCCAGGGATAGAACTCTTACCGGGGGGCAGGGGTGTCGTTTTCCACCACGCTGGCCTTTTCCTTTGTTCGTGTTCTGAGACTTCCATCAGCACATGGCTCCTTCCCTCCCCCCCAGTTCTTTTTGTAACCTTGAGGGATTGGTGTGCACTGCAAGAGAAGGAACAGGGATTGTGAGATATGAGCAGAAGATGGTGCTATGTGACTGGATGTAACCCCTAACTATGTAACACTGAGTGAGGCCACACGTGTAGCCCTGTGGTGAGCAATTGCTGCCGCCACACTGCGGGGCAAGCGTGGGGAGCCTGCACAGCAGGCAAAAGGGGCCTGACCAGGGCATGGTTTGTCCTGTCCTGGGCAGTAAGGCTGCTCTGTGACGTGTCCTCGGATTTTTTTTCTGATGATGCATCATGTAGGAGTTAGCTGTTCACCCCGTCACAGGGGGAACATCTGGCCGCTGCCAGCCACATGATGCATTGCATCACATGGCCCGACTATATTCAGGGAGGGGTGAGGCTACCCCAGGCACGGTGGCCTCCCCTTTCTGTCTCGCCTGGCTGTACCCACTGTCTCCTATTTGCATCTCAAACCTCTGTCCCTTCCTCGCAGTGTATGCAGCACTCTGTGGGAAGCAAATGGAGCCTACAGGGCTGCAGGGGAACAAGCAAAATATGCTCTTGTGGAAGTTGGAAGGCATGGTAATTGAGGGTGAGTTGGGGACCCCTTCTTTCCTCCCGTAGCACCATATTATCAGCACAACCAAATCAGCTCTCCACATCTGCATGTCTGATGAAAACAGCCAGTGTGGTTACCATATCCTTGTATATAACACAGTGTTTGCTCTGTGGAAGCAAAAAAAACACACGCTAGCAGCAGATGTGAGGGAGCACTTGGCAATCAAATATAATGAAGGGTATTTTGCTTCTTCTAATGGTACTGTCTGACAACTGGATACAGAATGCCCCCCTGAGAAGGAACCATGTTGCAAATATAACAACAATTATAATGGCAACTAACAAAACTGAAACAGTTTAATGAGAACTATCTTTACTCTTAAAGCTATAGCCACTGAGAACGTGTTGCATTACCGTGTTGGATGTCGAGTTACTGCACCTGACTTGGTCCACTAAGTTATAATGGACTGAATGGAGTTGTTTACAGTGTTGTCTTGCAGTCAAGCGACATGGTAGCTCACCCTAGTCTAGATTCACTGCAGCCAAGATTTTCAAAGATATCCAGTAAATTTGAGTGCAATCCACACCCACAATCTGGTGTCTTTACACAGGATAGTAGAGTGGAGCAATATTACAGAGCTATAAAAGCCATATCACCAATTGAGGGAGAATTCTTCCATTGCAGAGAATGTGTGGGATAGCCCTCTGAGGCCCAAGGCCCAAGTCTCTGTGTAGGGGGCATTTCTGCCTCTGAGGAGGGTGTGGAATTGTAGGGAAGATGGTGGTGGTGGGGTGGTAGGTGTGATAGCGATTCCAAACGGATACAGGCTGCTGTAGATTAAACAGACCCCCTAGGCTTGTATCAGAGGAGGCAGAGCAGCCCAGAATCGGGTAGGAATAACAGCTTCTTCAAGCCACCACAACTTATTCCCACCCTAGGGGTTCCCCATTAGCACCAGAGGATGAGTGAGTAGTAAGCCTACTTGGAAAATTGGGCTTATTTAAAGAGTCTTAGGTTGAGCGCCCTAAAATGCTAATTGGCTTTCCAAATTTTTACTAGATTCTAATATTCATATGCAAATTTAAGATTATCTTTCTCTAAATGTAGTCCCATTAATTTCAATGTATTTACTATTCAGTGAGGCCGATCTCATGTCCCATGCATCATGCACACAGGCACGCTTTGGATCTTGCATGGGAGTTGTGCGTATCCCTGTTAACAGGGCATTGTACTGTGTGGATCTACATACACAGCACATGTAGGGGGATTCTGGCCTTAATGGCAACATGTTAGTTCTTCCAGAAGAAGGGAAATCCTCAGACTAGGAGAAGGGGGACTTGGAGAATCTTTGGACTTTGAAAAGTGGAGATTTATTTAGGTACTAAGCTGTTTCAGGAAATGTTTGATCACTTGCCAAAGGGCTAACTATCTTTATTCTGTGTCTACTGGGAGATAATTGAAAATGGCAATTGAAAATGGAAAACTTGTTTTCTCTTTATCTGGATATTGTCAGCCAAGTCTTTGCTTCCTTGGGATCTCTATTTTATGAAATATTAGGCCCCAGTTCTTTCCTGGGTAAAGTATGTGGAATCATTCCTGTCTATTCATTCTCTTTAATATGAGTGCATTAGTAGCAATTCTAATATGCACCTGCTGTATCATTTTGTACTTCTGTCAGGGAGAAACATGGGGTCACACTTGTAACACGGGACTACATGTTTGGTAAATGTGTAGTGCCAAAGGTTTTGCATGTATGTTATGTTACTATACATGTACACTATGTAATGTCAAAGGTTCCAGATGTCTGTAATGTTGACACTGAGAACTGTAAAACTCAAATTAGGATTCTGAGAACTGTACAACTCGATTTAGGGCTCTCACATGTCACTAGCCTACAGGAAATACAAGGAGATAACAAAATGTGTATTGGGGGCCAGACGAGTGACCAGGGACATTAACAATGCTAATGCAGGTAGCCATTGACTACGTGCAAACAGACACAGAGAAACCCGATAAGAGAACAAAGGGAATTCTAGAAGCCTGGAGAATATACTAGGAGTTTTCCTCCAGGAGATATAAAGAGATATATCCCAGAGGGGAAAAAGATTCTTCTTGCAAAGCTGCTTCGAGAGAACATCTGCATACAAAAGACCAGCCACCAGCCAGGCTGGAAAGCATGAACTGAGAGACAGGATTTGCTCTCTAAGTCAGAGCCCAGTCATTACCTTTATGGCTGAGAAACCAGAACTTCTGGACCTTGCTAGGGTAAGATGCCTAATTTAGGAACTCAACCAGTATAAGTTAGGAATGCGTTATGTTTACCTTTTATTTCCAGTTACCACTCTGTATCAACTATCTTGTTTATGTAATCAATAAACTTACTTCTTACTTTATGAAGAAGTGGCGGTGTCTAATATTGGAACACAAGTGAGCTACAAGAGCCCCCCAGAGAGTAAAGAGTCTGTAAATGGGAAGGATCGGGTCCTTGTGTGACAAAGGAGTTTCATTGTGGCACACTTAAATTAGCCAGAGAGAGAAACTGATTCAAGAGAAGTGTGCTCAAGGGAAACGGAGTCACTCAAACCCGGTAAAGTGGGGGTGCGGACCCCCAAACCCGTGACAGTGGCGTCCCAACGAGTAAAGGGTAAAGGCTCAGCTGGTTGACCAATGTGTAGACAGTAGAGGAGCATACCCAGGTGACTGGACTCCTCTGAAGGGAGTAAATCCCCAAAAACCTCCAGAGTCTGAAAGCCCCAGGAGTCGGGAAATCAGCTCTGAAAAGGTGAAATAAGCAGATCCTTGAACAGAGTGTGTTGAGTTGTTCTTTTAGTTTTAGGAGCAGGTGGGCAGCAGGACAGCTGTCCAGCCGTGGGCACATTTGTCCAGTGCTCCTCCCCAACCCAGCCGGGTCAGCTGCAGTTTCCTGGGCTGGGGAACACCATGCTACATGCACATCCTTTTTTACCCATTCTGTCCAACTCCCTGCATTAAAGCGGGATTTAAACCATCCTCAACAAATATTTACCCAGCCTCCTCCTAAACTTCTTTAAAATAATAATAAAAACTTTTTCAAGTACATCAGAAGCAAGACGTCTGCCAGAGAGTCAATTGGGCCATTAGATGACTCAGGGAGGATAAGGACATTGTAAAGAAGCTGGATGAATTCTTTGCTTCTGTCTTCACCGCTGGGGATGTTGAAAAGATACCCATGCCGGACCGAGTCTTTGTAGGCTATGTA
The DNA here is from genome assembly GCA_003113815.1 of Sphenodon punctatus. Classification (NCBI taxonomy): domain Eukaryota; kingdom Metazoa; phylum Chordata; class Lepidosauria; order Sphenodontia; family Sphenodontidae; genus Sphenodon; species Sphenodon punctatus. The sequence goes on from QEPC01015388.1 coordinate 96,177, forward strand.
TCGGAAGAACTGTCCCAAATAAGTGTGACTCTGGAGGAGGTCCTGGAGCAAACTGACAAACTGAATAGTAACAAATCACCAGGACCAGATGGTATCCCAGAATTCTGAAGGAACTTAAATATGAAGTTGCAGACGTATGATTGGTAATTTTTAACCTATTGCTTAAATCTGCCACAGTACGAGAAGATTGGAGGTTAGTGAATGTAACGCCAATATTTTAAAAGGGTTCCAGAGGTGATCCTGGAAACTACAGACCAGTGAGCCTGATGTCGGTGCCGGGCAAGCTGGTGGAAACAATTGTTAAGAACAAAATTACTGAGCATATTGATAAACTTAGCTTAACGGGGAAGAGTCAACATGGATTTAGGAAAAGGAAGTCATGCCTCACTAACCTATTGGAATTCTTTGATGGTGTAAATAAGCATGTGGATGGGGTGAGCTGGTCAATATAGTGCATCTGGACTTTCAAAAGGCGTTTGATAAGGTCTCTCTTGAGAGACTCTTGAGGAAATTAATATCATGGGATAAGAGGCAGTGTCTTATCATGGATCGGCAACTGGTTAAAAAATAGGAAGCAAAGAGTAGGACTAAATGGTCAGTTATCACAGTGGAGTGCCCCAGGGATCTGTACTAGGGCCGGTGTTGTTTAATTTATTAATTAATAATCTGGGGAAAGGAGTAAAGAGTGAGGTGATCCAAATTGCAGATGACACAAAGTTATTCAAGGTAGTTAAAATCCAAGCGGACTATGAAGAATTGCAGGAGGTTCTTGCGAGACTGGGTGCTGACTGGGCACCCAAATGGTAGATGAAATTTAATGTGGACAAGTGCAAAGTGATGCACATAGGGGGAAATAACCCAATTTATATGTATACAATGCTGGGTTCTAAATTAGGAGTTACCACTCAGGAAAGAGATCTTGGGAGTCGTTGTGGGCAATACATTGAGATCTTCAACTCTGTGTGCAATGGCGGTAAAAAAAGCAAACAGAATATTAGGAATCCTTTGGAAAGGAATAGAGAATAAAACTGAAGATATCGTAATGCCTCTCTGTAGATCTATGGTGCGACTGCACCTGAAGTATTGTGTGCAGGTCTGGTCACCCCATCTCAAAAAGACATAGTAGAACTAGAAAATGTACAGAGAAGGTCAACAAAAATGATCAAGGGTATGGAAAGGTTCCCGTATGAGGAGAGGCTTGATAGGTTAGGGCTCTTCAGCTTGGAGAAGAGACGACTGAGACCACTTTTAGATGAGCGGTCTACTTACCGACTTGAAGGAAGCGCTTTCTGAAAAGTCATGCGGGGTGCATTTAGTAGTGGAACTAGCCAGCTACCATAGGAATCACAGCTCGTGCGGTCTCTTTGAAGCCATATTTGGAAAGCCTCGATATAGCCGCTCATCTAAAAGCAGTCTGAGAAGGGATATGATAGAAGTTTATAAAATCATAAATGGCGTGGAACATGTAAATAGGGAGCAGTTATTTACCCTCTCTAAGACTACTAGAACAAGGGGACAACACTCCATGAAATTAACCGGTAGCAGATTTAAAACAAATAAGAGAAAGTACTTTTTCACTCAGCTCACACTTAACTTGTGGAACTTACTGCTAGAGAAAGTGGTCACAGCCGGTAGTATAGCTAGTTTTAAAAAGGGATTGGATATATTCTTGGAGAATAGGTCCATTAATGGCTATTAGCCAAGTAGGTTTGGGGAAGGTGTAACCTGTTACTGTTGGGGGTTGGAACAACAGGGAATGGATTGCCCATTTTGACCTGTTGGGTACTTCTCCCAAGAGGCAAAGATTGGCCACTGTCGGAGACAGGATGCTGGGCTTGATGGATCATTGGTCTGACCCAGTACAGCACTACTTATGTTCGTAAACCTCCAGTGCACAAGATTCCACTAACACTTTTGGCAGTTTGTTCTATTGCACAGTGGTTCTTACAGTTAGGAAGTTCTTGCTACTGATTAATCTAAATCAGCTTTTCTTCAATTTTAACTCATTTCTTCTCCTATCCTAAGTGATGATGCAGAGCAATTGTTCTCCATCTTTATGGCAGCCTTTTAAATACTTAAAAACTGATATCGTGTTCTCTTATGAAAACCTGACTGAAATGTACATGTTTGTTTTATTTTGACCCTAAAACAAACACAGTCTTAGAACAAAGATTTTTTTAAATGCATTTTATATTTATTTATACACTGCTCAGGGTGTCTTACAATCAATAAAAGAAATCTAAAAGTCCACTTACCCCCCAACACTTCCCCTACACACACTGCTTTATCCGTGGTGCAGAGAACAGCATTTCTGTTTTGGCCAAAGAGGTGGAAAACATAATAATCTGCAGCTGGTTTGTTTCTCGCTATTCCCAGATTGTAGGATGAAGAACAACTGGAGCTTATTTCAGCATGAGAAATGATAGCCCAGCAAAACGACATATGTATCCATCGCTAATTAGATACTTGTTTAAAGTACTGCAATAAATGGCATTGTGACGCATTCAAAGCACTTGACACAATCAGGATGCTCTTGGGATGGTAACAGGTGCCCAGGAGCTGTGTCCTGGATAGTCTGCACCTGATTTGGTCTTTTCTCAAGCTGAGTAGCCTTACTACACAGGTGCTTGGCTCACTAGTGGCAGCTGGCGCATCTCTACGGTGGGCTATGCTGAATAAATAAAGTCTTTCAAGTGGTAGGAAGCCTAAAGTAAGTCAGAGGAACGTTAAAAATTGATGCAGTTTTGAAAAACAAAATCTCTCTAAAATAATATAGTATGAGAAAAAAGCTTAGCTCCAACCCTTTCTAGAGAGGAAAAGCTTCATCTTCCTACATTAAAAAGAAGCAGCCACAGTATGAGCCTTTGGGGATAAGGCAGGTTTAAATCAAAATAAATAAATGAATATGTGTATCATTTTGCACTCAGTGCCAGGAATAGTAAATGTTGCTAAATTGTAGACCCCATAACCTTTACAGTTCAGACACTGTAATACAGTTCATTATCGAGATTCCACTGTGCCAGGTACTATGCAAAACACACAGAATGCCCTGCCCTGAAGAGCTAACAATGTACTTCTCCTTTGTCATTTACCAAAATCCCTTGGAAAATGCTTCAGATTCTCAGTTGTGAAATTCACCCTGCGAGTGAGTCACGGGTTGGAGGTCTGCACCCCCACTTTACCGGGTTTGAGTGACTCAGTTTCCCTCGTGTACAGCCCGCTTGAACCAGTTTTCTCTCTCTGGCTGATTCAAGCCTGCCGCAGGGACAACCCCTTTATCACTCAAGGGCCTGATCCTTCCCGTTTACAGACTCTTTAATTTCTGGGTTCGCAAGAGCTTGAGAACTCTTGTTGCTCACTTGTGTTCCAATGTTAGACACAGACACTTCTTCATAAAGATAAGAAGTAAGTTTATTGATAAGCAAGATAGTTGACACAGAGTGGTTACTAGAAATCAAAGGTAAATATAACACATTCCTAACCTATACTGGTTGAGTTCCTAAATAAGGATCTTACCCTACAAAGGTCCATAAGTTCTTCTCAGTCCTTGATGTAAGCTACTGGGTCTTCAGTCTTAGAGTTGCTAGAAAGCAAAGTCCTGTCTATGAACTGAGGTTCATAGCTTCCAGCCTTGCTGGCTGACAGCTTTTAGGATGCAGATGCAGCTGCTCAAGATGGCCAAGCGAGAGAGCTCCTGAAGGTGGCTTAATGGCCTCCGTAAGTACCTTTCATGGTCTCTTTGTTTTTGGCTTCCCGCCTTGGAGAAATCTGAGGTCTGTCACGTAGGCAATGGCTACCCGCATTAGCATTTTTAATGTCTCTGGCCATCCATTTGGGGCAAATCAACAAACTGTCTTTCCATTTCCTGGAGCTTGGTCACGTGTCACAGTCCTGATTTGGGTTTTACAGTTCTCAATTGTAACATTACATACATGTTGCATGTTTTGCTTTACATATTTACTAGGCTTGTAGTCTACATGTAGGCCAGTATCATACATGTGTGACCCTATGTTTCTGTGTGACAGTGAGATCCTCAACAAAAGCCCTTTGCACCACTTAAGTAAGCCCTCCAGGCGTGATCTTCTGCATGAATAGTGCAAGCATTGATACTTAAACCAGACACAAGTATCATTGACGTGAATGAGACTTGCAGCCGTGCTAAGTCCTAGCACTGGCAGTATCTGCTTGGAGGAACGCACTGCAAAGGTACAGAAAAACTCTGCGGGTGCTGTTTCCCAGTTTTGAGCTGGGTGAATAATAGTTGAGAAGGGAATGCAGTTAGGGCAGCATAAAGTAATAGACTGTTATGACACATGGAGGTTTGTTTTGTATGTGTGGAAGTAATGTCTCCCCAGAGATCCTATTTGTATGACTTTTCTATGTAATAAAGTTCCTGAGACTTATTGATTTAGTTCTACCAGGCAACAGCCATAATAAAATAGCCTATTGGGGGGGAAGCCGCATTCTGATACAGATTTGACCATCTGTTGCCTAGCAGGCAGGTAAACCAATAAAAGAGTAATTGGAGTGCTCATTGCTAAATCCACAAAGGAGCCCTCAGGAAGTCTGACCTTGCCATGACCTCTCAGCTGGCTGGTATTCAGCAGACTCTTATTATTTCCCTAGCTTTCCTTTCTATTGAAAGGTGAAACTGATGTTGGAGGGGAAATAACTATATATGCATGCAGCGTATGTTAATAATTTACCCTGGTATAGCTTTACATTACAGGAAATTTTGCAGGAGAGAGCTCAGATTTTCCCCCCGTATGCTTCATATTTATTCCTACTTTTTACTTTTTTGGTATTCATAGTTCTGGGGGGCAAGATCTCAGCATGAATCCAATTTTGATTGTGGTAAACCCTCCAGGAATCAAATCCAATTTAAGACTGAACATCCCTAAATTCTAGTGTTGGCACTAATAAACCTCCAGCAAATCATCTGATTATTATTAAAGACTAAGAATTGTTTCTCACCAAGTGCAGTAGAACTATATTTGCTGAATAAGTTTAGACATTTCTCCTCACAGATGTTCTTAATGGCACGGTGTTTTAATAATGTGATTGAAGTCAGTGGGTTTTTGGAGGACCTGGGTGCCTTGTACCCACATGGAGTTCATTGCAGGATGAAAATCAAGGTCTTAACAGGTATCCCAATGAAAGGAGCTACAGGCTGGGTAATTTCTTCTAAACACAGGACTCATTCACATACCACTCCTGCAAACTCACTACTTGTTTCTTAATCTGCTACCCACAGAAATGCATTCCCGTAGCTGCTGATTTTCAATGGTCTACCCCTTGTATCCGTGCTCATTCACACAACGCTCTCTTAGAGGGGGCAGTTGCACAAACCAACCTTCTGAGTGTTATGTGAAAGCTTTACTACTTTCTCTGCTCTATGATTTATTCCTTGTTCTCTGAAGCGTCATGCGAGGGGCAGGCCCTTGAAATACGTGGAAATCAACAGCTCTGAATGTTTTGCTACAAAACAAAGCAACACAGATTAAGGGGCAAATAATAAGACTTCCAAGGTAAGGATGTGGTGTGAATGAGCCCAGGTGGCAGAACACAAAGGATCAACAAGGAGCACAGAAAGTGATAATGACTTCATGCAACACCCACTTTCACACAGGGAGGCAGGGAAACTTCACCAGAGCAATCGCAGTTTTGTTCTTGCGGCAATTAGCGCACGTAGGAAGTGGAACGCGCTATTCCGCTTTTATCCCATGAAAACACTTACGCATGACAAAGTCCTATATGTGTAGTGTTTACAAGAATGTGTGTTCTTGTGGAACACCCATCTTGCTGTGATGGATGTTTCCCTGCCTTCCCGGTAATATGTGGAAGTTGCCCAAGAAGGTGGGTTTTTGCTACTGGCCACTCTAAAAATGCTTTGTGAATGACCCCTAAGGAGTATACTGGTATTCTAACTCGGACTTGAACAACTCACTGCCCACTCACAAAGGGTAAAGCCAAAAACTTTGGTAGTAGAGCACAGTTTTCAATCTATAAAGATTTGAACCTTTTTGAAAGCATGCTTAATGGAGTAGTTACAATCATAATAGTTCCATCACTTTTTTTTCTCTCTAACGAAAACCTTTTCATTGGCCTTTGGAATGTATACTTTCATACAGGCTAGCTAAAACACAGCACTGGTGTGAGGTAATGGTTCACCCTGAGTTGATACTGGCTCATATACATAATGCAAACTGCAGCATTAGTAGGTCCAGTAGCAGCCCCTGGATGTGAAAATGTTATCATCACTTCCCACCTAAAACATTTCTTCTTTGTGCAAATTAGAATATACATTTCTTTCTGAACTTTTTGCTATGGAATGACATTATTTAGCTAACTGTGAATACTATGGTCAGTGATTATGCAGAGGTTCATCCGTGTACTTTTTAGTTTTAGTCTATTCTTTTTGTATTTGACTCCAGCTATCCTTCATACAGTTGCAGCACAGTAAATCCTATTGCTATACCATGTCTAAATCTAGCTATCTCTACTTTAATCCAGTTTCTCATTATCCCTGTATTGAGCCTAGACACTGTACTCTGCAAAGTTGCCATTATAGAGTCAGCATTTATCTACCGTTTCTGTACAGTGACAGCTGAGTGCCTGTTTTTTCCTGTCCTGAGTATAATGAAAACCTCTCTATGGTAACTCTTGACTTTATAATAGTGGCCAGAACACAACTAGTTGTTTTGCCACTATAGAAGGTAGAGGATGAAAGACAGGAGGCGGCTCCTGGTAACAGAAATTATGGTTGAGCCTGGTTAATACTGAAACTAATGTGAATGTTTGCACTTGTGTAGGGTTTTGTCCTACAGTGTAAATGTTTTCTCCACATTTTATTCAAGGACTCACTAATTGCAGTTTGTGTAAGTAACCTTGGTAACACTTGGAAATACTTCCTGTTGTAACTCTGTTTATGCCATTACAGCTGAACAGTGAAAGAGATTTAATGGGCAGTTACAAGTTGAGTCTGTCCTCTACGAAAGATTGAGCACATTGGAGCTTAGGGATACATTATCACAGCTCAAGCTGCGATCCACAGGTTTCAATTGGACAATGTTCAAGAAAGTGATTGGTGGACGGGGGCTCCAGCTTTTTAATTTTCCCCTCTTTTGCCAAAGGGGTTTAGATGCCAACTAAAATCTCTTGGATATTAAAAATTAGAAATTTAAATGAATTAATTTCTAATTTATTTTTTTTCATAGGGGAATTAACAACATAGATTAGTACAGAGGTTTCCAGAATGTGGATCAGGGTTCCCATGGGGCCATACCATCTGAAGATGGGGTTGTGAACCCTACTGATATTCGACATGCAATGTGGTTGGGTGTTTACAGATGAGCAAACTGATGGGGCGGGGGGAGGTCTGTGGTCACTGTGTGGCTCTGCCACGGAGCACCCACGCATGTGGAGTGTGTGGGCAGTGATTCAAATGGGCAGCTTCCAGTTTGGCTACCTTGGCCATGGAGGCTGCCACCACACATTTGGCCTGCCTCCCATGGTGCACTCCAAATTTACTGGCATTGCTCTGTAAGTGACTGAGAGTCAGTGTCCCATGGCTTGCGGGAGCTCACATCCAGCTGCTCTGCATTCAGACAGGCGGCTGGATCTGTGGCTCATGGGTGGCCAATGCGGGGTAGCATCTCGTCTGAAAACACCCTCTGTTGCTATCTGGGGTCACAAGCTTATATTTAAATCTCAAATGGAGTCACACAAGCAAAAATGTTGGGGATCACTGGATTAGGAGATTTTGCGGGTAGAAAAGACCACTGTGAACATTTCTTCTGCCTTTTACAAGCGTGACTTCTTTTCAAGAAGGACTGTCAGTAGCCCAAGAGGTTGCATTCCCTTCTCCACAGAAATTGGTCCAATAAAAGATGCTACCTGAACTTTTTTTTATACCCACATATGGCATCCTTTCATTAATGATTAAAACTACAGGTATTCACTGAGTTCAAGTAAGTTGACTCATTCTGTACATACCTGATCTTATTCAAATAAAAATAGTTTATAGGTGGATCCATTGAGAAGCTGATGGAAGAATAACTTATTTGATTTAATCTTTGTTTCTCCATAGCTGCCATGACCTCTTTCTTGGGCATTTTGTCCATTAGCCTCTTCACTCTTTGACAACCATAGTATAAAGATTTTGGATAACTTCCAGCAAACTCACCATTAAAAAATATGGAATTTACAGGCATCTCTATTAATTAGTTGCATTTCTCTTGAGGCTTGAATGACGGCCAGATAATGGGAAAAAAGTAATGAGACAGACTTGCCGGCTAATTCCGGTGGGGAATCTGGGGAGGGGGCGGGGCCATGTGGTGCAACATGCGGCTGCACAGTCCCACCCACGCTCCCCAAGCCGCCCGCTCTCCGGGAGATGGGCGGGTGCAGCGGCCAATCCAGCTGCTGCACTCTATTCCGTCCCAGGGTCTGGACCATGGCCTGGAATCAGCGGCGGTAAGAGACGTTACCGGCCACCGATTCCGGGCCGTGGTTCAGTTAACCATGCTTTCGGAGATGGGCCCAGACCATCCTCGAAAGCGTGGTTAATTTGCTCACCGCCGGTGGTTCAGCGTGGTGAACATCTGGCGGTGAGCAAACACACGTTACACGACCATCCGCCACCACAGGGGATTGTCTGGTTGACCATGATCGCGTAACATCTGAAATCACCCCCTAACTGCTCCAGCCTCCTCACTGCCTGGGGTGACTCCTCCTGACTGCTGCCAGCCAGCACCGCTTCTCCTGAGCCTGAGCCTGCTTCTGGTGGCCGGTAGCCACTTCTCCTGGGCCAGAGTCCTACAGTGGTGTTTGGTTCCTCAGTCCAACCTGGGGCAGGGGGAGGTGCAGCAGCTGCACATTGTTCACCTCTCCCTGCCAACCTAACGAGTGGCAGCTGCGTTCGCCCCCCCGTGGGGTGGCCCGGAGATCTGACTAACTGCTGTCTCATTAGGACCAAGATACGGCTGCATGTGTATCTCCTAACTTCCAAAGTGCTTGACTTTGCAACCTTAATATTCTTTTCATGTAATTTATATTCAGAGTCTGCATCACTGTGTGCTTTACTGGTTACAATAAGTGTTTGCCCCTTTTTAAATTCCTGTTAACATTCAGAGGAGACACCGCTATGGGAGAGGGAGTTGGATTTATTCTTGATTGTGCATCATCAACAGAATGTTTAAGTTCTAATTAATCTTTCCTGTTGTTGATGTGTGAGCCAGATGGAACCTGGCTTTTCTTTTATATTATATTCCAGGTGGTGCTTTCAAGACAAGCAGTTTGGAAGAAAAACAGCTTTCTTTTCTCCATGATTAGTGTGCATATTTGCCCTGGAGATATGGAGATGCAGTAAACAGGGAGCCACACCCTCTTATTCTGAGAGAGCTACATTTTAAGTAAACATTATTAAAATGTCACAGTAGGGAAATATTCGGTTTCCACAATCAAGCTCAACAAATGAGCCACAAATCAAAGATGATTTCTAGCTCTCTGTACCTGTTCCTTTAATTCCCAAGCACCACACCTCATCCACTTTTCCACTACAGGTGCCCTCAGATGGCATACCGAAAGCCTACAAGTGTTACAAGTCATAACACCTTTTGGTGACTGTGCTGTGTAGTGGAGATTTTTGTGACATCTGGAGGGTTGCCCCATCATGACCACTGTGGAGATTCCTGGAATATTTACCATCTGGTACATCCATCAGATATCACAAAAAAGTTCCACCATGTGATGGCAGCAGCGTCCCCATCCGGTGATGTTGTTGGCATCCATGGACTTTCATACTGATGTCTGAAAATCATCAACTACGATATTGTAAATGCAATAAAGTTATTAACAATAGATTTACAGGGATTAACTGTAAAGAGTCTAGAGAGAGAGTGTGGTTGTCGTGCTTTCCTCAAATGTGTGTGTGTGAGAGAGAGAGTAGTTCATATTATTTCTTTTATTGAGCCAACTTCTGTTCATGAGGGCCACACAGGACTGTTCCTCAGGCAATGTAAGAAGTCAGAACTCTAGACTGAACAAAATGCAGAATGGATATGTGTACAAAAGAGATCAGTTGGGAAGGAGTAATTAGGAAAATGCTGTTCAGCATTTTAAATGAATACAATCCGAGAAAACCAATAATCAAATAGGGTAGGATTAAGGACAAAAGAAAGGACTGGGTGATGGGGAGGAGAGGCTATAAGAAAGGAGGTTTACATAAGAGTCATGCCCATACAGATCAAACCCCTCTTGTTCCCTAGCTTCATTGACAAGGTAGCTCTCTCCTAGGGCATCCCTTCTCCATTCAGTGTTTTGTTTTGGTTTGACCACCAACAGCCAGTTCTCTATTTGTGTGTGTTTCTCCCCCACTTTGCATAGTCTTGTATCTTCTTCTTCCTCCCTATACTCCTAGGGAAGCATTATTTTTCTCAATCTTCTCTCCCAAAGGTAGACTCTATCAGACTGGAAAAATAAATAAATAAAAAAATCAAACTTTCTTGCCCCAAAAGTACTATACCAGTGACCTTTTAAAATAGTCTAACTTTAACAAGCCATGGGTCATGAAAGGTTCTGTTTTCATATCTCATGGCACTGCTGTGTCATTGATTAATTCAATGGGTGGAGGATTGTGTCCATAGCATCAGTTGCTACTGATTTGCAAGTTTTCCCCATCCCTTCCAAGCCTTGGGAGAGATACCGTGGTAAGCAGCACAGGTTAAAAAGATGGCTACTTTGCTACCTAGAGTTATTACTTGTTTGTAAAGGGATAAGTCATTTCTTTGCATACTGAGAAATGGCTGCTTTGATAAACAAACAACAAAGTCATTCTATTTAGAATCCATGATAAATCAGATCTGACATTATGGCATCTTGACAAAGTGCTGTATAAAGTAACTTTGCATCTTATATTATTCATGCTGTATAATATGTGACCCCTTGCTTCATAATTTATGGCCCAGTGAGCTTCTGTATTTTACATAAACTTATTACTTGGCTCTTTTAATCATAACGTTGTTGTGGGTTTGAAGTCCTGGGGGGCAAAATTCCAATCTCTCAGGTTACTGATGTGTACCTCTAATTAAAAAAAAAAATTGCCAGAGAGTTTTTAGCTTGGATTTATGTAGCCCACAACCATATAAGCTACTGGCATTTTCTTAAAGGGAAAGATTCCAGTCATGGAGAATCAGTTTTTAAAATGGTTTGCATAGGTTCTAGAATTGGTCGAGTCTTACACACACACAAAACTGTAGCGAGGTCTTCTTGGCCATGCTGCATGCATGCTAATGGATGATGTTTAAACTCCAACTGGTCTCCCTTCTTTCCCTCTGCAGAAAATGGGTTTGTTATCCCGATGTCACTATTCCACTCCCTTTCTCTTACCCGAGTGCAGCTCCTTGAACTTTGTGGGTTGGGGGAAGAGTATATTAGAAGAACTTACAGCACCAAACCCTGAGGAGGGGAAAGTCAGGAAGGAGGCAATACACAGCACAGAGCCTCATGAGTCCCCTTATGAGCAGCTGCTAGTCATGGACAAACCAGGATTGCATTTCCTGATTATGCATTTCACAAAGTAGTAGAAAGAGGAGAACTAGTTTATTATAATTTACTTGGACTTTCATGAAACCTTTGTCAAACTCCCACAAGGAGGCTCTAAGGAAACCAAATAGTCCTGTGTGGGGAAAGTAAAGTACTCTTCTGGATAAAAAATTGGATAAAAGAAAAGATAAAGCTGAACTAAATGATCAGTTTGATGTGTTCTCCAAGGATCCATACTACAAATGGTTATAACTACATGTAGTAATATGACTGAATGAGTATTGGGGTGGCAAAAGTATAAAACAACAAAATAATCAAATTAATTTATTTACATTTATATCCACCCTTTCCAAAAGGCTCAGATATTTAGATAAGTCAAGGCGGATTCTGAAGAGGCTTTGATACAAGGGGACTGGAAAGCATGATGCCAGAGGAAACCCCCGGTGTTGACTAGCACAAGATAAAGCACTTAGGGAGGAATAATGTTCAGCACTCACACATTCTGGCTTCTATGTAAACCCAACTAGGAAGTGAGCTTGGCCATCACCATGGAAACTTTAGTGAAAGCATCTGTGTAATGCAAATCCAAGGTCAAAAAAAGAAGGAAAAAAAATCTGTTGACGAGAAGATATAAGGCACAATTCCTTGCCATTAAAGTGGATGGGATTTTTGCCAATGATTTCAATGGGGACTGCACCCTTAATGTCATAATACAGATCAGTGGTGGTCACCCTATCTGCATAAGGGTGAGCTGGAAGGCTCATTTGCATCTGTTGAGGAACCTGCTTTCCCCAATAGGCTCAGCTGATTGAAGCCAGGCAGGCTGACTAGGTGACCTGCGAGCTCTGTGCATGCAAAGGTGAGCTGGGAACCTAGCTAGGGAGATGCCCCCTGCCCCTGTCCTCCAAACTGCTGGGGGAGGATGGGAGTTGTAAGAAGCGGTGTTCAGGGAAGGGAAGCTGTGAAACAAGGGACTTGAGGAGATGGAGTGTGTTTGCAAATTTGAGGGCCTTTGTTAGGGAAACTCAGATACTGACTGTAGGTGGAATGAGCTTACTTGCACCATCTCAAATAGATCAAAGAGAACTAAAAAAGGTATGGAACTAGAAACCAAAAGTGATTGGATGCATGGGCATTTTCAATAAAAGAAGAGAGGATTAGAAAGGATACATTTACTTAAAGAGTAATTGGGGATTTGAAATGCATGCATAATAATGAGCTCTGTAGAGATGAAACTAGGTAGAGCCCTGCTCAGGCTGGGGAAAAAAGGCCTGAGACTGTTTCCAGCACAGACAGTCTCTTGTGAGACTGGGTTCAAAGTAACAGGGATGGTCCTATCCCTATTATGTCACGGTGTTCTGTGGGGATGGGGCTGCATAAGGAAAGAAGCAGGGGAACACCTTAACTCTGCCCCTTTTCTGATGTGGTCCTGTCCCCACAGACTGTTGTGCTGTCACTGCACACTCTGGGGGCAGGAGTATATGTTGGGGAAAGGGTAGGGTTAAGGAGTTCCTGCATCCTTTCCCACATACGGCCCCCACCTACACGGAGTGCTGTGATGTCATGATTCTGTGTGGCCGCCCACAGGAAGACTGGCTTGAGTCTCGGGGTCTAGGACTGGGAAGGCTCCTGAACTGAGGAACTTGGATCATTCCAGGTTCCATCTGGCTAGGCTTGGTCTGTGCATGGCTTTAAAACCAGGCACTTATCTTTATGCTCTTACCCAATTCAAGAAAAAGGGGAAATTCACTGACTGAAAGAAAACAAAAAAAATTCTTTTGCACAGCAAATAGTTAATTTGCTGATATCACCGTTTCAAGGTATCATTGAGTGTTTTTATACACACATTTCTCCTGCATGTTACATCCTGAACTTTCTGTGTGTCTAAGTCACTCACCCAGATCTTAAACATCTGGCTTCTTTAAACGTCTGCATAAAACTTCTCCCAGAACTTTTGTGTGTAAAAAGTTCTCCTGGTAAACTGCTTTACTCCAGGCAGCTGTGGTCACTTGGTTTCCATGGCAGCCCCTCACATCTACAGCTGCGGCTACTTTAGGCAGCCTCAGGGCAATGTTTGTGTGAAGAATGCATCCGGAACTTACTTGTGGACTTGTAAACCCAGAAGATTGAAAGATCAGCATTTTAAGGTGTGTGTAAAAATGCCCATTGATATCAAGAGCTGGAAATATTCCTGTAACCAGGATGTCGTGGTAGGGTGAGTCCTTATAGGATCCCTACCCAGGAACCAGTTTACGCAGTACTTTCTGCTTTACAATGTGCTTTATTTACAGTGCCCAAACCTCTCTTCACCACATATATTCAAATACTAATACTTTCCCCTTATCCTTCCCTGACATGCATGAGAGAAGCCACAGCAGATCCCCGTTCGCACCAGCTCTTTTCCCATCAGCCAACTTCTCCGCGCTGCCACGTCTTCCCTTGCCCCTTCTGCTGCTGCCGCCACCGCAGGTGGGAACGCAGCCTTACCCCAGCCCCATGGGCCTGGGCCTGCAAGTTCTTGAGTGACTGTCACAATTCCATAAAGAACAGACATGTCTCTGGATAATAAGGACATTCCCAATTACATTACATAGATTTTTAAAAGGGATAGAAAAACTCCTGCTTTAAAGCGGAGGTTCTCAAACTGTAATTTGGGACCCGAAGCAAGGCAGCAGCATTTGCTGATGAGATCGTGATCCCGTTGATACTCTACACTTTTGCATGTATTGTTGTCTGGGGTCACATTATTCTATTTAAATCTCAAAATGGGGTCACACAGGCAAATTTTTAGAAACCTCTCCTTTAAAGCATAAGCTAGCTCCTAAAAAATTAAGGGCACAGTTCTGTATTCCAGTGTTTGCTCCAACGTCTATTTTGCTGTCTTGCTCATCATCCTCACCGCCCCAAGTTGCAGGAGGGTGCGGGATATAAATGTTTTGTAAATAAATAAAACATTTTAAAAATCCTATAGTACCTCTCAGATCCCTCACACCCCATTCTATTATAACATACATGGGTGGAGAAAACCTTTGAAAATTGGTACAAGCTGCATACATAGGAGTTAAGGCCAGGACTGCTTAAGGGGTGTGCTCAGAATAGGGGAAAGAAGAGTCTGCTCCGAATCATGGATCTATATTATGAATCCATCCCCTGTTCTTGGGTGCATGCCCTCATCTCCACTCCCTTCCCCTGAGCTTGTTCTTTCAGTGCTCAAGTAGGGACTGGAACCAGGAATCAAGGATCTAAATAAGACAGCCATCGACTGAAGGTTCTGAACTCCTTTGTGTTTCCTGCATGGTCTGCCTCTTGATCCGCTGCCCTTTACAAACCAAAGAGCACAGGCCTTGGCAAGCAATTGTCCTTTATCTCGACACATTCCAAAACACTACCCTTATGTTTTTCTCTGCTTTACTTTCCCCAGAAATATTTGAAAATCAGTCAAAGCCAGAGGGAAAGGTGGATTTGGATGGATAGCTAACTAAGGGCGTTTTCAGACAAGACACTCCCCACCTAATCCCCACCCATAGGCCTTTTTTAAATGGACTGGGGTATGTCAGTGCAGTGGGTGTAGGTGGGTGTGTGCCCATTTACACAGACACCCACCCACCTACACCTACCGACACCCATCTCCACCCACGGAGCATCCTCCGTTCTGCAGTGGGTGTAGGTGGGTGTGTGCCCATTTACACAGACACCCACCCACCTACACCTACCGACACCCATCTCCACCCACAGAGCATCCTCCGTTCTGCCGGAGGGCTCCATGGGTGGAGGTAGGTGTGGGTTGGTGTGCAGTGGGTGTGCGGTGGGAGTGCGCATGCACAAACACCTGCCGAACACCCATCCCCCCACCTACCAGCGACCGTTTACATGGACTGCCCCCCCCCCCGCTGCACACCCGTCCGAACACCAAGCAGTGGGGGGCGGGGGGGGGCAGTCTGTGTAAAAACAGCCATATGGAAACACTACAGCCCTGCAACATGTAGAGTGGGTGTGTGGTGGGTGGGTATTTATTAGAGAGTGTCTTGTCTGAAAATGTTCTTAGTTCTGCACACACACACAACACCGCGACCTGTGTAGTTTAGGAGTTTAGTGATAAAGCAGGCACCTGTAAACACTGCTGAAGATATGGGAAGTGTCATTTCCAAAGGCTTTTAGAATCCTTTCCAATTACAACCTACTTTTGCCAGGCCCTTCCTCTGAGCAAAGATGCCAGAGATCTTTTGCCAGATGTTTCGGCAAAAGAGATTAATCAAAATGTTATTAAATTTAATTTTTACAAGTTGAAAAGTAGGTACGTATGTATATTATATTGTAAAGCTGGAACAAAATGGTCTAACCTGTGGAACGTTTATTCAACTTCTCTCTATATTACACTTTCCAGTGGTTCACAATCCTTTGCCTGTGAGACCCCATTTTGAGACTTAAATATTATCTCATAATTTATCTCATACTCCCAGACAGCAACAAAGACATGAAAAGCATATGAAATCTTAGGCAGGATTGTGACCGCATTCACAGTTGATGCAACTCCAGTCAGGGTCATCATAACTCTTTGTTTAAGAATATCTGGTTTACAGCATTTTGTTCCTACTTTCTAATTCATATTTAGGCAGAGACAAAGCCTGGAAGTTAAGTTATGAGTGGGTGAAAACGGTGGTTCATTTTTAGCTTTAGTGTTAGTCATGGCCAGTGCCTCACAATAATAACTAACTTTAGATAGCTCATTATAACAAGGCCCTTAAATGGAACATGAGCTTGTAGTGTGGTTGCAAAAAAGCCACACTATTTCATGATGTGTATATGGAGAGCAATACCCTTCCACACCCGCACACTGGCATGTAATTTGGGAACCTGCATTTTGTCTTCTGGGAGAATCCAGAGAATGGTGAATGATATGGTGGGTAAAGTATTAGAAGGCATGAGCTATGGAGAAGAGGGTGAAGGAATGTAATATCTACAGTTTGGAGAAGAGGTGACATAGGCATCTGTAACTGTGTACAAATATTGGAAAGTTAAAACTATCAAGGATAGGGAAGGATTATCTACAGTGGGCATGAGCCAGAACTCACATGTGTGTGACTTCTGTGTGATTTCTACGCAGTTTGCTCACACCAGAATAGCGCCGCCATTGCCATCACATAGCGGGGGTGCATCTGGAGGGTTTAGAATCATTGAGGGAAAGATGCATACAATTAAATCAACATCTTTTGAAAAATGAATTTAGGGTCAGATTTAGCTTCCTTACTCACCTTAAGTAATGCCTCGTTCCATGACTAGCTCCATTAAAATTAAATGTGTGGGATTACATAGAGTACAGCTCAGCATGAGAAAAAATGCAGAAACTGGCCCTTGGGAATTAAGAAAAAAATGTGCCAATTCACTGTGATTTAACAATGTAACTATCTACCCAGGAACAGATTAGAAGAACTTCTCCTAGACATGTTCAAGACAAAGGCTACTTCCACATGTTACCTAGGAGGCAGGGAAACATCCGTGAGGGCAATCGCAGCTCTGCTCTTACCGGAACTGGCGTACATAGGAATCAATGCACTATTCCGCTTTTATCCAACTAGAACACTCACGCGTGACTGGGTCCCCCAGTCCAGCTTTTACAATGACAGGTGTTCTCGTGGGATGAAAGCATAATAGTGCAGTCCCATGTGTGCTAATTCCTGTGAGAATAGAACCATGATTGCCATCATGAAAGTTTCCCAGCCACCCTGGTAACATGTGAAAGTGGTCAAAGAAAGGCAAAGCACTTCAAGAAGAAGTATAGAGGTGACCATTGGTCTCTGAATGAGATGGATTGGGGTTGATTTCTCTTTAGGCCTATCATCTGTGCCTAAACATGCAAACCCACACAAACCAAGTCACTTTTTCTATAGTTCCTTTTCTCTGCTTGCAAACAAAAAAGATGAAAGAGTTGTTAGAAATCAGTATCACTAGTAAAGCTGACTGATGATGAGATTGTTTACTTGAAACATTATCAAGTAAATTGGTCTTCAAAACAAAGTCAGATCCTCAGCTGGTGCAAAGTTAAACTGATGTAGCTTTGAGGTCAGTGGAGGTCTGATTCACACCAACTGAGAATCTGATCCAAGTCCTCAGTGGAGTTACTACACAAGAGGAACTGGGAGCAGGGGATGCTCAGAGGCTTAAAGAAAACTCATTAATCTGGGAGTGGTGTATGTAATGATATTTACATATGTTGCTCTGTATGGTATATGAGAACACTTACAATGTTGTTGGTTTTATACAGGAAATGATGTAACTGAAAAATGTTTGAGCTGAAATTCCTAAGAGGTGACAACAGCTAGCAAGGTACTAGTTAGGTTTCCTGTTTCTTAGTCTAATAAATCTCACCTCTCGAAGGTCACACTCTAAGGTTGTTTTTAGGTAAGCGCCTCCCCACCCATCACCCACCCACTACCCACCCATCGTGCATGCTGTAAGGCCACATTGGTGCCCTCTGCAGACCTGCAACATGCATGATGGGGTGGTGATGAGTGGGGAGGCACTTGTCTAAAAACACCTTAAGTCTGCATGAGCATAACTACCATTCCATGTTTCACTGTTTTACAGTTAAAAATCTTCATTAAAATGAAGACATTTGGGCACCTAGAAAGTGGAATAAATCTGCATCCTTGGGTGATTTTAGACGTGCCGGCCTCCCTTCTTGACACGGTGCGTGGTCAATTCTTCGTCCCCAAGCGGAATCAGGCCAGTCGGTCAACAGACGTGCCGGCCTTATTCCAATCGGGGAGGGGGCGGGGCTGTGTGGTGCAACGTGCAGCCACACGGCCCACGCTCCCCCAGCCGCCTACCCTCCTGGAGACGGACGGTCAAAGCGGCCAATCCAGCCACTGCGCCTGATCCTGGTTCGTAGCCGGGACCATGCTCCAGCCTCGGCGGTGGTAAGAGACATTACTGGCCGCCGATTCCGGACTGTTGTCCAGGTAACCCCCATTCCGGAGGTGAGGCCAGCCTCCCCTCCGGAATGGTGGTTAATTGGATTCCAGCCGGGTGTTCACTGTGGTGAACATCTGGCGGGAACCCCTTCAGACGTTACGGGATCTCCTCCACCACAGGTGGTTCACTGTGGTAAAAGGGAGGTCTGTAACGTCTGAAATTACCCCCTGTCATTTGCGCCCAGTCTCTTTGTGATATCAAGGATGACGCTCGGCCAAGTGTCTGGTTTGTTCATTTAACAGGGGTATAGTGGAGATGCCTATCGATGGCTAGAGTTGCCACTTCTTGTTGTTTGACCCTACTCCCATTTTGGCCCGTGGGAGCTTCAGAGTCAAACCACAAGAGGTGCTTTGGTAGCAAAGATTATATCTTAGGTCTATACAAAACATGGCTACTAAAACCTTCTTTGCTTTTTGCTCCAACAGATACTTTATAGTTTATTTATTTATATTCCTACCCTGCCCTTCTCCAAATACTCAGGGCGGCTTACAATTTCAGAAGCACAAAATCCGATAAAATAGTCGAATTGCTTCAAGACCCATTGTTTTGCATCCGTTGTCCTTGTGTCCAAGGCCCCTCACTACTCTGTCCCAGTCTAATGTCCTGTCTGCTGGGCCTTACAGCCTCCCTCTGTTAAGATCCAATTTTATTATTTGCCTTTAGCTTTGCTGATCTTTTTCCACTGAATTTTTTAGATAGTGAAAAGACATCTTTAATTATAAATAACTCGGGGTTTTTCAGGCTTAGCTTATTTGAGTGAAACTATTTTGGATCAGGCCTTATTGAACAGAGCTAAATTTTTTATCTTGTAGCCAGTAAGTTTTATTTATGTCACACACAAAAAAATCAATCCAAAGTCTGAAACTATATGGTTTAATAGCTTGTAGCCTGTATGTGCTTGAATAGTGTCAGGACTAAAAAAATAAAATCAAACCATGCAAATTGAAAAGGCTCTGTTAAACAAGCTGAGTGAGCTAAATGTTTAGATTCTTGAGCTTTGCTACCTTAGAGAAAATGTGGTCAGTGCTTCTAGAAGTGCACAATTCAGCCCTAAACAGGGACAAACTCCTCCCCCTTAGAATGTTCTTAGATGGTTTTCCTTCTTCTGTCTTATCCTACAGAATTTTGCTCTTTCCATTGTAACTAAGTTAAACATATGCACTTGCAGCTTTTCAGCTTCATGAGTGCATCTTTCCTTATGCTTCCCTCGGTTGCAGCTCAGCCCTCACAGTGGGTGAGTTCCCACAGGACCAGGGGCACTGATGCTCCCTGACACTGAATATGAAGGCACACAGCACCAGGTCTTGCTCCAGGTGTACACACATACACATAATACATAGTAGTTATGTATTGCGGCTTTTCTGTACAATTCTAGAACTACCAATGTTTCTTTGCATACAACACACTCTCTAATCTGCTGAGTGATATATATCAAGCATATACAGGATATATTCAGTCTGTGTGTGTGTGCGCGCAGGCAATTACCTGGCCCTACTGAACTGAGATCTGGTTTGAGCCCTGGACCTTAATTCCTTAAAAATATAGGCATCTACCTCCAGCTAATGCATCAGCTACCAAACTGGTGTGTGTGTTCTCTAGGATGTGGGGGGAGAAAGATGTGATTCATTGCAACATATTCCAGAGGCAGTGTAAAACCTTTCTTTTCAGCAAAACATTTGGCAGGCAAGGATAGGGGTTGGGTTGGGTTGTTTTAGTGGTGAGGATATGAGGGTTTTTTTAAAGGATTTTAAATGTATTTTGTGTGTTTAATGTTGTAAGTCACCCTGAGCCTTAAGGCAAGGGTGGGGTAGAAATTTTTAAAAAACAAATAAATTTGGGGAAAGATAAACAAGAGGCAGGAAAGGTAGGTCAAATTGATGGGGTTTGATGAAATAGTAATTGCTAGAAGGCTTTTACTGCTAGTGTGGGTATGTAAACCGAGGACTTCAATCTCCATGGCTGACAGCCTGGCACCTTTAAAGATCACCAAAGGCTTGATTCAAAGGTCACTGAAATAAATGGAAAAGGCTCCCACTGACTTTAACAGGCTTTGGATTAGCCAATGGATTTTGGAAAAGACAAAACAAAAACAAAAAACAACTTTGGGAATTACTGACTGGATCATTTGTATAATTGAAGCAGTAAGTTTCCAGTTGATGTTGAGATAGTGGCAGAAGATGCAGGCTGGGAATTTCCATGGGCAAGCTCAGTAAAACATGAAGACGAATCTAACTGTATTAACAATTTAGTGTGTTAAAAATCTCTGAGGCTT
Source organism: Sphenodon punctatus (assembly GCA_003113815.1). Classification (NCBI taxonomy): domain Eukaryota; kingdom Metazoa; phylum Chordata; class Lepidosauria; order Sphenodontia; family Sphenodontidae; genus Sphenodon; species Sphenodon punctatus. The sequence goes on from QEPC01015388.1 coordinate 116,965, forward strand.
GTAATGGGTTTCTGCCCTGCAAATGAAAGAGTGCCTTGCAGGATTTTTTTTTTCTGGGGTTCAAGTGGCTGAACTTGGATAAATTATTCATTATATCATTTAAAATTGAAGTAGGAATGAAGAACCGTATTTGATGCAGTCAGCTAATTGCAATACAAAGCAAGGAGAGGGGGAGGAATTCTTACAACACTGCATGTTTTAATGGAGACAAAGTAGTTCAGATGGTATCTTGTACTGGACCAGCTTCTGTTGGTGAGAATATGCAAGCTTTCGAGCCACACGGGGCTCTTCCTCAGGCTACAACATGCAAGTTGGAACTAAATTTTAGCAAATGCGAGACGGGTGTATATGTATATATATATATATATATATATATATATATGAACATAACATTGGGGAAGGTACAAGTATTCAAATACAAATCACAAAGGGGCTTCAGTATTAAAAATAAGGAGGATGTCTGGAAGACACTAAGACAAGAAGAGAGAGAGTGTTAACAAACCATTTAGTATCGACGACGACAGCACACAATTTTATAACACCTTTCATTTCAAGATGCCAAGTGTCTTACAATTAATTAAGCGCAATTAATTAAGCCTCACACTCCCCTTCTGAGGTGCCTATTATCACCACTTGACAGGCATGTAAATGGTAGCAGTCGGAGAATGTGGTGCTGTTGCTCCCTCTAGTGGTGTGGTGGTGCCAGGCCACACAGAGGTATACAAGGCTGCTGATTTCAATAGACAAGGGGTGGGGAATCTTTTCCTTCCCCCAGGGCACAATGAAAATGAGTACAAGCTTCATAGACTGCATAGGAGGTTAGCAATAGGGGTACATCGGGATGTGTTCAGGAGGAGGGAAGGAAGAAGAGGATCCAGATCATGGATCTATGCCATGGGTCCATCCGCTGTCCCTGAGTGCCTGCCTTCATCTCCATTCTCTTCTCAAGAACTCAGTGCTTCATGGTCGGAGCTAGATCTGTGGGCCAGATCCAGGAATTTATTTTTATTTATTTATTTGTACATTTTCACCTCGCCCCTCTTGCTACAAACTACTCACAAAATTCATAGTAAAAACACAGTGTAAATATAAAACCTATTAAAATGCCATTAAAACTCCAATTGTGCGCAAAATAAAACCCACAGTGCAAAAAAAACCCCAAATTTAGCCCGACATACCCATCCCACCCTCCCCCACCAAAAGTCTGGCGAAAAAGCCAGGTCTTTCATTTTCGTCGGAAGGCAAGAAGATTTGGGCTGAGGCAAACCTCCACTGGAAGGGAGTTCCAGCACGACAGTGCAGCCGCCGAGAGTGTCCTCCTCTGAACCCGTTGGTAACACGAGACTTCCAGGAAGGCACCCCTGGATGACCGCAGGGGCCGACCAGGGACTCAGGGGGTGAAGCGATCATTCAGATAAGTAGGGCCTAGACCATGAAGGGCTTTAACAATACCAGCACCTTGAATTGAGTCCTGAAGATAATAGGCAGCCAGTGCAGTGCTCGGAGCACAGGTGTTATGTGCTCCATGCAGCCTGTCCCAGTAAGGAGACAAGCCATCGCATTCTGCACTAGCTGCAACTTCCAAACCGTCGTCATGGGCAGCCCCACGTTGAGCACACTGCAATAGTCTAGCCTCAAGGTGATGAACGCATGGATGATAGTGACGAGATAGGCGTCTGAGACGTATGGGCGGAGCCTTTTCACCAGATGTTATTGACGAAAGGCGCCCCTGGCCACAGCCAAGACCTGAGAATCCAGGCGTAGCTGTGAATCCAGGAGCACCTCTAGGGTCTGCACAGATGGAACCAAAGGAGGACGGACATTCCCAATAATTGGGGAGACCTCCTCACCCATATCGCCAGTCCCGCCAACTAGCATCACCTCTGTCTTATCAGCATTGATTTTCAATCGACTCAACTTCATCCGATTCCCCACAGTGGCCAGGCACCGAGACAGCAAGAAGACAGTGGGGCCTGACTCAGATGTAAATGACAGATACAGCTGGGTGTCATCCACATATTGATGATAGCAGACTCCCCAGCTGCACACAACAGAATGGAACCCTGCGTGTTCTACATGGGAGGCCACCAGGGGACAAAGTGCAGTTTCCGTACACCACCCGCTGGGATCTATCTGCGAGTTAGGAACTAAACCAATGTAAAACGTTTCCATCCACCACCACCAGGTCCCGCAGACAAGTCACCAACAACTCATGGTTAACAGTGTCGAAAACTGCCAATAGATCTAGTAGGACTAATAGGGTCATACGACCCTTGTCCAACTCTATGAGGAGGTCATCAACCAAGGTCACAAGCATTGTCTCCATGCTGTAACCCAGGCGAGAGCCAGACTGCGTGGGATCAAGAAAATTTATGCCATCCAAATACTCCTGGAGCTGACAAGCCACTACCCATTCAATAACCTTCCCTAAAAAATTATTTATTTATTTATTTGTTTGTTCACATTTATAACCCGGCCATTCCTGAAACAGCTCAGGAAGGTTATTGAGGGAAGGTTAGAGACAGGTCAGTAGCTGGCCGGGGCATCAACGTCAAGTGATGGCTTTTTGAGAAGAGGCCGAACCACAGCCTCCACAGGGAAGGTGGGAAGCTGTCTCTTATACACATCTTTGGTCAGGCCTCCTCTAGAGTTCTACATCCTGTTTTGAGCACCTTACTTGAAGGATATTGACAAGCTAGAGGGACTCAGAGGAGAGCAGCAAGGATAATAAAAAGGGATGGAAGGAAAAACCTACGTGGAGAGGTCAAAAGAAGTGGGAATGTTTAGCCTATTAAAAGAAGATGGTAGCAGGGCTGGGGGGAGGCTTGATTACAATTTTCAAATACGTAAAAAGCTGCTATGAGCAAAATGATGCTCATTTGTTCTCTAGAACTAGAAGTAATGGGTTCAGATTAAAGGAGGAAAAAAGTTTAAATTAGATTAGGAAGAATTTTCTAACTACTAGGAGAGTTAAGCAGTGGAGTAAACTGGTAAGGGAGGTTGTGGAGGTCCCCTCACTGGAGGCTTTTAAAAATAGGTTAGACAGACCTCTCTCAAGGACAGTGAAGAGTACAGTGGATTCTCTTAATGGCAGGGGGCCGGATTGGATAACCCTCTGAGTTCTTTCCAGCTGTATGGCTTTGAGTCTACAACTCCGGTAGAAGACAATGAAGGCCATAGATGTTAATGCTCTCTGACATACCTCAGGTACCTGTTTCTCCTTAGAAAAGCAATATATCCAAAGTGATCAGTATGCAGAAAAAAATCGGTGAGTTATGTGTTAATGTAGGCAGGGTACTTCTTTGTACATTTGTATAGTGCATCACAGGTGTACATAACCCTTAGTATTTTCACAGTGTAATCGGAGAGAAAATATTATATTCTGAGCTTTCTGGTTTAAAGTAGTTGTTTTTTAAAAAAAACATTTAATTTTTTGCACATATTTTAAGTAACCATTCTTGATACAGTTGTATAAAATAGATACATATGTGGTGAGTTTGTATTACTGAGCAGCTGTAATAGTCAAACAACTTTATTCCTATAGTTACATAGTTTGTATTGTATTAATAAGGCAAATCGCAGAGGGAAATGTGCAATTTATAAAACTCATTATATAGACACTATATATAACATATATATATATTTAAGTATGACATAAAATTCCTACAGATATAGCTTGAAATCCTAACCCAGTCAATTAGGAAAGTCTCACTGAAGAGAGAGAGGTAGGATTGTACCATCAAGCGGCAATCCTTAAACTCTTTATTCCAGAATAGTCCTTTTGAAATCAGTGGGGCTACTAAAGAGTAAAAAATTTGAAGATTGAAGCTTGAGGCGGCAGTCCTGAGCACACTTACTTGTGAGTAAATCCCATTGATATCTATGGAGTTTACTCATGAATAACTGAGTTTAGGATTGCAGCCTAAATAAATTGGGCTATTGTTCCATGAAAACTACAGTGGATTAAAATTGTGAACAAATGATCATGTATTATATGATTCTGGCTTAAAAATAAAATATAAAGGGGCCAGCTCATTAACTGGTCTGAACTGGCCTAGCTTTAAAAAAAAAAAGTGGTCCTGGACCTCTCCTCTTTTAGGCAACTTTGTAAGACCTGGCTGCTCCACCAGGCTTTTGGCAAGGGAGATGGGTAGGGTGGGAGGGTGAGGAATAGGGAGGGGTTTTCTGTTTTGTTTTTGTGTCCCCCCCCTGTAAGTGTTTTGTGCAGGGGTTTTATATGTGTACTTTATATGTTTTTAGATTGGAAGCCCCGAACTGCTGTGCAGGAGGGACGGGATATAACATTTTAAAAATAAATAAATAAAGAAATAATAAAGTCCTGGAGAACTTACAGCTGGTGGGTTGGGGGAGGAAATCTCCAGGTTAGGGTGGTGGTGGTGGGTTTTTTTTTAATCACATCTGCTTTATTTACTCTTGATCCAGGCACTGTGTTTTCAATCCTCTCTTAGGTTACCTGTTGCTGGGCCTTATTGCAATGCTGGTGGTTTTAGAAACTTTCTGTGAACTCCATGAACTCAAAAAGTTTAGGAAAATGTTTTATGTGAAGAAAGACAAGGAAGAAGACCAAGTGCACATAATGGAACACGACCAGCTTTCCTTCTCTTCCATTTCAGACCAAGCTGCTTCCATGAAGGAGGATAAGAAAGTAAATGAACCTTTTGTGACTATTCAGTCTGCAGCTCACTGTGATGGATGCATAAACAATTAACACAAGGGCATCCCTAGATTATATAGTGCAATTACACCACTGCAGTAAGAAATAAACACCTCTTTTGTGTGAGAATCAAAAGGCAGGAAGATTGCGCTACCATCGCAAGTATTCATTGTTTGGAACAATAGAAAGACATCTGGGCCAAATTAAGGCTCCCACAGGAAGGGCTGTATGGGGGAGAGTGTGCGCGTGGGGGAATGGAGCATCCGTGGGGTCTCATGAATCCATGATGCATGTGGGGTTCCAAAACAAGCACAGGGATGTTCTTATCCCATACATTTTCCCAGCATGTTGAGCTTTTCCAGTAATCTGGCCAGCCAGAGGTGATGCAGTGGGAGTTCTTGGGTGCTCAGTACTTTACAAAAAACTGACCCTTGTTTTGGTGTTGGGGGGCTGTGCTGCTTTTGAAAACCTGTTCCATAATGCTTGCAGCAGTGCAGGGTTGTGATGGCATGCACTGGCAATCACTGCAGTACACATCTGCAACAAAGGTGTAGCCTGCCCCTGTCCCTTAGCCATTGGCTGAAGAAGTGTGGCTACATTCCTGTCCTCATTCAGTAACACACCCTAGGAGCAGTACGCAGCACTGCAGCAGCCGCTTCACCGGGGTGGGGGAACTTCTGGTCTGTTGGCCAAATCCAGCCCACAGTGGCCCTTTTTCACTTCCTGGATCTGGCCTGTGGATCTAGTCCTTACCTCAAGTACTGGAGGAGTGAGTTTGGGGAGGACACAGAGATGAGGGCATGGACTATGGGGTAGGGGATGGATCCATGGCCTCAATCCATGATCTGTACCCTTCCCTTTCTCCCCCCCCCCCCATCCCAAATATAACTCTTAATCACCCTTATCTGGCCAGTGGAGCTTCTACTAATGTTCGAAGTGGCTTGCAGGAGGAAAAAGGTTCCCTATCCCTGTTCTACATTGTTCTTCCAGAGCTTGATTGTACACCGTTAAAGTCAGTGTTGACAGAGATGCTTCAGCTCTACCCTAAATTGTTGGGCTAGTTGCAAGAATGACTGGGTGAAATTTATGCAGATAGTTCAACTAGGGCTGTTTTTACACGGACTGGGGTGAGTGTTTTGGCACAGCGGGTGTATGTGCCCGTTTACATGGACACCCCCTCCCCCACCTACCCACACTCACCTCCACCCGTAGAGCATCCTCCATTCTGTCAGATGGCTCCGTGGGTGGAGGTGGGTGTGGGTTGGCTCCGTGGGTGGAGGTGGGTGTGGGTAGGTGTGCAGCAGGTGTTGGTGGATGCGCAGCGGGAGCACACACGCATAAACACCCACCACCCGTGGTGTTTACAGGGGCGCACACCCATCCCCCCACCCACCAGTGGCCATATACATAGACTGCCCCCCCCAGCACACCCACTCAAACACTGAGCGGGGAGGGGGGGTAGTCTGTGTAAAAACGGCCTAGATGATCATAGTGGTCTTTTTTGGCCTTTAAAAATCTTTGAAGTGGGGAGTTTTGCAAATAATTTCCGTGGACATTAGGATCTAGTCCCTTGAAGCACTAGCTGTTGTTAGGGGTGCTGCCCACACAGGCAAAGAATAGGAAAAAATACTCTCCCTTATAATTTATGCCTGATGGATTGGTCATAATTTGGCCCTTTAGTGTTCAAAGAAAATGAGTATCTTACTGTAACAGAGCTGCAGAACTAAAGTGTCTAGACTTAGGCCATTTTCACACGGGCCATGGTGGGGGGGGATGGGTGGAGGCAGCGGGTGTGCGTCGTGTGGGTTCCCACAGGCGCACACCCATCTCCACCCACAGAGCAACTGCCATTCTGGCCAATTGCTCCGTGCGCACATGCCACCCCACCCACCGCCTGCGGTGTTCCCACAGACGCCCCCCACTGCACACCTGCTCTCCGTGGCGTTCACACAGGCGCACCCACCCACCCATGTGTGCGGGGGGGGGGGGGNGCCTTAGATGAGAAAAATACTTGAAACTATAGTACCTAAAATTGATTGTGTATGAGTTTAATTCTACCTGGCATTCAACAGATTTTATACCTTTACTGGGAAATTTTACTTTCTGGTTAAATCAGGTAAAATGACATGACAGACATTTTTATTTAAGAGAACAAAGCTTAATGATTAAAGTTAATTTGAAGCATAATGTGTTTGCATGTTCCCCTCAAAGTGGCTATTTTTGTACAGCCTAAGTTAAGACAACTATTTATAATGAATGTTTAACCAATATGTGTACATAAATATATAAATATATTTATATACTGTGCATATGTTGTAGAAAACTGAAACTCAACAGACTTAGCAAGGAAATTTTAGATAAAGATTTTTTTCTCTAGATATCTCTTTATACAGGAAATAACTCAAAATTGTAGCATTAAAAGTATTGTTACTTTAAGACCTTAACAGAGTACTGTACCAAGAGAAACATTTCCACTGTTTTTCAGTGAAGTTTTATTGATTGTCAGTACTTGAAAACACAGAAGATTTCTATAATTTCAGTGTATGACTAAGCTTTGAGGAAAATGATATACACAAAAGCTAGGTGATAATTTTCAAGATAATTTTTGCAGTGTGCGCACATTCGGAAAGCAAAGACACTTGACATTAAAGCACAGAACTTGAAACAGAAGAGGTAAGTTGAACAGTCAACAGTATGTTGTATATGAATGTTCAGTATTTCAGATTTACAAAGTTAAATAAAAACAGTGTGGCTTCAGCTGCCTGTGCCTTATTGTGTTTTGCGTGTTGTTTAAACATTATTAATAATAGTGCCAGCAGTACGCCTGGCACTGAACAAACATTAATTGGAGACGGATCTTTGCCAGGGGCAGGGGAAGACTTCCAATCTAGGGTGAACAAGGGAGAAGGAATACATTCATGAAGCTGAAAAGTCACAAATGCACATGCTTAGTTTTAGCTACAGTGTAGAACAATATATATAGAATGCATACTGATGAGGTATGCAAAAATTCCCACCCAAAATATTTCATAGGTCTATCCTATGGAATGCTTATTCATTTCCAATTGTCATTAGCTTTCATGGGAATACAAAATTCCTGGTGAAGCCGAAGGTACAATAACGCATGACACCACCATGCTCTAACTTGAAGGAAGGAAGGGAGATTACTTTGCGGCAAGATCTCTTGGATAAATTGGAAATATATTGTGTGTTGCTGAAACTACTTTGCGGCAAGGTCTCTTGGATAAATTGGTGTGTTGCTGAAACTAATCAGAAGTCGAGCTGGCAGGTGTGAATTGAAATGGAGACCAAGGGTCAGCAGAAATGAAAGAATGTGCTCTGTCAAGAAATCAGACAGACATCTGATGAAGAATTGTCAGAAGTAAGCAATATATTTCTGTAGCTTTTCTCTTCTCTATCCCCATTCCTCTTCTGCTTAGAGGTTATAAAATTAAGGTAGAGCAGCTTTGTCTTCATTTATGTGAAAAGTACACATTGGTGTACACATAAGTATTTGGAGTTATGCCCCTTTGAAGCATCTGCTGAATGTGATCATAAAATACTAATCATAGCTAGCTTACAGATGCCATGCCCGGTTGTAACAGAAACCTATCTATTCATTTCTAATACACAAATATATTTCTCATATACATCCTGTTAGCAAAACAGGATGTCTGCTTCTCTCTGAAGACTCCTTAAAATGCTTTTACTCAAGTGGTTTCAGTAAATGTACTTCTAATTTACACTGGGTGGGAGACAGGGGCAAAGGAAATTTTCTGAGTCCAATCCTATACCTATTACAACACCCCCCAACTGACTTCAGAGTCTGCCCTCTTGGTCCCCCTTTCCACAAGTGGGAAAGTGTTATGACTGTTCTTAAGAACCATACTCCTCACTGTAGCAGGGCGTGCGACCCCAGAGTAAGTCTTCTCAGGGTCTGCACCCCCACTGAGGCCAGCCCATGTGGGATCTTATCAACTGAGAATGGATCACCCTGTTATGACCTGTTGGGTGCTTCTCCCTAGCAACTTATATATATTTCATATATTGTAATTTAGATGATTTTATTGTGATGTTCTTATGTTGTTCGCTGCCCCGAGCTGCCGAGTTGCAGGAGGTTGCGAGATATAAATGTTTTGTAAATAAAATAAAATAAACTGAGACTGACAACCATTGGAGACAGGATGCTGGGCTCACTGGACCATTGGTCTTACCCAGTATGACACTTCTTATGTTCTTATGCTGCGTGTATTTTTGTGGTAGTTTACTGAGAGGGAATCAGTCTCTGATATAGCTTGGGCTATAACCCACCAAGGGCTTGAGAACTGGGACTGCGAATTTCCCTTGCAGTCAGATATTATTCCATCTAGCTGCAGTTCCTGCCATCAATGCATTTCCTGATGGGAAAGGCAGCCAGGATGGATTGGGGAGTTCTAGTGCAACATGATGCCATCTGTGACTCCCATAAGAAGAGGGCTGTTACATGTCAACAGTAACCCTATGCAACCTCCCAGCCCAGATAATGTTTTGTGGGATGTGCAGAGGTCCTTGCTGAAGAAGGTTAGGTGCCCACACAGTAACCACGTATTTATTTATTTGTTTTATTTATTTATTTATTTATTTTTTATTTTACAGGATTTATATCCAACCCTCTCCCACCACAGGCAGCCCAAAGTGGCTGACAACAATACATATAAATATAATAAAACAATTCAGCTATAAAATCAATCAATCAAACAACATCCCAAACCACACTCCCAACACCCTACCCTTCCCCCTCGCCAAATGCCTGATGGAACAGCCAGGTTTTGCAGTTCCTACGGAAGGCCGGGAGGTCCGGGGCCAACCATGCTGCCACCGGGAGGGAATTCCAGAGGTGCGGCGCAGCCACTGAGAATGCCCTATCCTGCATGGCCCTCCAGAGAACCCAGGGGACCTCCAACAAGGTGCCCCCGGATGACCGCAGGGGCCGATCTAGAACCCAGGGGGTGAGGCGGTCTCGCAAATAAGCAGGGCCCAGACTGTGTAAGGCTTTATAGGTTAAAACCAACACTTTGAATCGGGCCCAGAAGACGATTGGCAGCCAGTGCAGAGATCGGAGCACTGGTGTAATGTGCTCCCGGCGGCCCAACCCCACCAGGAGCCAGGCCGCCACATTCTGCACCAGCTGCAGCTTCCGAGCCATCACCATAGGTAGCCCCACGTAAAGCACGTTGTAGTAGTCTAATCTAGAGGTAATACAAGCATGGATGATTGTTTACAAATTTTTACTCCTCCCTGCCTGCCAAAACAGCTCGGGCCAGCTAACATCCCCCTTGGTGGACTGTATTGTTTTATGTTTATATATATATAACATAAAACAATACAGTCCACCAAGGGGAATGTTAAAGAATAAACAAAAGAACCCCCCTTCTTAACCCTCAAACCCTGCCCCCCACCCATCTCCCTCACCGAAAACCTGGCGGAACAGCCAGATCTTACATTGTCGGTGAAAGGAGGGGCAATCTGGGGCCACCCGGGCCTCCACTGGAAGGGAGTTCCACAGCTTAGGTGTGGCCACCGAGAACGCCCTCTCCATAGTCACCCCCCGAGCCACTTGGGAGACTTGGAGAAAGGTGCTCCCGGCAGACCGCAGGGGTTGATCCAGAAGCTGGGGGGTGAGGTGGTCCCGCAGATAGGTGGAGCCTAGGCCAAATGGGGCTTTATAGCTAAGCATCACCACGTAGAGCTGGAATGAATGGTGGATTTTGTATTTGCACATATTCACATTTTCTGTGAGCTGTCCAAATATCCAAAAGTGAAATTAATATTCACATATCCACTTATTTGGTATTTTGGTGTTTGGTTATTGTGCTTGTTTAGCTATTTGGTTATTTCATCTTAGTTTTGGCTGCTACACATGTGCAGTACCACTAAAGTGTCAACAATACGTAGCCAAAAATACCAAACAACTGAAATATCAAATAAACTAATAATAGGATAAATATATCCAAAATGGCTATTGGACAACGTGGGAACACAGCGGTTATTAATCACTTAATTGGCTCCAGATCAAAGCAGACGAATGGGACAAATAACATACTAGCAGCGGATACTCATTTAACCTCTACTAACAAGGCTCTTCATTCCAGATTCTGCTTTTTGTGGCAATAGGGAGAATCTGAGGTAACTCCTGTCAACTCCATGGTGTTGCTCCAGATTTACACTGATATTAGAAAGGGGAGTTTGTTCCTACTCTATAGAATGTCAGCCTAATAGTTTTCAGGTTATTTTTTACTATGATGTAGAATGTAGACTATTCATGAGGTGCAAACCAGCTATAGAAAACAGTGTGCACCAATTTTGAATCTTACTGGTTTCCACCAGATTTGTTTCAGTGAGAAAAGGTGATTTCTAGCTGCAGTGGTTCCGCTTGCTTGGCTGTACAACACCAAATACTAACTAATGCCAATTAACTATTTGCTGGACATCATTCAAATGTATCTATTGTTAGTTCCATCACTTCTTAACTTAAAAGTTATGCTTCAGAAAGTGGAACATTATCATCCCTGTCCTATCTTACCAGGAACAAATGTCTTGGTTAACTAGCTCCCAGTGTTGCATCTAATGGTGTATACTATAGGAGAGTGTCATTCTGCTACTCATGATGATAGTGATACACTGGAGATCAACGAGGAAAAATCACGATACACCATGGAAGCGTTTGTTAAGTGACAGATTAGAAAATGAAGAGGCAGACTATGGATGGGCACACATGAAAAAACGGACAGTTGATCCAACTGAGTGGCATTGTGCAAAGGCCATGAATTATGAATTAGCATGTAAATCATAATAATAAATGTCATGGTGACATTTCGGAAAGTGTAGCAAGTGATTTTAGTCAGTCAGATGGTTCTGTTCTAGTGGGAGAGGAGGTGAGTTTGTAGATGGAGGACTGGGGGGAAATTGCCAAGTCAGTACAGAAACTAAATTCACCTCATCTAGTGAAATCATGCTCTTCATGGCACAGCTGAGGTGAGCTAAGATGTTAAGCACAGCTAAGATGAGGTTCACTGTTACTGGAACTGCAATGTGTACACAATTAGATCATAAATTTGGGCCCAAGCCCCTCTGCATTGGGCCCAGCTTGAGGCCAGGCCTGATGCAGCTGGGTTCTATTCTGAGCCCGGGTCCAATGCGTCTGGGTGGCCCCTCCTCTCCCCAGAGCACTGTGGTGTTGGCCCTCTGCGAGGGGTGGGCGTGGCATTCTATAACACATCCACCATAGCTAGGGTGGCCAAATATGCAAATTTGTTGAGGATGCTTATGAGTAATACAGGTTGCAGGGCTGCTTTGGTGCCAATGCAGCCCTGCAACCTGTATTTCTTGTGTCTTCTAAAATTTGCATATCTGGCCACCCTGACCCAACCCCTCTCCAACTTGGTCTCGCCTCCTATGCAGTGCTGTGACATCACCGTGCTTTGTAGGGGACAGGGCATCCTGCTGCTAGGAAGCCTGGCTGAAGCGGCATGACTAGCGTGAGAGACCCGTTTGGCTCTTCTGGATCAGGTCTCAAGCCTCTCTATCTCTGAATAGTACTGAAAATGGGGGCTTCTTTAGTTGCTTTTGAGCTCACTGCAAGTAGATTGTACTGCACTTTTAAAACTCCATCAACCAAGAATAGTTGCAGATAGCAGCAGTGTTGTATACCTCCCTTTTCACTGTACCTTTTGACAGGTGCCCAGCCCACTTTGAGGGGAGAAGGGGAGGGAGCTGGGGCTCTGAGGCTCCTCAGCCTTTGGATAGTGTTCGATAGGAAGTGATATAAATGTTTATCGTGTTTGATATTAAAAGGATATTAAAAAGTGGATCATTGGTTATTTTTAAGTATTTGTTTAGGCCTCAGAAAGGCTGGAATGTGTGTTAAGAGTTGTGCTTTGAAGATTTTACTGGTTTTTATTCTTTGTGTGTGGATGCTTGGTGCATGTCCATGGGGGTAGTTTTTAATAGGAATTTAATGGCCTTTTATGGGTGTGTGCTGTTGTAGAGACGGGACATGTTCAGGTCGAGAGAAAAACGGAAAATGAGGGGCTGCTTCCAGGGGATTGTGGGATAAGCCCACGCCCTCTGTGACTCTGTCCAATAAGAAGACATACCCAGTAGCGGGCAGGAACTAATCAAGATTCACCCCTCCTCCAAGACTGTTGGTATTTTTATCCCTTCCAGTGGACCCTAGGTTTAGGATTTTGCTGGAGATGCTGAAAGGAGGAGGAAGGCACTGGAAGGGTGGTGGTAGTGTATTTTATAGGGGGAAAAAGAAAAAGCCCTATGGAAATGCTGCCCCTTCCCCCCTAGTTAAAATGCAGAGGTGTACCTCCTGTCCTTTTGCAAGCACAAACACAGAAAGACCATGTCCCAACATGTTCCCAAGCCTGTTTCAACAGGGTTTCAGAGCAGAAAGCAGAAAAAGAGAGGGGGGGGGACACCTCCCCCCTAAATACAGGCCCTTTTTAGATGGGCTGGGGGGGGTCCATGGGTGCATTGCTGTGGGAGCAGCGCGAGGGAGAGGTTGCACATGGGCGCACCCCCATCCCCCCCCCCCCGCATCCCCGCACAGAGCAACCTGTGTTTTCACTGGTTGCCCCATGCGAGGGTGATGGGTGGAGGTGCAGGTTATGCAGGAGCGCACATGCATGCCTTCCCACCTACCGCTGCTTTCAAACAAGATGCACCCGTTCATGTCCACTATGGCCTTTTTTTACATGAGATGGGCCCACTCATGCCCACGCAGATCCACTGCATGGGCATGAGTGGGTGCTGCCTGTGTAAATTCCACAGCAGGTGAGTGTGCGTGCATGCACGCTCCCATGAAGCATGCATGGCACACCCACCTCCACCCATCACTCACGGAGCAATTGCCAAAACAGCGATTGATCCATGAGTGAGGAGGCGGGGGGGAGGTGGGATCGGTGTGCCCCTGTGTGTACTGCCCCCCCCCTGCCCATGCTGCTGCACACACACCAATCCCCACCACCCGCACCCGGCCTATATAAAAAAGGCCTGTGTTGTGGTCATGCTGGGGCCTGAGTGGGTGCATCTCGTGTAAAAAGGGCTACAGAATCACACAGTCAGAATGAAGACGGGGAGGGATGGGGTATGCCCAAGCATGTCTCAAGGCAGGAGAAAAAGAGAGGGGAGGGGGAAAACTCCCCCCTACATACACAAAATACAGAATCACACAGCCAGAGAGAGAGAGGGAGAGAGACATCTTTAGCTATAAAATCTCCTCTTTCTTTAGTCAGAATTACAATACTTTCCCCATAGTCTCCAGGCATAAAATAGAAAATCCAGCATAAAGAAACAAAGAAGGAGAGAGAATTTCCCCTTACAGAAACCCCCACCCCCTCCCACACACACACATACACAGATATAGGCAAAAGAAAGAGAAAAGATCCCCCTTACAGCACCTTCTCTAGTTTACAGAGCAAAGAAGTTCTGTACAGGCTTCACAAAGGTGCAAGTTTAGGGAAAGAGAGTGCTTTTAAAAAAACTCCACCCTTCCAACCCTCAGGCAAAAAAGACAGACTCAGATAGGAAAAAACCAGGCAGACTGTCCCATTCAAAAAGGCTGCAGACTGAAGCTGTCCCCACAGACCCTAACTTTTAAACAAAACTAATTCTGCATCAGCTTTAGAAATGAAAAAACAAATCACATCTCTCCCCTCCAGGCTTCCAATCCCTAGGCAAAAAAGACAGACCAACGGGAACAGGCAGGCAGGCAGGCAGACAGACAGACAGACAGAGAGGGAAACCAATGGTTGTTCCATGCTAGAATCAGACTGATTTTTAAATGCTTTTTTTAAAACAGGGAAATGCTCTCTCTTTACTAGAGCTGTCCAAACTTCACTAGGGCTAAAGACCCCCTCCTCCATCCATGTCTGTTACATTTCCAAACACATGCATGGCACACACAGTGAGAGAGCGAGAAATTCCCCCAAAGGCATTAAAATTACCACATCACAAGCCTCTGTAACTTTCACAGTTCACTAAAGGCAAGATGCAGATTTCCATCAGTCCTGCTCCAGTTTATATTCTCCAGCAAAAATCCCCCTCCTCATTCCCCCTTCGAAAGTCAACAGTGGGTATTTTCAGACATTACGAGATCACGCTCAACCACAGTGAATCCCCACATGGTGATCGTGATCCCATAACATCTGTTGGGGGGAACGGAAGCTCCCCCCCAGATGTGAATCACGGGAGGGAATCATATTCAAAGTGCAAACGGAGGTCCTGGCCGGACCATCTCCGTTTGGGTGTTGAATGTGATTCCCTCCCATGATGAAGGGGACCATAACATCTGGCCCCCTACCATGGCCCGGAATCAGCGGGGAAATTCCAGGCCGTGGTCAACAGGGGCAGCTGGTGGATTTTTAGTTTGGAGGGGCAGTAAGGCTGTCCGGCCCGCCGGTGGCAAAGCCGCCGGCGGGCCGGCGAGGTGGTGGGCGGAGCCAGGGCAATGGTAGACGGAGCCAGGGCAATGGTAGGTGGAGCCAGGGCATAACCCAGCAGCAAGGAGTTCCCAGAGTTAACATCAGATGGAAGAAAACACAGTCTAAAATGCACTTCAAGCTTAAAATGAATAACATATACCCCCAAGCACAGGGAAACAGTGGCAATACACTGACACAACCCAGCAGCAAGGAGTTCCCAGGGTTAACATCGGATGGAAGAAAACAGTCTGTTGCAGGGTGGGATGCAGGGTGGGTGTGGGTGCGGGGTGG
>QEPC01015388.1:136820-150251 GCA_003113815.1 Sphenodon punctatus
CCAAGCATATGCACCTGAGACTTCGCATCCGCTTGAATGTTTTTTTGTCTTCTCCCCTGTCTCTCCCACTGTCCCCTCTCCATGTCTCCCCCCCCCCTTTGTCTTTTAGATTGTAAGCCACAGGCAGGGACCGCGTCTAGTTCTGTACACACGACTGGTGCTATATAAATGTCTAATAATAATAATAATATGTGTCCCTGCAAATTGATTTATGTTGGATATACCTCCAGGGCTTTAAAGATAATAATTTTGAAGCATTATAGTAATGTTAGGCGGAAAGTAATAAAGGAGCCCCTGGTGACACATTTCATTGAGAAGGGCCATTCAGGTGGATATCTTAGATTTCTGTGTATTGAAGTTGTATCCTCTGGAAATAATAAATTGCAATTATTGCCAAGAAGAGAGGCATATTGGATATATAGACTAGACACAATAATGCCAAAAGAACTAAATGAGACAAATCAGTGGTCTGTCTTTCTGTGAAAATTATTTTACCCTGGTGTATTTTGTTCTTTTTAGGCAAAATATATTTTTCAACTTAATGTTGGTAATTGGTATCTGGTACTGTTTTGGAGCATTTTTTATTATTGTCAAGCATCAAAATGTTGCATATTGAGAAGTATGTCTAAAAAGCATCAGCAATTTCAACTAGTACTCCGAAAAGTTTTTTCAACCCAGGAACAGCGGGTGATCGTAACTGAGGCCATCAGCGAAGTTGGAAGAAGAAACAAGCCATATTCATGAGGGAGCAGAATTTTGACATCGGGGTGCACCCCGCATCTGTCCAATTACAGCCACGCCTAGGTCTGTTTTGGGTCGCATTCACATCTGTGGCAGCAAGACCCGTGTGGGAAGACAAAACTAGATGTGTATAAGAGACAGCTCCCAGTAGAGCGCAGGGGTTGATCCAGAAGCTGGGGGGTGAGGTTTAGTTTACCTAAAAAATGAAGTAGCAGTTCCTACCTTCTTTCCTTTCCGAGTAACNAGAAGAGCTGGTGCAAACGGGGATGTGCCGCAGCTTCCCTCCAGTGCGAATGGGGATGTGCCGTGGCTTCCCTCCAGTGTGAACGGGTATGTGCCGCAGCTTCCCTCGGGTGTGAATGGGGATGTGCTACGGCTTCCCTCCAGTGCGAACGGGGATGTGCCGCGACTTCCCTCCAGTGCGAATGGGGACGTGCCGCGGCTTCCCTCCAGTGTGAATGGGGATGTGCTGCGGCTTCCCTCCAGTGTGAACAGGGACATGCCGCGGCTTCCCTCCAGTGCAAACGGGGATGTGCCGTGACTTCCCTCCGGTGCGAACGGGGATGTGCCGCAGCTTCCCTCCAGTGCGAACGGGGATGTACCGCAGCTTCCCTCCGGTGCGAACAGGGACGTGCCGCGACTTCCCTCCAGTGCAAACGGGGATGTACCACGGCTTCCCTCCAGTGCGAATGCGGACGTGCCGCGGCTTCCCTCCGGTGCGAACGGGGATGTGCCGTGGCTTCCCTCGCACATGTCAGGGAGCAAAATCCTGCCCTGACGTGCGAGGGAAGTCGCAGCACATCCCCACTCGCACCAACTCTTCTTCTGCTCTCCAGCTCCTCCCCACTGCCACGTCTTTCCTCACAGGTCTCACTGCCACAGATGTGAATGCGGGCCAAAACAGACCCGGGCGTGACTGCAATTGGACAGATGCGGGGTGCACCCCCATGTCCACATGTGAAAATACCCAATGATTTCCATTGAGTATTGTGGTTCCCTCCCCCCCCTCCTCCCACTTAGAAACCCAGGCTTCATTACTCTGGGTGCAGTGCTTGTTTCACAGAACTACTTAATTCCTTCATAAATTCATAGCTTCTGGGTTACTTGTCATTATTTCTGCACTGAGGTTAATAAAGCCATGTTATCAGTGCTGGCAAAGCCTTTGTTTCAGGAGCATGCAGTCAAAGATCAATTAAGATGATTGCATATACAGAAGCAAGTCTGTGTAGAAATTAACAAATCCTCATGTAAAAATCCAGGAGCTGGTCTTCCTGATTACCATAGATAATATGTTAAACCCATTTTCTGCGTCACTGTTGCTGTTTGAAGCAGTTACTCTGAACAGAGATTTGCTAAATATTGATGCCCATTAACAGAGTACAATGCAACCTTTGGTCTTCACTCTCAGAAATGTTTATTTTGCTACTGAAGAAATTAATTCTATTTACATGGAGTAGCAAGGACTTGTTTGAAATGGATTATGAAAGCTAAAATTGCAAAGCATGCTCCATTTAACTCAACCTCCTGTTTATATGTTCAGACAAAAATGGACAACTCCATTCTGTATTGGCTGAACTCAATGAGAGGTTTCGGTAACACAGATTTGTTGTTATTACAGTGCTTTAAATCCTTATCTAGTTCACCCTCACAACAACCCTGGTGAGGTAGGTTCTTATTATTCCCATTTTACAGTGATGGTGAGTTGCCTAAGGCCACCTAGTGACTTCGTGGCTAAGACAGACTTTGAACCCTTCCTTTCAAGATCCACTAAACTACACTGCCTGGGGCCAATCCCAAGCCCCGCGGACCAGTGCGTGCAGCACAAGTCACGCGCACCCCCAGCACAGGACCCACGGCACCCGTGGGGTTTGGGATTGTGGCCACTGACTCTTAACTTTTATTGGCGAGGTAATGCAGAGCCAAACTGCCCCACTCCCCCGCTTATGGAAGCAATTCTTCCACAGAAAAGAAGATTTTTTTTCTCTAAGTTTCCCAGGATTCAGAAGAATCACACCTACTGCTATTTTCAAAAATTCATATTCCCATTGATGCAGCAAGTCCATTTCATGGGATCAAGCAGGGTGAACATGGGGGAGGTCATGAGTCTCTCACTGAGTAAGCTGCTGGTTTTAAAAAACCCACAGGAGTAAACTAACCTTATTGAGAAGAGTAAACTCTATATTTCTTGAATGAAAAATGAATAAATTATTATTATTAGTAGTAGTATTTTTATTTATTTATTTAATTGTTTTTATTTTTATTTTCTACATATATAATTTTTTACTTTTTTATTTTTATTACAGTATTTTTACCCCGCCTCTTCAACATCAAGTAGCTTGAGGCAGCTTACAGGTATAACATTTTAAAAACAACATACAAGAAACATACAAGAAACTTATAAAACAAATAAATAATCAAACAAGATATCACATGGGGGCACCACAAAAAAATCCCAACTTCCCCACCCCTACCCATCACCTTCACTGAAGGCCTGGCGGAACAGGTGAAAGGCGGCGGGGTCTGGGGCACTGAGCAACTCACTCCCAGCGGATGTCCGCCTCCGCCCGGATCTTCTCACTTTCTGGCGTAAATGTAAGACATGGCTTTTCCACCAGGCATTTGGTGAGGGGGCCGGTTAGGGGGAGGTTAAAGGGATGGGTGGGTTTTTCTTACACATATTATAAATTGTTTCACTATTTATGGAATTGTTTTTATTGTTTTCCTATTTTATTGTTATTTGGTTTTTATGATAATTAATTTATTGTGAGCTGCCTCAAGCTGCTGGCGCCAGGGGGGGATAGAAATGTATTTATCAATCAATCAATAAAATATATCAATCAATCAATCAATAAAATAAATATGAAAACTTCTATGTAAAATGGTCCCTGAATGATTTGGGAGATACTTCAAAATAAATGTGATGCTTGAAGCATGGTACACTATTTACATGAAAAAGGGCTTTGAAAATAAGAATAAGGTGTTGTGGGGTTGTTGGTGGTTTTTTTTTAATATATATATATATATATTTGCTCTCAAGGGTATGGGAATAGGGGAGGGTAGAGGGAAATTCTTAATTGTTACAGAAAAAACTTGAAAACTGAAATTTGTAAACATTCAGATGATATTTACTGTGCTGCATCACAGAATACTGAATTTATATTGTAAATCTCTACATATGAATCAAACATTATAAAAACAAATCTTGGGTGACAATGGAGCCATGTTGCTTTGCGCTGCTTGCGGATCTGGTCTCTTGTTTCTGGAATGTGGCATGTCTTTGTGTCCCCCTCTACTCCATTACCCAGCATCAGCTTCCTCTCTTCTTCGTTTATATTCAGGGTCTAGAGAATTCCAAGTTTCTGCAGTAGAGATCAGAGGATTCCAGAATGGGTGCAGTCGTGTACCCAGTCCACACAGGAGAACGCCAGTCCTCCTCTCCTGCTCACTTAGAGGATGTTTTTAAAGAAGCAAGGCTTGGGTGGGAGCGGTCCGTGGCTGTTGAGTGACACAGCTGTGGAGCAGCCACTCAGGCGGCGTGGGGAGGGATTCTAACAGACGGCTCCCAGGATGACTCCCTTGGCAGCAGTCTCGTATCCTCCTGCCATGGACCATGGGGGAGGGAGAGGTGCGCTGGGCTGGCCTTTGCAATTGACATGTCCCAGCCATGAGCACTAGGAAACTGGGTTCCGCAGCGCTCACGACCACTTCCTGTAACTTGCAAAGGCCATACCCCCCGCCACCTACAGTGCCTCTGAGCAGGGGACCTGTCTGCTGGAGTCAGGCATGGAAGGGTGCCCCAGTTCATACGGGGAGGGAATGTGTGAGTGCCTGACTGTTACTACACACTTTTTTGGCTTGCCGCACACAGGGCACTCTGGATTTTTTTGGCAGTGCCCCATGAGTGGGTGCTGTGTGTCTCATGGGAGTGTGCATCCCCTCCGCTTCACCTTCAGACAGGTGGTTGGATGAGTGGTTACTGGGTGGGCATGCAGGGTAGCATCTTGTTTAAAAACACTCAGAGAGAGGTTGTCCAAAATGGTTGACTGGGAAAAGAGAGGGGCTTCACATTTGCATCTGGTGGGGAAGATAAAGGCCATCCAGGTCCACCCATCCCCAACCCACCTGAGCACCCGTCTGAAGGTGGCATGGGTGGATGTACACTCCCATGACCACTCATGCCCACGCATGGAGCATGAGGGGAAAATCCAGAATGTTCTGTACAGGGGCAGGCCCCATACCAGGCCCATTTAAATCCCTCCTCTCCGCTCACCAGATGTATGTGGGTGCTCCTCTCAGAGTACACGGCCCCATCCCCCCAGCCGGGCCCATTTAAAAACAGCCAAAGTAAGTGGCACAGCCATATGCTCTGCCCTCCCACCACTGCAGGGAGAGAGATGGTGTTATCCAGATGCTTCAAATAAGGGTGGATAAAAATGGGGGTATAACAGTAAGAGACAGATAAGAATATTTTGTAAAGAATGAGCAGTAAAAAAAACCATCCTTCCAATTGTTAAAATCCATTCCTGATTTTTTAATCTCTCCCTCTTACAAGAAGTGGTGCTCTGCCCTACTCTGGGAACTTCAACTACTACAAAACCCACAAACAGCAGTTAGTGACAATCCAGTGCAACGGCCGTTTTTAGATGGGACGTGTCCACGTGGGTCCACCCACCCCCACGGACCCAGGCGCCCATCTGAAGGTGTCCATCTGAAGGTGGAGGCACACACCTGCGACCCATGCACCACCCACCCATGCCCTGCACGGGGCAACCCAGGTTTTTCCCGGTTGCTCCATGAGGGGGCATGGGTGGGTGGTGCATGGGTGTGGGCGCACACCCAGCACACACCCATCCTCCGCCATGTGAACGCCCCCTCAGCTCACCGGAAGTACACTGGCACTCCATCCAGCACATATGCACCCAGCCAGGAAGTGGGTCCATCTAAAAAGGGCCTAATTTGGGGGATTCTTACAGTGTGGTGGTTGGGACATCAGGACTGCTGTGCTACCTGGGGAAACAGTGGAAGAATGGAATACCTCCCAATATTTGAGACAGCTAAACAGTAAACAGGGACATACGCTCTACCCCCACCCCCAGCCAATAAAGCCCTGCTCTCCTGCGGGACCACGTTGGGGTGGGCGGAACTGTTTTTTACTAGTTCTGCTCTTTCCTGGCTGGTAGAACTCAGCGTGTGGTTCTGGGGGATTTTACATCATCCCCCGGGATCTCACGTGTGGAGTTCCATTCTGTCGCCTCTCCCGTTCAATGTGTACATACAGCCATTGGGTGAGATCATGAGAGAGTTTGAGGTTGGATGTCATCACCCAGCTTTACCTCTCGTTTTCATCTGAGCCAGGCCTGGCAGTCTCGGTGTTTACCCGGTGTCTCACTGTGGTGGGGGATTGGATGAGGACGAGCCATCTGAAGCTGAATCCTAATAAGATGGATGTGATGTTGGTGAGAAGGGGCAAGGAAGTGGATGCCTCCATCACTGATGAGGTGCATCCCTCCTTGGTCCCTCAGGTTCGGAGTCTGGGAGCGCTCCTTGACGCGCAGCTCCACCTGGATGTCTAGGTGGCAGCTGTGGTGAGGAGTGCTTTTTGTAAGTTACATCTGGTTCATCATCTTCAACCATATATCTCAGGCTGCGATCTGGCCACCGTCATCAGCGCATTCATCACGTCAAGATTGGACTACTGCAACGCGCTCTACCCTTGGTGACGACCTGAAGACTGCACCTGGTGCAGAATGAGGCAGCCCATCTCCTGATGGGGACAGGCCACCAAGAGCACATTACACCAGTGCTCCGCTCACTGCACTGGCTGCCTATAGTTTTCTGGGCCCGATTCAAGGTGTTGGTTATTACCTTTAAAGCCCTATACAGCCTGGGCCCCACACGTACCTGCAGGACCACCTCACCCCTTGTGTCCTGGATCAGCCCCTGCAGTCAGTTGGAGGCACCTTCTTGGAGGTCCCCTGAGTCTTCCGAGCAGCGATGTTCAGGAGGGTGTTCTCAGTGACCGCACCTTGGCTGTGGAACTCCCGGTGGTAATTTGCCTCTCTCCGGATCTCCCCTCCTTCCACAGACAATGTAAAACCTAGCTGTTTTGCCAGGCATTTGGTGAGTGAGATGGGTAGTGGGGTGGGTGGGTGTCTTTGTCGGGAGGTGGGGGGGCGGAGGTAGTGGGTCTTAGTTGGGCTTCGTTTGATGATTTTTTAAAATTGTTTTTATATTGTATTTTGTATTTTTATATTATGTTTTTATTGTCTTTTGTATGCTGCCCCAAGCTGCCATTTGGCAGGAGGGGGCGAGTTATAAATTTTGAATAAACTAAACACACACACACACACACACACACCCTTCTGGTGAGGAGATGGCTCCAGCTAGAGTTGCCATCTTTCTGCAGTTTTGCCCTGCAACTCTCATTGCCAAAATGGGAGTCTCAAGGTCAAATTGGAAGAAGTCGCAACCCTAGCTCCAGTGGCAGTGGCCCAGCCATGCACAGACATTCAGCAGCACCCATGTGCAGGCTCTCTGATCTCTGCTCTGGCTTTGTTTCTTCATTTTGTAACCCCAGACCTGCCTGATGAAAGACCCCGTGAGGTCCAAAAGGCTACATACCTCCACCAACTGTAGTGGTTCAATCACTTTACTACGTGGTCTTTATTGGCTATATTTGGGCCCAACACAGCAAATCCTGCTTCCTCTGTAACACTCCTCTAGTGATACAAATCCTTGCATAAAGTCCTCCCCACTACTCAGAGGCAGAGTCCAACACAACTACCAAGACTAAGTTCTGATAATGTTTGTGACTAGAGCTAAAATGAGTATGCTCCCAAACAGGTATACCTGCTGAATACACACTACCCTATTCACCATTTTCAGGTCGAGTAATAGGTACAACTTGCATAGCATCCGATGAGTACCTGTTTGGGATTTTAAATGTATGTGTGTATTTGTAAATGCCCACTCATTTATAGGGCAGCTGTTAGAGGGGAGTTTGGGGAAACAGAGTCTAGGATCCTTGGCACAGCTGTCCCAAAGCAGAGGAGCTGAGCCAGATCTGAAGGGTCCTTTCATGACACTAACTGTACTAATCTCTTTATATGACCAAGATGCAGTGCCCATCCTTAAGGCTGAAGTAGGTAGACTCCACTAGCAGTTGTTCTGGTAGCTCTCCTGGGTGGAAAGGAAGTGGAAAGGTTGGTAGTCCAAGGCTCCTTTAGGCAAAGAGACTACAAGGAAACATCAGAGGATTCACCACATGGGAGACAAACCCTATTTTATTGTTTCCCAATGTAAACTTATAAATACAAGAAATCACACATTATTATTATAAGCATTTATATAGCACAAGCAATGTACCTGGTGCTTTACAAAGAATAAGATAGACACGGTCCCTGCCCAGGGGCTTACAATCTAAAGACAGGGGGAGGGGAGACAGGGAAGGGGAAACAGAGGGAGAGACAAGGGATGTTTACCACAGTCCAGATTTGAAACTTTGACCTGTCAGTCTGCTGTGCGTTAGTCTACCAGCTGAGCTATAGGATAAACAGTTAGCTGGACTGTTTCAATCAGCCAGCAGAGGAAAGACTCCATATAGTGCCCACTGCCCAGCAATCTAGTTAGCTGTTTGTAAGAGTACTATAGGTGCAGTTGTGGTGTGGCTGGGTAGCTAAACTTTGTGCTTCCTGGGTTCTAGCCTGCATTGTGTTTCCTTTCTGTTACCTTTTTTAACAAAATAAACTCTTGGCTCCTATTGAGCCTAATGGATGTAGGATGCAACCTGTGAAAGTAAGAGCCTCTCCTTCATTGTTAAAAACAAAAGACAGGGGCTTTCCCCTCCCACTCTGCCTGGTGGATTCTCTGATGTAGTCAGATGAGTGGCTCCTGGGTGGTCATGCAGGATAGCATCTCATTTAAAAACACCCTTGGTGACTGTATGGTCCCATCCTGTCAGTGCTGAAGCCCAAAGCAAACTGTGGTGCTTATAGCAGCAACATGGAACTTCCAGGTTTTCTTTAATTAAGCTCTGTTTATTTTTATCATTTATTTCAATAAAGCCTCATTTGCTTTTAATGTTTTCTAAGCTATTCCATACATTCTACAAATGTTGTTCTCTACAGCCCCAACACACAACCCTTTTTCTTCCCACCCAGCAACAACACCGATGAGGATTTGAATCCACAACCTCTTGCCCTATAGATGAGAGTGCTACCTTTAGACCAACAAGCCCTCTAGATCAACAAGCCCTATAGCAAGTCCATGCTATTACAGAAATTGCAATTTGCTGCAGCTGTGTGTGTGTGTTTAGTATTTAGGAAGCTTGCTGCAGCATTTTTATTGTGTGTCCAAAGAATACATGGCATTTGTCTATATATCTTTATTTCTCTTATTCTAGCTCTGTCAAATGATTTGGGGTCCATTTACTGTGAAAGTACTCTGCAAAAACAGAGCTGTGGGCAGGGACCTGTGTTCACTGTGTTTTACCAATGGGGAAAATGCAGTGAACAACACACCCTGGTCCCTGGTTGTGGGGCATGATGCCAGTGCTCTGTTTGACTAACAATAGTTAGTAAGTAAATTAACAGTGGTCATGCTGTTTACCAGATATGATGGGGACTATGGAAGTGACAATTTTCTCTACTAACAGGGAGATTTACAGTCTGGTTTTTAAACAATCTCAGACCAATGGTGATAAATGATAATAGTTTCTCTTCCCCGTACTGCCAAAGACCAAGTGACTGCCTCAGGCATGAACAAGTTGTTTACCCCACATCTGAAAGTAAATGTGCTTCTGATGCAATGTTGGTTGTAAGAGAAATGACAACTTTGGCAGGCATTAAAAGACTGAGGGTAGAAGCAGTTTGTTAACCCCAGGGTGTAGTTCAGTGAAACATGATTTTTTAAAAAAAAAAATTCTTCCACTGTAATTGCTGTTGCACCTTGTGGCAAGGTCAGTGCCTCTCACTTGGAGGGCCCTTAGAATGCACTTCTGGGGAAACTAGCTCACAAACCCTGCTACACAGAATAACCACACTTGTTTACATGTTTCTAGCTTTGGTCCTGATCCTGAGGTAAGTGTGTAGCAGGGAGCAGTCCTGCAGGGCCATTGCCCCTTTAAAAAGGGGGCTGCATGGGTCAGCAGGAGGGTTGAGCACGCCCAGGAGTGTGGCAGAGCCAACCCCTAGAGAAAGATCAGCCTGTGGGGAGAACAGGCTGATAACTCCAAGGTCACAGTGGGCTAAGAGGAGGAAGACTGGCCTTTTAAGGCTAACAAGAGGCAGCCTGGCCACACCCACTCTGCTGGATATAAGAAAAGGCAGGACTACAAGAGAGGGGAGTCTCTGCCTGAGAGTTGAAGGAACAACAGCTTCCTCGAGGAAGCAAGAAGGAGCCCCTTCTCACTCTATGCTCTCCAAGGTGTTGAAGGCTGGAGAACCTGAGGGACTCAGGCAAGTGGGAGAGGCTGTGCCCAGGAGAGAGCCTCATACCTGGGGAAGGCTTGGCCAGAGCCTGGGGGTTTGAGACCTGGCTAGATGGACAATGGGGGTTGGTGTTGTGTTGCTCCTGAGCTTGTGAGAGACTGACCTGGGTCTGCAGGGTGGAGGCGATTGAGCCGGCAGCCCCACAGATTGTGTACACAGAGTCTCTAATAAAGATTGTGTATGTGTTACCCTCTGGACAGTTTGTTTTGGGTCCTATAGGAGGGTAACCCCTTCCTTGGGGGTGATTCAATCAAGCCTTGGGCTGAATAGGTGTGACAGTGGGGTAGAGCTAATTCCCTAGAGACACCCCAGTGCCCCTGTGTGGCCCTGGGAAGACCCTCTGCTACAAAGTGCCTCTTACAAGGGCACATATCTGATGCCTTTAAGTCTGGTCTCGACCTCACCTACAGCCATCCCATTCCACCAGGCTTTACCAAGGTGTATTCCACCTGTATGGGCATCCATCCCTAGTCCATACAATCTTTCCACAAAGCCCCTTCTTCTAGAGTAATGTAAAGACACATCCCACTTGTGAGTCCAATGTAGCTGGCCAGGTCATGAAGCCAGGCCTGCTCCCTTACGTGTCCCACATGGGTGAAAACAGATATGCACATTAACTCTAACACCATTTTAACATTTCCTATGCATGTTGCATAGGGTGCCAATACAGCCCTACAACATTGATAAGAAATGTTAAAGTGGTGTTAAAGCAGTTACATGCATGTCTGTTTTCACCCACTGTTGTGGGTTATCGGGCTACATCTCAAGTGTCCCACAGCTGTTTTTTCCCATCTCAGGCTTCCACTCCAGGCTCTGTTGAGAGCTTGATTCTGGAGATCCTCGGTCTCCCCCCTGTAGACTGAGCATTGACTTCCTTTATGCCCATAGGTTCTTGGGGCTTTTAGCCTTGATTGGTGGATGGTGCTGGCTGATGTGCTTAGCACCTTCACTTTTTAGTGCCAGCTTCTGGCATAATCCTCATCTACTATTGGTGCCTGCATAGTCTTTCCTGGTGCTAAAATGTACCCTGTCATGCACCTCATCTTCCATTTCTGTAGTCTATTATTCAGAAGTGGAAGATATAATAGTTTGTCTAATGGTCTGACTTGTATCTGAGTGCTCTCAAATGCTATTACAAGGTTATGTTGAATTGTTGTGCACAAATGCCAGTATATAGAATGGAGGCTGAACATTCGGACATGACTTTGGCCACTGGAAAAATGTTACCCAGTGTACTGCATGTTACCAGCAGAATTTATTCAAACCCTGGACGTGAGGAAACCTTAAGAAATCATCAGAAAACCATAAAAGTACAAGTGGGAAAAGACCTAGAGAGTAATCTCATCACATTGAGTGTTTTCAGGTGGACACAGAGCTAGAGTGGCCACTGATGTATTCCCAGAATACAGGACATGGGGGGAGAGGAAGAGTGCTGCTGGCTCAGGGCCCTGTTGCTCAGCCCTGGCTGGGGGACAAGTGCTGGGCAAGGGGTGGGGAAGGGGATGCAACAGTACTGGCAAAATCCATGCGGATGGGGTTGGGTGGATCAAAAAAGTAGCCATGTCCAGGAAAATCCAGATGCTATGGTAACCCTAGCACTTCCCCCTTCCCAACCCTCAACCCAGTGCTGGACCGCTGGCTCACCTGACTCCACATGCTGGCAACACCATTATTCCTGTCCAGAAGTCATGAGATCATGACTTCTGGGGCGAATGTGTGTGTGTGTGTGTGTAAGAAAGTGGCAGCACCATCAGTGTGTTAAAATTATAGGACAAGAACATAAATAAAGAACAACAGACAAACCCTTCAAAAACAGGACTGTCCTGTATAAAACAGGACCAATTGCCACCCTATGTGGAGCCAGGCCACTCCCAGAGCTGTCCACTTCCAACCCTGCCTGAGTTCACAACAGATGAACTGGTAGTTTCCCCAGGGTGTGGTTCTCTGCCCCCCACCCCATGCTGTGCCCCCCTCCCCCACCATAGAGTTGCAGGTGTTTGCCCAACTTTCTAGACCAGTGTGTCTAACTCTATGGGGTAAGGGATGGCCAGGCATGGAGCTGCATTGTATGTCCACCCAACAGACAGCAGCTCCACATGCGGCCGTTACCCCAGGTTTGGTTGGTGCACTCCAGGATGGCTACCCTGGAGTAGCTGCGACCTGCTTCACTTGCACATCTGGCAGGATCCTTTTACATGGACTGACCAACCTGGGGTTGAAGTGGGCTGGCGTGGGCAGAAGTAGAGCTGCTGTCTGTTTACACCCAATGATTCTAGTTCACTGTCAGTGCAAAACAGTTTGTTGTTGTATGTTTATTCATGTTAAGTGTCCCAGGTGTAGAGTTTCTGAAAAATTCCCTTGAAAGGAGGACCAGATCTCACTGTCCTCCAAATCACAAATTCAACATGACTCCCCTATGTGACTTACAAACAAGGCAAATGCCATTTGCGGTTTCATTAGCAGAAGCACCATATCTAAGATATGAGAAGAAATGGTAACACTTTACTTGGGACTGGCCGAGCCTTAAGTGAAGAACTGCATTCAGTTTGGGCATCACGTTTTTAAAAATGTCACAAACTGGAGAAGATTATGAGGAGAGCAACAAAGACGCTAAAGGGTTTAGAATGCAAGACATTTGGGGAATGACTGAAAGAACTAGGTATGCTTTGCCTAAAATAAAGAAGCTTAAGGGAAAGTTCTAAGTTTTTTAAAATGTTAAAAGGTCACCATGAAAATGGAGAACAATTTTTGTCCGTTGTCACTAAGGATAGGACCAGTAATAATAATAATGGGTTTAAGTTGCAGGAAGGTAATCTAGGTTAACCCCCTCCCCCCTCCTGCCTCTCTCTCTCGAGGAAATCTCCGCTCTGCTCTCTTCATCCAACCCCTCCATCTGCCCCCTTGACCCGATCCCCTCCCATCTCCTGACCTCTGTTGCTCCCACTATCGCTCCCCCACTTCTGCATGTCATTAATCTCTCCCTTTCCAAAGGCTCCTTCCCATCTGCCTTCAAGCATGCCACTGTCTTCCCCCATCCTCAAAAAGCCCACCCTGGACCCATCTGACCCCTCTAGTTACCGGCCAGTATCCCTCCTTCCCTTTGCCTCAAAGCTTCTGGAACGTGTCGTCTACTCCCGCTGCCTGGACCTCTTCTCCGCCAACTCCTCCCTGGACCCTCTCCAATCCGGCTTCCGCCCCCTCC
>QEPC01015388.1:190349-207543 GCA_003113815.1 Sphenodon punctatus
TTCCTGCTGTTACCTCAGTGTGACCTGGGGGGGCGGGAGTAGGAGTTTGGCACCAAGCACATGTGAGGCAGGGGAGAAGGAGTGCCAGGGAGAAGGAATGGCCAAGATTTTTTCCCTGGCAGTGCCCACCGCTTCACGGTGAGGCCTAGGCAGGGGTGTGGGCGGGGCCTGTGGGACCCCATATTTTGTCTTCGTCCAGGGCCCCGCAATTTGTAAGGGCAGACCTGCATACCCTCACCCCCCTCACCAAGAGGCTGTGGCATAACCCTCATCCCCCCCAACCATGCCTGTGGTCTCCCTTTCACCAGGGGGCCATGGGCATGTCAGCAATGAGAAATAAACAGCTCAGTCCCCAGCGGCACACAAACATTCATAAGTCCCACTCGACCTCTGCCTATGTGGACTGTTTATGTGAACTGTGCTTGATTATAACCATTGAAAGCGAGTTTTCCCATCTGGGTTTGGGACTTTTGGGGCTGGCTCCTGCTAATAAATATACCCCTCCAGGGACCCAATTCTATTAGAACCAGCTCCTTGCAATGTATTGTTATAATTTTTCTTATTATTATGTAAATGTGGCAATCATGCTGCCGCTACCAGACCCACTGTTACCATTAAATAGGCTATGTTTTGATGGGTGACTTGCTGAAACCTGAAAGCAATTCAAACAGCTTGTGTGAACATTTCTGTTTGTTCAGACCTTTCTATTCAAATCAAGTGTTTTCCTTTCTTTTGTTATTATTATTATTATTATCATTATTATTATTTTATTTTATTATTATGTTTTAATCTCCTTGGTTTCTAGTGCAACATGTTTCCAAGTTGTTAATTCTGTACTCTTTATGGCTGCCTGATTCCTCAGGAGGTTAAATCAGGTTGTCATGAAATCATTCCGTAACTACATTTGTGCCTACAGTTCACTTACTTGGAACATTATAACCCCTGCACTATTTCTACTTCACTTGTTAGGTGCTATCTTCTTTAATATATAGTATATAGAAATCTGTTGTTCCTGAAATGTAGTCTTTTATCTTCACTTGAAACTCTGTTTCACCAAACAAAAGATATGCATGAGCCCTGGTTTTAACAAGGCCTTTGGAAGGAACAATAATGTACTGTATAGTCTCTTTACCAACTAGTGATGGAAAAAGTTGTATTGGTTTTAGGTGTGGGAACTTGGTTCGGATATAATCTGTAACTGCTCGTAAAAGGAAATTATGGATTAATTCTTACCAAACTGTAACAGTGGGCAACACACCTGTTGTGGTTCAATTTAAGTTTTTGTTTTTTTTAAACTGTGCGCACTTGCAAAATAGCCATTGGACTGTTCTGTGAATGTGCACTTGTAATCCCCCCATAGAAATGCTTCACTTGGTTCAGGCTGATGGGTGTGGCTAAGGAAAAGTATTTGTATATTTCAAAGTATCTGATGCCTAATCAAAATTTGAAATACAATTCTGAAAGGGAGAAATTAACAGGGGTAGGGAAGAAAACTGAGGAACAAACAAATCTAGATAATCATCATAAAAAAATCTCCCCACTCATATAATATCCATCATGATTTCTTTGAAATGTAATTGACTGCCAATGCAGCCAAGCATCATCCATTATAAGTATTTGTTGGGTAATAAGTTATTGAGGAAACGTTTATGGAAAAACAACCTTTACACACTCACTTATCAGGGAAAAGATATCTGCCTTAAATGCTTTGGCCAAAGTTTTAAATAAAAAAACCACTGCCCCTCACCCAATCAAGGCTTATATGAATTTAACATATATTTTCCTACCTAAAAGGACGTATGAACTAAAAGGCTAAGCTAGTAATACCTCATTACTCATTTGAACATACAATTCCACAGCATCAGGCATAATTACAACCCTATTACCATAAATCACTTGCTAAAAAGGAAAGGGAGGGGGGCAAGTGGGAAAAAATAGGAGGCTGAGGGAAGTATTTTTAAAAAAAGAGAAAGAAAGAAAAGAAAAAGAAGAATACTGTGTATGGAAATTCCAAATTCATTTTATTTTTATTTTTTTTAAAGTGCTGGGGAAGGAAGCACCAAGCAGACAGACAGAAACAGACTTCATAGACAAAATTTTAAAAAGCCACCTAATATAAGCACCTCATTTCCCTGAAAATAAAACATATTATTAATAATATATTACCAACTATTTGATTAAAACACAATTTCAATACAGAGGACAACACTGTAGGGCGAGACAGCGCGCGCTGCGCTTGTTTTCAAAGCCGGTCAGGAAAGCCCGCCAGCAGCGCGAGCCACAAAGCGCGGAGCGAGCTCTCAACCCGCTCGAGCTGTCAAACTAGAGAGGAGGGAGCATGCGCACCAAGCCCTGGGGAAGGAACGGAGCCAACTCATTGAAGCTCCTTTAAAGGAGTAGGAACAGTCAGATCCCGTTCCAAATCATCACAATGACTCGGCAAGGCAGCGAACCAGGAAGAACCCTCTAGCCACGTCTCACTGGTAAACAAAGAACTGTCAGTGGCTAAAGGGGAGGCGCATCAGCTGTTTACAAGGTAAAGGCGCATTTAAATGCATCAGACAGTGAATGCGCCTCCATAAGACCTAGGAAATGAGGAGCAAAAAAAAAGGCGCGTTTTCACAGAAACCCTCGCAAGACTGTTCCTATTGACTCATTAAAAGTGCAGGATAAGCCAAAGCCGCACAAGTAAGCCCTCGTGTAAAAACACCCTGAGAGAGAGATGGCTAAATTGAGAGTGACTGCTCAAAAAGCAAGGGAGTCTAAGGGTGCAAGACCATCCTCTCCCCAAAACTATAATGAAGACAGAAGATCAGTGATGCCCAAGGAGCGCAATAGGGAGATATGGTGTTTCAATTGTGGACAAAAGAACCATTTTCAGAGAGCCTGTGTCAATAGGCCTGATCCTGCACTGGTTCACCAGAATCTGACAAGCCCTGGAAGGACCCAGGAGCAGACTGGCCCACAAGAGACCTCTAAGAGCAAGACAGTTAGCCAGTGGGCCTCAGGAAAGGGGTTTTTAGCCACAGAGGGTAAAGAGATACTGGAAAGGCTGGTAGGACCAGTGTGCAATGATTATGTGGTTTTGGAGGGAAAAGAATGCCCTTGCCTGTTAGATACTGGTTCACAGGTGACCTGTGTATGCGAAACATACTATAGAGAGCATCTGCCTCATGAAGAACAGCATTTGGTTGGTAACATACTTGAAAGAGAAGGAGCTGGAGGACACTTAGTACCTTATTAAGAGTTGTGACCACCTTGGGTACCAGCAGCAGACCAGGGGCGTTGAGGGGCGACTAGACGCCCACGGAGGTGATGAACGAGGCCATCGCAATCAGCTGGAGGGAGGAGGAGAAGCCGGAGGACGCGAGGGGCGGAGCCAAGACCAGAAGAGGAGCGTGGCCAGGAAATGAAGGGCGGGCCCGCACAACCAGGGGAGGACAACGCTCCTGGCGGGCAGAGGGTTCGGCGGGCCTCCTTGGAGCCTCAT
This sequence comes from Sphenodon punctatus, assembly GCA_003113815.1. Classification (NCBI taxonomy): domain Eukaryota; kingdom Metazoa; phylum Chordata; class Lepidosauria; order Sphenodontia; family Sphenodontidae; genus Sphenodon; species Sphenodon punctatus. Next base: position 193,840 of record QEPC01015388.1, read on the forward strand.
ATGCCCTGACCTTAGCTCCTCAATGTGAGGAGCGAAGAGACATGGCCACAACAGCTGCAGAAGCGACATCCCCGGGCCCAGCAACAGGAAAGTGACTGGGGAGGGGTACTCTGGGGGGAGGGAGGGTTTCGCAGAACCTCATGGACCACGTGGCACAACGTGGGTCCACGCCCTCAAGTCCCTCAGGAGGAGTACGGACTTGGGGGAGCGGGAGGATAGGCACAGGCAGGGGCCCATGGGTAAGGGGTCTGCACTGGAGGTGGGGCAACCTTCCCCTCTCCTCCAGCCCCACCCAGAGAGCAAAGGGGTATGAGCACCCCGAGAGTATGCCCTACGGGTGCTTGCCGATTTTCTCCCTTCGAGCTGGTATATGGGAGGCAGCCCCGGGGGTTGTTGGACATCGTCAAGGAGGCCTGGGAAGCCCCAGGGGTGGAGCCCATCAATCAAATTCAATACATTATGCAGCTATGCGAGAGGTTGGCCCGGGTGGCCACTTTCGGCCAGAAGCATTTGGGGGAAGCCCAACAGCGACAAAAGCGAGGGTATGACAAGCGGGCCAAGCTTTGCCAGCTTCACCCCGGACAAAGAGTTCTGGTGCTATTGCCCACATGCAACTCCAAGCTCCTGGTCACGTGGCAGGGCCCTTATGAAGTCGAGGCTAAGGTGTGGGAGGTTAATTATGTGGTACGCCAGCCTGGGAGGCGTCCGGAATGGCAAACATATCACATTAACCTCTTAAAAGAATGGCAGGAGAGAAACAACCCGGGGGCCCCAGAGGCAGTCTCATTGGGCATGGGCGGAGAAGGGGTTGATGTAGGCCCGGTAAAATCCGACCTGCCGGCAATTCGGCTGGGGCCTGACTTGCCTAGCAGTAGGAAAGAGCAATTAGTGGCTTTGATAGAGGAATATAAGGAGGTATTCACCGACAAGCCGGGACATACCCCGTTAATGTGGTATGATATCCATACGGAACCCGGGACGATCATAAGGGAACCGCCCCAGCAGACATCCCCCCCATAAATGGCAGTTAGTGGAGAAGGAAGTAAAGGACATGTTAGCCTTAGGGGTGATAGAGGAGTCCTGCTTCCCCTGGAGGAGTCAGCCCGTGTTGGTGGGCAAACCCGATGGATCAACCCGGTTTTGCATAGACTTTCGGAAGGTCAATGCAATATCCCGGTTTGATGCCTATCCCATGTCCCAAGTGGATACCTTGTTAGAGACCATAGGTAAAGCCACTTATTTGTCAACTCTCGACCTCACTAAAGGCTATTGGAAAATCCCCTTGATCCCGGGAGCCAAGGAGAAGACAGCCTTTGCTACCCACTTGGCTTATTTCAATTCGTCAGGATGCCCTTCGGGTTGCATGGGGCCGCGGCTACCTTCCAAAGATTGATGGACCGGGTATTACGCGGCCACGGAGGGTATGCCGCTGCCTATATTGACAATATCATAGTATTCAGCCAGACCTGGGATGAACATATCCAGCACCCTGGGGCAGTAGCTCGGGTGTTGGGACAGGCAGGGTTAACTGCCAACCCAAAGAAATGCAAGATGGGCCTACGGGAAGTACAGTACCTCGGGTATATGGTAGGGAAGGGGTGCATCCGCCTGGTATGGGAAAAGATACACGCCCTGCAGAACTGGGTTTTACCCCATACCAAGCTACAGGTCCAGCAGTTCCTGGGCTTGGCAGGCTACTACCGGAAGCATGTGCCCCATTTTGCAACCATAGCGGCGACTCTAAACCAATTAACTAGGAAAAAACAACCCAAGACAATACAGTGGACAGAGGAGAGAAAACAGGCCTTCCAGGTGCTGAAAAGAAGGCTGTGCAAGGCCCCGGTTCTCCACAGTCCTGATTTTACGTTACCTTTTATACTTCAAATGGACGCGTCCAATGTGGGGTTAGGAGCAGTGCTTTCACAGGTTGGGGAGGGAGACGAACACCCCGTCGCCTATATTAGTAGAAAACTGGACTTAAGGGAGCGAGCGTATGCTACTATTGAAAAGGAGGCCCTGGCCATCCACTGGGCAGTGGCCGCGCTACGGTATTACTTGTCAGGCGTCCCCTTCCAGATTGTTACGGACCATGCCCCGTTACAGTGGTTAACGTCAATGAAGGAAAATAATGCCCGGCTGATGCAATGGTATCTGGCCTTACAACCCTACTGTTTCCCAATCTCCCACCGGGCGGGACGCCACCACGGTAATGCAGACTTTTTTTCATGACAGGGCTCGTCCGCTCCTTGCATTCAGCAGGACCCGGCCGTGCTCTTGCCAGCGGGTGTGTGTGACCCCCTCGGGTACCAGCAGCAGAGCGGGGGCGTAGAAGGAGAATTGAGGGGCGACTGGATGCCCGCGGAGGTGATGAACGAGGCCGTCGCAATCAGCTGGAGGGAGGAGGAGGAGCCAGCAGACGCGAGGGGCGGAGCCAAGGCCAGAAGAGGAGCGTGACCGGAAAATGAAGGGCAGGCCCACACAACCAGGGGAGGACAATGCTCCCGGCATGCAGAGGGTTCGGCAGGCCTCCTTGGAGCCTCATATGCCCTGACCTCAGCTCCTCAATGGGAGGAGCAAAGAGACATGGCCACAACAGCTGCAGAAGTGACATCCCCAGGCCCGGCAACAGGGAAGTGACTGGGGAGAGGGACTTTGTGGGGAGAGAGGGTTTTGCAGAGCTTCGTGGACCACGTGGCGCAACGTGGGTCCACGCCCTCAAGCCCCTCAGGGGGAGTACGGACTTGGGGGAGGGGGAGGGTAGGCACAGGCAGGGGCTCGCGGGTAAGGGGTCTGCACCGGAGGTGGGGCAACCTTCCCCTCTCCTCCAGCCCCACCCGGAGAGCAAAGGGGTAAGAGCACCCCGAGAGCATGCCCTATGGGTGCTCGCAGGGCACAGCCCTAGTCGGCGGGTTACAAGAGTATATAGTCCTGGAACTGCAAGCTCCATATGATGCTGAAAATATGGAGAAGTATGAGATTCTAACCCTTGTGTGCCCAGATCAGTGCATGAACCAACAGGTATCAGCTATCATTGGCACAAATGTTTTTAAGCATATGATGGATAACAATACTAACCAAGATGCCTGTAGTTATTCAAACAGGGTTGACTTGTCATACCCTTGGAGAAAAGCTTGCAGTCAGTATTTGAGAAGCCAGGGCGTAGAACGTGAAGCTACAGAAGGGAGTGAGATACGCCTGTTGAGGAGAAAACCAGTTAAGGTCCTGGCTGGAGGATTATGTACAGTATCAGGTATGCTACAGACGTCCGAGAAAGGACTGGGAAATATGGTACTTTTGGAGGATCCAGAAGTTGTAGCAGGGCCGGGAGGATTAGCCATCTTTCCACAGGTTATAAAGTCTACTGCATTCAATATGAGAATTGGAGTGCAAGTTAAGAATTTGACATGAAAGGATATTACTCTGAATCCCTACACTGTAATTGCTAAGGTTCATAGAGTGGGGTGGGTAAAAGCAATTCCTATGCTGGATTCAGATGAGGCTATTAGGAAAGAAGATAAATTATTGCCTCTTAATTTTGAAACCTCACCCTTAAGTGAATCTGAACAAAAGAGAATTTCCCAAATCATAGCTAAGGAAGCACTCCAAGCTTTTGCAGTATGTGACTTAGACTTTGGTAGGATTTCAGGTGTAACTCACCATATTGACTTGATTAGTGATGTGCCCTTTAAAGAAAGAACTAGACAAGTCTCACCTGCAGATTTTGAGGATCTGAGACAACACTTGTGTGAACTAGCAGCACTGGATGTATTTGAGGAGACCAGCAGCCCCTATGCATCACCAATAGTGCTTGTAAGAAAGAAGACAGGGGCCCTCAGGATGGTGGTGGATTATAGAAAGCTGAACAACTTAACAAGGAAAGATCCTTACCCTTTATCCAGAAGAGAGGAAACCTTTGCATTGCTTGCAAGATCGAAATGGTTTTCTGTATTAGATTTAAAGAGTGGTTATTATCAAGTACCAACGGAACCTGTAGATTGCCCCAAGACTGCTTTCACCACTCCATTTCGCAACTGGCAGTTCAAAATGATGCCTCAGGGTTTGACAAATGCTCCAGGATGATGGAGAAGGTTATGCATGGCTTAAATCTAACAGAAGTAGTTGCCTTTTTGGATGACTTGATTATCTTTTCAGCCATCAAAGAGGAGCATGAAGAGCATCTCCTGAAGGTTTTGAAAAGACTTCAGAGTTATGGATTGAAACTGGCACCTTCGAAATGCAGACTGTTTCAAACATCAGTAAAGTATCTAGGCCATGTAATATCAGCAGAAGGAGTAGATCCAGATAAAGAGAAAATAGATGTCGTTATCACGTGGCCTGTACCTTCTACCATCAGAGAACTGCGTAGGTTTCTTGGTTTCGCAGGATATTATCGAAGGTTTGTGAAAAAATACTCTATTATAGCTAAACCGTTGAACTCATTGTTAACAGGTAACCTCAAAGGAAGTCGATCCCTTGAAAGCAAATGGAATGCAAGTTGTCAAGAAGCCTTCGAGACAATAAAACAAAAGTTAACCATGGCACCTGTGTTAGGATTTGCTGATTGGAAGTTACCATACATGTTGCACACTGATGCTAACACTACTGGTCTAGGAGCAGCGTTGTATCAGGTTCAGGAGGGCAAGCCTCGTGTCATTGCCTACGCCAGCAGAGGCTTGAGTCGCAGCGAATGTAATTATCCAATGCACAAGTTAGAGTTCTTAGCATTGAAGTGGGCAGTTTGTGATCAATTCCACGATTTTTTGTATGGGACAGAGTTTAAAGTGATGACTGATAATAACCCATTAACTTATGTTTTAACTTCGGCCAAGCTAGATGCAGCAGGGCATAGATGGATATCAGCATTGTCCTTATAAAATTTTGAGATTGTTTACAGATCTGGACGAGCTAATGTAGATGCTGACTCCCTTTCCCGAAGACAGGATGGCAATCTAATTGAAGATGATGAAGGAGTCCAAGAGACGGAAAGGATTGCTAAAATGCTTTCTAGAAGTCAACAAGACCCTGCAGAGTGGAACTTGTGGGATGTCGAAGCCTGCAAAGCCATCATCCAGGTCCATACAATCTCTCCTGAGAATACAACATTTGAAAGTTCAACAGCAGAAACTAGTGGCCTTGTTGAAACCTTACCCACCTCAGAGCAAAGTATTCCTGCTGCATTTGAAGACCTCAGCTCTGGAACAGAAAGTTTCTGTAACCCAGATACTAATCCTCCTGATTGGAAGAAGTTGCAGAGAAAGGATAAATACATTGCCAGAATAATCTGGTATCTTGAGAGGGATCATCGACCTACTTCGGATGAGGAACAGAGCGAAGGGTATNGCCATTGGAACTGATTTGCATAGACTTCCTGACTCTAGAACCTGATTCTACAGGCACTAAAAACATTTTGGTGATTACTGACCACTTCACTAAGTATGCACAAGCTTATCCTACACGAGATCAGACGGCGAGAACAGTAGCTTTAACGCTTTGGGATCATTTTATCAGTCACTATGGGTTCCCCAGGAGATTTCATAGTGACCAGGGCACGAGTTTTGAATCAGAACTGGTTACCGAACTAAGCAAGATAGCCGGGACTAAATCCCGCACTACACCTTATCATCCTCGAGGAAACCCGGTTGAAAGGTTCAACCGAACCTTACTGGACATGCTAGGCACTCTAGAAGAAAACAAGAAGGCTACCTGGAAAAAGTACATAAAACCACTGGTGCATGCATATAATTGTACCAGGAACGATACCCAGGAGAATCCCCTTATTTTCTAATGTTCGGAAGGCAACTGTTGCTACCCATTGACTTATGTTTTGGGATAAAACATAGGGGACAAAGTGAAGTGACTCATCAGGAATATGTAAAAGACCTGAGGCACAGATTGCGTTATGCCTATGAGTTAGCCGCCAAAGAGAGTGAAAAGCACCAGCAAGCTAACAAAAGGAGATGGGATGCTAAAGTAATGAGGACAACTGTCGAAGTAGGAGACCGGGGTTTAGTGCGTAACTTGAGTCCCCGAAGAACACAGAAGCTAGTAGACAGATGGGAATCAGTGGTGTATGTGGTTTTGGATCAGTTAGATGAGACTATTCCGGTGTATAGAGTACAAGGGGAGAACGGGGAAGGCCCCATTCGAACCTTACATCGAGATATGTTAAGGCCCTTTGGGTTTATTTCGTCACCTGAAGAAGTGGAGGACGCACATCCCTTGGAGGATCCTATTGGTAATAGAACCAGATGGAAAAATACCAACATAGTGATACCAACGATGGAAGAAGAAGAAGAGTCAGCAGCAGATTCCACACCATGCTCGAGATTAAATCCTTCAGCAGGGGAGTTCACTCCCCACTCCAGTTGGATGAGTAGTGGTAATTGAGGTGCAGAAGACGAGTAGCAGTTTTCCTTGTCAAAGGCCATTCCCTCTCATTCTGAGGTGCCATTAGCTGATTCGAGGCAAAGTATTAATGCGCCTCGAAGATCTAACCGCACTAGGGTCAAACCAGTTAGATTCAATGATTATGTCCTTTATTTTGTGATGGTGTCAAACATTGGGGAGCCACACCCGTTGTTGTTTCAATGCCATTGTAGCTTTGTGCAAATGGACCCATTGGGGAAACAATCGGGTGAAAACATCCCTAACTATAGTTATACTGTCAGGATGACAGCATTTAAGCAGGGGAGAATGTAAACCCACCCACCCCCCATAGAAATGCTTCACTTGGTTCAGGCTGATGGGCATGGCTAAGGAAAAGTAGGCCAGGCTTGGGTGGGGAGAAGAAGGGAGACATTTTAGAAGAAGGGAGACCATTTAGAGGAAGGGAGTAGAAGAAGAGCCGTCCCTATTTTATGATGATAAAGGAATACATATAGGGCCTTAACCCCTTGATTAAGTGAGTAGTTACACTTTGTAATTATGGGTTTAGGTATGGGATTTATTTTGTTGCTGCTTATTATGTATATGTTATTTACTCACAGGGTTGTAAAGCCTGACTGTGTTTGTGAGCCTTGTTGCAAGCATCTGCAGTTCAAGGATCAGAGAAGGTCGCTTCTGCAAGCAAGAAGGACACTCTGAAAGCTACTTACAACTATGGACAGATAGCAAAACAAAATTGAACCTGTAAAGGCGGAGACACATGTGTATGTTCCTAGGTCAATGTTAAATTGTCACTGCATTCCTGTCTAAATACATTTGTTGAGTTTATGAGCTTGCAACCATTCATTTGTTTGCTCTTGAGAACCCACAGGAGCTTACACACTCTTTTCCAAAATGGCAGCGGCAACATCAGCACGATTTTGGAAAAGGGAAGCCAGTCTGCACATGTGCAGTGGCCATTTTGCACATGTGCAGACTGACTGCCCTTTTCCAAAATGGCAGCAACAATGCCACTGCCATTTTCAAAATGTGTGCACATGTGTAGAATGGCCCAGCAGCCATTTTGTACATGCACAATAATTTTTTGAATTTATTGCTTTCTATTTTGTTAATCTAAATATAGATTCTTAATATGAATCCATACTTAAATTCAGAAAATGCAGAACCAAAATTGTAAAACAGAACCGAACCACGATATCCTCCAGTGGACCACCCCTTTTGTACTAGTGAGTGGTGATCTACATTTACACCCCTGTTCCTTGCTACCAGAATGCAATCAGTCAGAAGTGGTGTCTCTGTGTGCATTTTGGGACTATACCGAAGCAGAACTGGGAGTGTTTAGAAACGGAAGTGTTTGGAATTTGGAATGTATTGAAAACACCTAAAATTGTCAGCATCCCATGAATAGGAGTCTAAGTGGACCAAATGATATCTGATAGCATTGGATTTATTAGATAATAAATAAATCACTGATAAATCTAAGTGGTCCAGACAGTATCCGATAGCATCAGCAGAATGTCAGAAGTACAAAACTTTTACATTTTGGATTTTAGGATTTTGTCTTCTCCATCCCACACCCTCCATTGGCCAAGGTGTTTCACTTCACCATTATTCCTCATCACCACTATTCTAATGTGTTCTCCTGCCACTGTCTATTTAAATTAAAACTCACTGACCAAAACCTGATGCTTTTTTCTTGCTCTTCTCTCTTGTTTCACTCCCTAAACAACAGTTGAATCCCCTCACCATTGCAGGGTTTAGAATAATTGGTAGCAGTTATTGACCCACACGCTGATCAGAAAATGGGAAGCAGGTGTGTTTTTTGCCCAGGCTAGAACAGTGGGGAACAGACAGTGTTGACACGTAAGAGTAGGAAAGAGGGCAAGAGGTTTTAATAAGGGCTTGACTTAAAAAATAAAAGTTCAACAAAATAAGTAATAAGATTGCAACTGGATATATTTACAACTGTTCAAACTGTTAGTACATTGCATTACATAATATAAATACTTGCAAAAGCTGCTGGCCATACAAGAAGATGTAGGAAGCTGAGCAAGCTGGGACTGAGCATCTATGCTAGCTGGGAGAGAAATGAACATCTGGCCCATGGTCCAAATCTTGCTTGCAGCTTTTTTATTTGGACCCTTTCTAATCCCTGATGTTGGCTTATGGATCAAGCTTCTATTTCCCCAACTACTGAAAGAGTGAGCTTGGGGAAGGGGAGCAGAGATTAGGGTCTAAGCACAATGGGGGGTATGTGTGGAACCATGACGTAGATCCATGATCTGGTTCTCCCCTTCCTTCCCCGATCTTGAGCACATCCCATAAGCACTGCCACCCGGAATGGCTTATGTACTACCCATACACACAGGACCCCCTGCTGATGGCAGATACCCCTATTTATAATGATTGAGGCTGGCCAAGTAGAGCACGCTCTCTCTCTCTCTCTCTCTCTCTCTCTCTCTCTCTCTCTCTCTCATCCAGCATATGGGCCACCATGATTCATGGATAGTTGACCAAGTTCTGTTCACTGATAATTTTGTGAGCATAATGACTTATGATCAGTAATACTTTGNTGGCCAAGTAGAGCACGCTCTCTCTCTCTCTCTCTCTCTCTCTCTCTCTCTCATTGAACCTTTCCCAGCATATGGGCCACCATGATTCATGGATAGTTGACCAAGTTCTGTTCACTGATAATTTTGTGAGCATAATGACTTATGATCAGTAATACTTTGAAATTGGATTTGGTCCCTCCCTGTACAGTGCTGATTGTGCATTGCCCCAACCTATTATTTTCCCTCCATTCTAGTTCTTAGACATGAATACAGCTAAGAACTCTTGTTAGAATTAGTGTAATGATGAGCAGCTAATGTTCTGATCCTGTGTAAGCAGTCAGAAGGTCAGTGCTTGTGCACATGTACAGCACAACAGTTCAAAGTGGTGTGTAGGAGACACTTTTCTGTCAATCCTACTAGTTGTTAACGGGATTTGTGGGCAAAACTGTTGATGCCGTGCCACCTCTGTTGATAGTTTTATTATAAACTTCACACAAAAAAGTTTTGAAAAGCACTCCTTCACTTGAAACAGCTTGAATTCAAAAGCTAACAAAATCTCTGGGTGACTTGTAATAGCCTAAAAAGTAAGCTCATTATTCAAATGCCTAATAAATAACACTTTTTCAAGAGCAAGATACTCCTTCCTCAAATGACTTATTTATTCACATGCTAATTAGAAGCTTGCCACTGGTGCAATGGAAAGAAGTCCTATCTCACCCCCTCAATGGGAAATGCATGCAGATTTATGTTATGAAGTCATATCTCCATAGCAGAGTAGTCTTAGCTTGGTCTGAATGTATAACTATTGAATATCTGTGTTTAAAAATATACCTACATCTGGTTTCCTAGATGGGGACTCTGTTCTTATAAAACCTTACCTTTGTGCTTATCTCTAAGTAGTCACAGGCCCTTTTCGCATGAGACCCTGCCCCCCCATGCCCACGCAGATCTGCTGCATGAGCATGGGTGGGGGCCGCCTGTGTAACCACCGTGGAGGGTAGATGGGGTGCATGCATGCTTCTGTGCAACACCCATCTCCACCCACGGAGCAACCGGTGAAAATGGTGGTTGCTCTGTCCATGGAGGTGGGTGGAGATGGGTTTGTGTCCATGTAACCGTCCCGCGTGCACTGCCCCCACACTGCAGCGCACACCCATCTCCCCCCCCACACACACACACATATGAAGAGGACCACAGTGGTTTCACTCAGAGCAGTCATGGTTGAAGACCAAGGGTGGGAAACCTCAGGTCCAGGGGTCAAACATGACCCATGGAAAGTCTTGATGTAGACCCTTTACAGTTCCTGGATTTGGCACTTGAAGCCAGTTCCTACCCCCAAGCACTGAAAAACTGAGCTCAGTGCAAGGGAAAAGAGATGAGGGCATGCACACAAGGCTAGGGTACAGAACCATGGCACAGATCTATTTCTTGAGCACACCCCATACTCATCTCCTCCCCCAACTTCTGTGTGGCCTTTGGAGCTTGCACTAATTTTCAAAATGGCCCCCGGGAGGTAAAACATTCTCCAGCCCTTTTGTAGACTTAAGAATATGTGTAAGTCTTTGCACTAAGCCCTTGAGATCAGCCTACGGGATACTCCAGTATTGTATTTTATCAGATCCCATTTGCGAAGCTGGAACTGGAATCTAATTTTTCTTCTTTCTCTCCACCCAAACTTCTGGGGTAGTTTTAGTTTTTTAGAAGTTTAAAATGATTATAGATGTGTGTATTATTATAGATGGCTGAGTGGTCCCTCACCTGAATCATTTGCTTTCACCTAAGTAACCAGCTAAGTGGTTCAATTGGGGACAGCCAGGTGTGTCTGGGCTCAATAGATCCACAGACCAACATAGAGATTTGAGGATGATCAAAGAGGGCTTAGATCACAGATTTCCAAACTATGGAATCTGACCCTAAGTGGGGTCATGCTATCTATGGTTGAGGTCACAATCCTGATTGATATTTATTACATATGCCTAAGTGTGGCTCAGAAGCTTGCATACTCTTGCCAGCAGAAGTTGGTCCAATAATAAATACCATTTGAATTCATCTCCAGTTTAAGCCAGGAGCTACAGAGGAGCAAGAGTTAATGCCCGTTCTGCTTGGATAAAAGAAGTTCAACTGTGCCTCTGGTCTTTTTTAAACAGACCGCAGCACAGGGGGCGATTGGTGTGCGCACCGCTGCAGGGGGGCTGGTGCACACAGGCGCACACCAATTTCCTCCGCATCCCCACGCATGGCACAACCGGTGTTGCCTCTGGTTGGTCTGTGCATGGGGAGTGGGTGGAGATGCTTGGGTTGCGGGGGCATGCACCCCCGCGTTTACACGAGATGCTCCCCTGCATGGATGATGAGTGTCCATGTGTGGGAGCATCTCATGTAAAAAGAGCCTTTGGCAAAGATTTGAGTAATTCCTTTTTAAAAATCTGAGCTGGTTCCTATGGCATCAGTGGCCAGTAGGGAGTAATGTTTCATCTAAAATCAACAAACCGCACCTCTCTTATGGCAAAATTGCAGTTAAGCACATCTAGCAAAGAAGCTTTTATCTGGAGAAGTCTTGTAAAGGTAATTAGCACAAAGTATCTTTAGGTGTTAACCAACCACAGAAAGCGGGCCCCATATACTGCAAAATGTGAAAGAGGCCAAAGTTAGACACATTTCATCCCTAAAAGTATATTCTGCTATTCATTTTTTCAGTGAGTTTCATAACTAGTGGTATGGATAAAGTGCAGATAGCTGTTAGGGAAGAAATGCAAAGCAATGGAATAGAAAAGTTTAAGTAAAATTGTTTGAGGTCTACAGAATGGGAAAAATCAATTGCACGTATTCTGTTTCTCCTTTTCCCATAATTCAGTTGGTTTAATATTCCATTTAATAAGTGGGGAATTATTACAATCCTACTGTTACAAAGGAAGATAAAATAAGATTTGAACCTTTGATGTCATTTCAATGCTTCGTTTACAAAAAGGATTCCACCCCCTCTACCACCTCCTTCTTCCTGCATTAAAACTTCTCTCTAGTCCACCTCTTGGATAAATCAATTGCCATTTTTCAGTACAACTTTTCTGGATCTTATTCCCATGCAGATAACTCTGAAAGCTACTGTAAGCTATCACTGCTTTACAAAATTATCATGAAAATTTACCGGCAAAGATAAATGCCCTTCCCGTTTCCAAGATGAATGATGACAGGAAAAGTAATATTTTACTCTTTTCTGATGGATAGGCTTTTTGCAAGGTGCCTTTTGTCTTTTAAGTCTTGATTTCAAGTGCTGTTTTGCAGTATAAAGAGTTACATTACAGCATTCCCAACCTTCCTGTCCCCTTCGCCACCACCAACTTACCTCCATTGAAATTTTAACCCTATCAAAATCCTATCTGGCTATGACTTAGGATAGAGGTGGGCAAATGGTGATACTTGATGTCTTGTGGCACTCTGTGGTATTTAAGTTTTGGTGCTTGGGCTTGGGAGCTTGCCTAGCTTACCCCTGACCTAGTCTAAGACTGCAGTGCATTGGAGTATTCTAGCTATTGTAGGAATTATAATTATGCTGCTGTTCATTAACTGCTGTAGTAATCTCTAAGTAGAGTAGCTTTTTAAGCATGTAAACATGATGTGTTTTACTCTTGTCAAACCTAAGAATCTGAATCCAGACAACTGTAAAGGCTGCTGAAAGTGATTTTCCTGGAAGGAGACAATTCTACATACCTGGCTTGATAGTCCATGGCAGAATATGTGCTGATGTGTAATTTTATTAAGTATGTACGATCGAATCCCATTCACTACAGTGGCTCGTAGCAGTGAACAGTTTGGCATATTAACTGACTTGCTTGGGGGGAAAAGGTATATTTCAAAAAGCAGGGAGCTGAGTAATTAGAAAATGAGTAAAAGGAAAATACATTATCTTGGGAGGAAAAAAGTATGTGTGGCTGTGGTGGTGCTTCTCATTCAAGAGAGAGCCAAACAAAGCAAATAACACATGGAAGATAGTTCCTTCAGTTGCCACACCAACCATAGATAGTCAATCTTAAGCAAACCAGCACCCTTGTTCCTTCCAAGTCCTCAGGGTTTTCTTTTAAAAGTCTGGCCTCCAGCCTCCCCCAATAGCCAGCTCAATCTTCCAATTAGGGCTTCTCCTACTAAGTGTGTTTCCCCAAGCCAAACTCATATAAACAGTCTTCTCAAACACAACCAAAGAACAATCTCACCTGAGCTCTGTGTGGTCTTGGGGAGCCATTGGCAGGTCCTAAGGTTCTTTGCTTTCCCTCCAGCCAGTAATCTGGCTTCCCTGTTTTCTGCTGACAGGCTTCCACTGTAATCCTGTTTCCACAACTCTTACTTAGGTTCCTTTACAGCCCTTTCCCACTTCAGGCTCTTAGGTGAACCAAACCCCCTAGTTCTCCATGTTCACAGGCTTATATTGCCAGCAGCCGCCCATGAGGGTGAAGAAGCTGAAGCTGGACAGGGGAGAGCCCAGCTGGCAGCCTCATGGGCTGCTGCTGAGACGGCTGCAAGACCCGAGGACTGTCCTCGGGTGGTTCCTCTCATTCCTCTCGGGGAGAAGCCAGCGGGTGGTGTTGGGCGCTGAAACATCAAGCCCCCAGGCCTTGACCTGTGGCATTCTGCAGGGTTCAAGTCAGTCTCTGTTATTATTTAATGTATAATGTATATATGCAGCCCCTGGGGGAGATCGTGAGAGAGTTCGGGGTGCGTTGTCACCAATATGCTGATGATACTCCGCTGTACCTCTCATTTTCAACTGACCCAG
>QEPC01015388.1:209087-224578 GCA_003113815.1 Sphenodon punctatus
TGCGGCCGCCGCGTCCGGCCGAATGCGCCACGGCCCGGGCTCCCGCCGGTGATCCTGGGCCGTGGCGAGCAGCCAGACATTACTTTTTTTTGGTCCCTGCCGGGGGTCCGTTTGACCATGCTTCCCAGGACATTCCCCTGGCTAGCCCTGGAAGCGTGGTTCAAATTGACCCCTTGTGCAGATTGACCGTGGCGAACATCTGGCAGCCGCCAAACAGACGTTTGAGACACATTGACCACAGGGGGGTATTCACCGTGATTCACTGTGATCTCGTAATGTCTGAAAATACCCATAGGCAGCCATTGCAGAGCTCGGAGCACAGGTGTCATGTGCTCCCTACGACCCGCCCCCGTAAGGAGACAAGCCACAGCATTCTGCACCAGCTGCAGCCTCCAGACCAGCCTCGCTCCTCCAAGATCGGTGTCAGCGTGGATGTTAAAATCCCCCAGGACCACTAATCTAAGGGTCCGGAGGATCACATCTGACACCAGATAAGCAAGAGCATGTAGGGATACCGTGGGGCAATTGGGTGCACGGTACACCAGCAGCACCCCTAATCTGTCCCCGGCCAAATCCAACACAAGATGGAGACACTCAATACCTGGTGGAGCCTGCACCGGATACCTCCTAAAGGAGAATGCATCCTTGATAACAATGGCTACACTGCCCCCCGTCCCTCCAACCGAGGCTAATGTTGCCTCTCAGCTGAGGTCTTAAGTCAGGGATGAAGTTTCTCCCTCCTTCTGTTCCCTCAGATGAACCTGATATCTTTCAAAGGTTTCATTCGCCTTTCGAATGCAATATCGTTCAAATTGAAGCATCACAGTCTTGAAACTAGCTTGCTCTTCATCATTTAGTTGCAAACTGTTAAAAAGATCAAGTGCCTTGGCCCTGTAACATTTGGGAATGCCACTTTGTTCCCCTCTTTCCGTAGGCAGTATAAGAGCTGGCTGTTCCGCCAGGCCTTTCCTGAGGGAGATGGGGTGGGGGGGTTGGGTTAGGGTGGGGGGGATGGGTTTTATATTGTTTTAATTGTAGTTTTATCATTGTTTGTTTTAATATGTTTTAAAATGCTGTGAGCTGCCCTGAGATGCCTGGGGCAGGAGGGGGCAGCATATACATTTAAAAATAAGTAAATAAATAAAATTATCTCTCTTAACTCCAGAACCAGCCTTCAAGAATAACTTGAACTCCTTCTAAACTGCTTCCAATTTTTTGCTGTGTTTTTTGGGCACATCAAATGGTCTTGTAATTCTGAATCCCTCTATATTCTCAGCTTGTAGATGCTGACCACACGGATGAGGTATTCATGAGGCAATCGGCTCTCAGCAGGCCCAAACTCCCAATAGGCCCTAAGTACACTGTAGGCCCAAAGCACTCTTGGTACCATGTATTATTTATGATTCTCAAGAACAACACCAGCATATTATCTATAGTTTCTGTAGTAATGCAGTTTACTTAATACTTACAATATTCTTGAACTATGTACAGGAGGGTTCATCTGTGAGTCTCAGGCACAGTGCTTCCTTCTGGCAGCTCTGCATAACAAGTTCTGCATACCAAGCAGTTCTCTGACTGCTTGTGGGAGCCAAAAGATACATTGGGTAACTAACAGCCTCTTAAAATGTAGTATCCCACAAGGCAAGCTAGAGATCTCCCTCCCTTGCATTCTCCCTCCCATCTCTCAGCTGAGAGGCTGGGTAGGGAGACTGGAGTGGAGGAAGATATCTAGTTTGCGTCTCATCTGAGAGGCAGGCAGGGAGGGAGACTGCAGGAGGATGGAGATCTCTAGCACACCTCTCAGCTGAGAGGCAGCCGTGGGGGAGGGAGATTGCTACTGCTACCGCCACTCAGCTGGCTGGTCACGCTAGGCAGGACTTTATGTGCTGGCAGATCTGGATGCTGGAGAGGCTGTGCGTGAACCTAATTGGCGAGACACAAACACGAGGGCACTGATTTTCCCACATGGTGGGTCTGCAATGTTCCAGGACTCTGCTGTGAGTGGCGGCTCTGTGGTGACCATGTGGAGGTCACGTGGCAGACACCTAGTAGACAGACACGTGGGAAAGCGCCCAATGAAGGCTATTGTCTAATTTGATCCACCCATATTTTCACAAGTGCTGAATCCATCAGACTTTTGCCTTCTGAAAAAAGACTTTCTGGATCTTGTATCACTTGCTGTAGTGCAGTTATTCATCGACATTGTCAGTGTAAGTGAGAGGAGACCTGGGCCTAATGTACTTCAGTTATGCATTTGTTAGGCTCTACTGCGTCATTGAATTTTTCAAAGAGGCCTAGTACTCCTCCCTCAGAGGAATTTTCAGCCCTGTTCAAATGAAATAGCACTCTTCAGTCTGTACTAGTATAAAGGCAACTGTGTACAAGGTTCTTTAATTGGGCCCCTCCTAAAAACTCTATACAGCTTAGTCATGTTTTGCAAAAGTACCAAGGATGATACATAAGACAGAAAAATACTGGTACAAGCTGTTGCAATGTATTTCAAACGCACCTATCTAAGCACTCACGTAACAAAGCAAAATCTGGCCAATAAGTGCAATTTCCACTGAAATCATGGGGATTATAGCTATCTGTGACAGCAGAATTTTGTCCTGTACTTCCAAATGGAGTCCAAGTAGAGCGTTTCAGTGTCTGGTGCCGTCACCGTGCACTCCCAGTTGTTACCTTGTAAAACATATTTTAATGAATAAACACAGAAAATTATCTACCTCAGTTTTATCTAAAAACACCAACTCTTACTGATTTAAAATTTGGTGCATGTGTGATATGAATGTTAATTATAGTCCTGCTGCCTCTGTGCTGTTCCTGTACAGCTCCCTAGTGTTTCTTGCTGTCATTCATTTGCAATTGTATGGAATTGACAAGAATTGGCTCTTCTGTTCCTATTCACTCATGTAATTTATATTCTTAACTTGCACAATGGTCATCTGCAGAACTAACATAATTGCAATGAAGATTACTTCCAATTTTATGTAGGCTGCAAATGTTGCTAAAATGGTGTATATTCATAATTTTATTGTTTTCTAGTACTACTAAATGAGCAGGTTTGAGTATATGCCTCTTTTTGAAATTGCAAGGGAACTACAAGTATTGGCATAGCTTGAATATAAAAATTCTAATATGGCTACTGCCTCCCATGATGGGTACTCTTAGCTCCTATAATACTTAAATAAAAAATTGGAAATCTATCACAGGGCAAGGGAGGGAGCACTGTTTCATACCATGTGCTGGTTATGCTTCAGGACTTCCTGCATCTCTGGCCCTTTACATGTGACTCTTGCTCCTCTGTGTGTCTCTTATACACACATTGCCCGTACCCAGGGCCAGCCTTACCCTAAGCAGGGCCCAGGACGGGGAAGAAATGTGGCCCCCCACGTTTTTCCCCGGTGGGCCTAGGGCTGCTCCCCGGCTCAGGGAGTGCTCCCCGGCCTGGGGGCAGCGCGCTACCCAGGCCTGGGCTCGGGATGGGCGGAGGGGCACTCCCCTCCACCCATCCCTAAGCCTGAGTGGCCATTTGGATTCTGACCAGATCACTTACCTGATCCGCTGCCGGTGCCGCCGCCTCCAGCCTGGGCCCCACACAGTCTCTCGGCCAGCGGAAATGAGGGAGAGAGAGGCAGAGGCCCTGCCTCTCCCTCATTTCCCCTGGCTGGAACAGCCGGGCAGGCAAGGCAGCAGAGGGGGCCAGCGGCGTGAGGGAGAGGTGGGGCCTCTGCTTCCTTCCTCACTTCCAGAAGAAGCAGAGGTCCTGACTCTCCCTCACTCCATGGGTTCTCCCCCACCCCCCTGTCAGTCTCTCGGCCAGGGGAAATGAGGGAGAGGCGGGGTCTCTGCCTCTCTCTCCCTCATTTTCTCTGGCTGAGACTGTGCCAGGCAGTGGAGGGGGGGGCACGGAGTATAGGAGTGGTGGGGTCTCTGCCTTTCCCTCACTCCTGCTGCCCCTCCATCCGTCCGACCCGACCCGATTTTTTTTTTTTTTTAAAAAAAATTAAGTTATTAAACCCCCAAACTCGTCCCCCCCTCCCCAAGCACAGGACCCTGGGAGGCCACTCCTAGCCAGCCCATGGTAAGGCCGGCCCTGCCAGTATCCCTTACTCCCATTACACTATTGCCTACCTCAGACCCCTGTTGAAATTCCCTCCCCACAACTGAAATCTGAAATGGATCCCCTGAATCACACCTTTCTTTCTTTAGAATTGTCAGACACAACCTGAATGAAGAAAAAAAATCTGACAAAAGAAAGGGGGCAGAGGGAAAGGGACTAATGCAGTGATGGGCAAAGTTCCCAGCCCTAAGACCTGTGGACCAAAATCTTTGTATGACCAAGATCCACAAGACACACACAACTCTTGTTCATTTACAAGTTCATTCACACAAGCCTCTCCCACTTTGTGATTGGCTGATGGAGCTGGTGCTCTTGTGGTCCTGGCTGCTATGATTTTGAGGAGCACTGAGATTTCTGTACAATGAAGCAAGACACAGGACCATTAAGACAGCATGGGCGCAGGACCAGCCTTGGCAAAAACCATACTTGAACTTCCCAAGAGCCTCATGCAGTTCCCAAGTCACAGTTTGCCCAGCTCTAGACTATCATTTGGTGGTCCTGGATACATTTGTGCTATCAACATCATCCTTCAGGTGCAAACACCATAAAATCCCATTACAAGTTAATGTAAGAACTGCCTCACTATCAGTCCACTGATCTATCATAATCTAACTAGGTATCCTTCCTCTCAGAGAAGCCAGTAGTGGATGGTTTATAGCATATTGTACAAAGAGAGGGCAATTATGGAGTGATCTTTCCCCTGTCATTTATTCCAAGCTTCTGTGGTCATCAGAGAGTTATGAATATTTGTAGCATAAGACTGTATTCCCTGACCATTTCCACTGATGGTCCTATCCTCCATGAACTTATCTAACATCCTTCTTTGCACTAAATTATGCTATTTGCCTTCACAAAAATCACATGGTAATGAATTGCACTGGCTATGTTGTGTAAAGAAGTACTTCCTTTTGTTTTAAAAATTTTTTAAACCATTTACTCTTAAGCAATTTACACAACACAGGAATTATTGGCCCACAATTTTCCTCCACTTTTCCATCTTTACACAACTGTTAGAAAGACGCCATACTGCATCTAATCAAGACAGCCACATGGTAGGGTGATGCTTATTGGAGGCACCTTGTGTCAAGGCAAAAGTATCTTTCTCCAATCCTCCAACCCAAATACCCTGCAAACTCCATGTTCCTTAATCTGATGACCTTATGCTAGGGTTCAGAGGAGGGAAGAAGATAAAGAGGGTGAAAGGGAAAACTTATATGGAGAGGTTTAGCTTAGAAAAAAAGAACTGGGGTGGATGGGGTATGATTAGTTTTCAAATATGTAAAAAATAAACTGCTAATAAATAGGGATGGGAATTTCAGTTTTGGATAAAACCAAAAGTACTTGAAAATGGCCATTTCGGATTAATCCGAAATTTCGGTTCTTTTTTGGTTTCGGTACTATCGGCTCTTTTGCATTTATTTTTGTACCAGATTTTTAACATTGCAGTCTGTCCCCCATTGAAAAAACGCAATGTTAAAAATCCAGTACAAAAATCAACGCAAAAGATTTGATAGTACCGAAACCAAAAAAGAACCGAAATACATGAGAACCGAAATTGACCGAAACCGAAATTTTGCCCAGAGTCCCTACTAATAAACTAACTTTCTGGTCACTGAACATAGGACTTGAAGTAATGGGCCTAAACTAAAGGAGAAAATGTGTAGATTAAACTTTAGGAAGAATTTTCTAATTACCACAACATTTAGCCAATGGGATAATTTGCAAAGGGAAGTTCTGGAGCTCCTTCACTAGAGGCCTTTAAAATAATAGGTTAGATAGGTATCTCTCAGTAATGGTGGAGATATGGAGATCCTGCTTAATGGTGGGTACTGGATTATAGATAACCTTGGGTTCCTCCCAGCCTATGATTCTAATAGGTATCACTCCATCTTGCAGTCTCTGTACATGCTACAAACCTGAGGAAGGGCTCTGTGCGACCTAAAGGATTGCATACTCCCACCAACAGAAGGTGGTTCAATGGAAGATATCATTTGAACCACTTTGTCTCCATCTGTACATTTTGTCAGATTTGGTGAATCCCATGGCTAGTTACAGTGTGAGATTTAGCAAGGGTCACAATTGGATTGTATATGAGATTCAAGGAGAGATAGAAATAGTTGCATGATGTGAGATACCGATTCTGTGGAGACATCCCCCCATCTAGGAGGCTGATCTCAAGAAAGAACTTTTTTTTATTTATTTTCATCATTTCTATACCACCCCTTCCTGCCCAATGGCAGCTTGGGACAGTGTACAAACACATATAAAAACACCATAAAAATAGAAAACATAGTATAATAATAAACTATAATAAATATCATTTTAAAAATACAAACAAAGGCCCGACAAAAAACCCTAATCCCAACATTTTTATATTGTAAGCCGCCCCAGGCTGCCTGATGGCAGGAAGGATGGGGTATTAAATTGAAAAATAAATAAATAAAATAATACACCCCACTACATAACATGGCTAAAACCATACTAATCTTCCCTCCTAATCCTTCGTTTCTTTCTTCCTTCTCTGTCTTTGTTGATGGGGTCAACATCCAGTCCATCACTCAAGCACATAGCCTGGGGTTCATCTTTGACTCCTCCCTCTCCTTTAAACCTCAGATCAATTCTGTTGCCAAATCCTGTCACTTCTCTCTGCACAACATTGCTAAGATCTGTCCTTTCCTCACGGTTTCCTCTGCTGAAACCCCTGTCCATGCCCTGGTCATCTCTCGCCTCGACTATTGCAACCTCCTTCTCACTGGCTTTCCTCGCTCTCACCTTGCTCCTCTCATTTCTGTCCATAACTCTACTGCCAAGGTCATCCACCTTGCCCACCACTTTGACCACATGCTGCCCCTCCTCTCCTCTCTCCACTGGCTCCCTCTTCCTGAATGCATTCTTCATGAACTTCTGTTTTTTACGTACAAGGCTCTTCATGGCCTTGCTCCCCCCCTGTCTCTCAGCACTCATTTCCCGCTACACTCCTGTCTGGGAATTCTGATCCTCCTCTGCCTCCACCCTCACCTGCTCACAGCTCCCCTGCTCCTCAAAACGCAGTCCCCCATGCCTGGAACTCCCTCCCTGAATACATTCGCTCAGCTTCCTCCCTCCAAATCTTCAAATCCCTCCTCAAAACCCACCTCTTCCATCACATTTTCCCTGGCTCCTCGTTCCCCTCACCCCCTTGCAACATTAAATCAGTAACTACACCTTTTTAACTAAGCCAAGCACATGCACCTGAGACCTCATGAGTTCATGCATGTATCCTTGTCTCTTCCTCTGTTTCCCCCCTCAATAGTCTCCCCACTCCCTTGTCTCTCTTCGATTGTAAGCCTGCTGGGGCAGGGCCCATGTCTCTTTCTTACAATTGTAAAGTGCCAGGTACATTGCTGGCCTGGCATTATATAAATGCTTCTTAATAATAATATCCGTCCCCCTCACTGAATGCCTGGTGAGACAGCCAAGTTTTACACTGTATATGGAAGGAGGGGAGATCCGGAGAAAGATGAATCACCACTGGGAGGGAGTTCCATAACCGCAACATGGCCACTGCGAGTGCCCGCTCAAACGTGGCCACCCAAGCGGGCATCCCCAGCCGACTGCAGGGGTTGATCCAGGACACAAGGGACGAGGCGACCCCACAGGTTAGCAGGACCCAGACCATATCAGACTTTAAAGGTAATAATCAACACCTTGAATCGGGCCTGGAAGACTATAGGCAACCTCTCAAGATGCTTTACTTCCAAAAATCTCCTCTTCCAGGCATTGACATTAAATCAAATTATTGATGTATTTTAAATACAGCAAGAGCTAGGATGGCAAAGGCTAGTAATAGTATGGTCACATGGAAGCTAAAGATCCACCTAAATGTGAATGTGCAGAGCCTAGGCAAACACACTGTTTGATGCATTGCTCCAGTCAACACCTTGTGGTCCTGATGAAAGAGTAGGAGGACTGAGCATGCGCCTGAAACACGCATGCGCGGAAGGTTGTAACATCATGCACCAGGAGTAGCAGCATATGAAGTGGCTCTTAGCCATCCTGAAGATTTCTCACCCTGCCTGAGCTCTGGACCACCCAAAAACTGCCTGCAGAGCAGATAACATTGCGGCCCATCATCTGGCCACCCCTTGAGGGTGGCTTCTTGTTGAGCTGAAATTGAGATCCACAGTGCTTTCTGTTCTACCTTCCAGGCTGCCAGTATCACTACCTGCTCTGGGGCAACGTGAAGCCAGTGGTGGTGGTGTCCTCATACTGGGAAGATATCAGCCACTGAACGGACACGTAGAAAATTCTCTACTGCACCGCAGATCGACTGGTGAGTAAATTATAACCACACCTTGTGTCTATGGGGTATTAGAGTTCATGCACCAGGGAACGTGGCTGGCATCTCGGCATCAGGCACATTGCTGAAACTACCTAGATGATAATCTCCATGGGGGAGTCTTTCTTCTGACCCCGTGTGCTGCATTGATGAGGTGGGTGTTATCTGGCACTGCAGTGTCATTTGCAACAGAAGATTTCACTGTTCTAAAATCAGAATTGAAAATTTAAAAGTGTCCTCGTTCTAAAGATTGCTGTGGTTGCCATGTTGGTCCCAAACTTAAGAGATGGGGACAAGGTAGTAGGGATGTGCGAATGTGGTTTGGGAGTTTGGAGTTTGGACTGAACTTTAATAGTTCCGTTGACCGAACCGAACTTTCAAACCAAACTCAAATTCGACCGAATTGTTTGGTCGAATTCGAACCAGTTCAGAAGGCCAAAAAACCCAGTTTTGAATGTACGAACTTGGTTCGGAAGTTTGGAATTCTACCGAACCGAACTTTCAAACCGAACTCGATTTTCAAACCGAACCGAATTTCCGAACTCGGTTCTGTTTGCACATCCCTACAAGGTAGTTTAGATCTTGTATTGGTTCCACTTTTTTCTCTTTTATGATTTAACTTTTTTATTGAGTTTTGAATTGTGCAAAGCAGACAAACATCGATGATTTACAGCATCTTCAAAATATCTAACAACATAAGATGATACGTTTATGTTTAAACGTATGTTTAAATATCTTTATGTTTAAATAATGTATCTTCATCAGTTATCTGGAAAAAGGAGTAAAGAGTAAGGTGATCAAATCTGCAGATGAGACAAAGTTATTCAAGGTAGTTAAACGTAAGCAGACTGTGAAGAATTGCAGGAAGATCTTGTGAGACTAGGTGATTGGCCATCTAAATGGCAGATTAAATTTAATGTGGACAAGTGCAAAGTGATGCACATAGGGAATAATAATTCAGACTATTATTTACACAATGCCTGGTTCTAAATAAGTAGTAACCACTTGGGAAAAAGACCTTGGAGTCATTGTGGACAAAACATTAAAATCCTCAGCTTAGTGTGTGGCAGCCGTCAAAAAAACAAACAGAATGTAAGAAATTATTATTATTATTATTATAAACATTTATATAGCGCCAGTCATGTGACCTGGTGCTGTACAGAACATAGAATTAGACATGGTCCCTGCCTGTGGCTTACAATCTAAAAGACAAAAAAAAAAGGGGGGGGGAGACAAGGAGAGGGGACAGTGGGAGAGACAGGGGAGAAGACAAACAAACATTCAAGCAGATGCGAAGTCTCAGGTGCGTGTGCTTGGCTTGCTTTACAGAGAGGTTGGTGGAAGCAGTCAGCAGAGGAGGGCCGGCAGTAAGAGTAAGGGGAAAGACTAACAGGCATTGGGAAAGGCAGCAAGGAAAAGGTGGGTTTTGAGGAGGGATTTGAAGGAGCGGAGGGAGGGGGCAAGGCGGATGTGGGCAGGGAGGGAGTTCCAGGCATGAGGGGCAGCGAGGGAGAAGGGTCGAAGGCGGTTAGGCGAGCAAGAGAAACGAGGGAGAGTGAGGGAGGGGACAGAGGAAGAGCGGAGAGCACGTGCAGGAGTGCGTAGGGAAATTAGGTCCGAGACGTAAGGGGGAGCCTGGTCGTGGAGCGATTTGAACGTGAAAACCAGGAGTTTGAACAGGATACGTTCAGGAAGGGGGAGCCAGTGAAGGGAGAGGAGGAGAGGCTGCACATGGTCGAAGCGACGGGCAGAGTGAATGACCTTGGCAGCGGAGTTTTGGATTGCGATAAGGGGGGACAGGTGAGAGCGAGGGAGGCCAGCAAGTAGGAGGTTGCAGTAGTCGAGGCGAGAGATAACCATGGCATGAACAAGGATTTTGGCCGAGGAGATAGAGAGAAAGGGGCGAATGCGGGCAATGTTGTGGAGAGCGAATCGGCAGGATTTGGCCACAGACTCAATGTAAGGTTTAAAAGAGAGGTGCGTGTCAAAGATGAAGCCCAAGCTACGGGCTTGGAGAACAGGATGGATGGTGACCCCATCGATGCAGATGGTCAGGTTAGAGGGAGAGGAAGGGGAGGGAGGAAAGATGAGGAGTTCGGTCTTGGGATAGAGAAAGGGATAGAGAATAAAACTGGAAATATCATAATGCTGCTTTATAAATGGATGGTGCAACCACACCTTGAGTACTGTATGCAATTCTGGTCACCCCATCTCAAAAAAGATATAGTAGAACTTGAAAAGGTGCAGAGAAGGGCAACGCAAATGATCAAGGGTTTGGAACAGCTTCCGTACAAAGAGAGGCTCGATAGGTTGGGGCTCTTCAGCTTGGAGAAGAGACAACTGAGAGGGGATATGATAGAGGCTTGTAAAATCTTGTGTGGAGTGGAGTAGACAGGGAACATTTATTTACCCTCTCAAGTAGCACTGGAACTAGGGGATGCTCCATGAAACTAACTGGTGGCTGATTTTAAACAAATAAAACAGAGTATTTTTTTTACTCAACGTACAGTTAAATTGTGGGATTTGTTGCCAGAGGAGGTGGTCAGGGCCAGTAGTATAGCTGGGTTTTAAAAAGACTGAATAAGTTCTTGCAGAATAGGTCCATTAACGGCTATTAGCCAAGTAGATTATGAGATGGGAACTTCTTACTGTCGGGAGCAGGGAGTGATCAGCAGGGAATGGATTGCCCATTGCAACCTGTTGGGGACTTCGCCCAAGCAACCAAGGTTGGCTGCTGTTCAAGTCAGGATGCTGGGCTTGATGGACCATTGGTCTGACTTGGTATGGCACTTATGTTCTTATGTTGTCGGCTTGAGCTGGAGCAGTGGATTGCTCCACAACTGAATGCATGGTGAAGTACCAGTGAGGTGCAATGTAATTTCAGACGTCTTCTCTTCATTGTCCCTCCCTCCTTAGAGGTGAGAAGTGGCCGTTACAGTGCTACCTGATTTTAATTTGGTTTATATTTTGTGTGCAGCCCACCAGCATAAATGCCAGTGGATCCTGCAGCAGTTCTGCTGGAAGATGCCTGTCATCAAGGTTCAATTTTACCTGGAGTTCCTTGATTGATTCCAGCTGTGTTAGCAGCCCCCTTTTCCACATTGGAGGACCAGTGCTTTGAATTAACTGACACCATGGGCTTCGTCTGTAGCCCTTTCTCCCTTGCAAGGAGGGAGAAGGTTATTACTGCCCCATGCTGGGAGTTGTTCAATTTGAGTAAGGCTCCCTCGAGGATGCAATTTAATCTGAGGCAATTGTGCCCTACCTTCCTGCCTGGAGGAAGGAGATTATTGTTTTAGCCCAGTATTGCCCAATACTGCCCAGTATTTAGGATTTAGCACTGAGGATCATTCAGCTGGAGCATGCATGCCTTTGGGGTGCATAACTCAGCTGAGATATAACCTGTGTTATTTTTTTAAACTTGCTTTTTTTCTTCTTTTTTTTCCCCTCCCTCTTCTTGAATTGCTCCAGTACCATTGTGTGGGGTGCTGGGTGTGGGGAGAGTGTGTGAGGTAGCCGTCATACTATCTCCCTTATAATGCAAAGCTTCTCATTTAGAAGTTGGTTGGTTGGTTGTTTTTTTTTAGAGGGAGCATGTTATTTTAGTTTTTGTTTCCGGCATTATTAGGAGGCTATGAATGAGTGCTAAAAGTGTTGCCGCTGGGGAAAAAAAGCAAAAAAAGGATCAACAGACACTTGATAAATATTGTTCAGCAACAACCCTTGTGTGACAAGGCCCACTTCTGTGGGACGAGTGTTTGCAGGATCTGGTCCAAATGTGAGAGTCATGTGGTTCTTATATAAATGACAGTTTATTAATCACACAGTTCTCAGGCCAGGTACCAGACCTATTGCCCTTCTCAGTAAAACACACAGTCAATCACATCAGATCTAGCCTAGCCCAACACAGTCCTCAGGCTAGCTATCATCACCTTACATCCAGGCTTCTCTATCAGCTCCAGGGTTGCCTTTCCTCAGATTCCTTTCAGGCAGTCTAGCTGAGATGTGCCCTCTTGGCTGGTCCAGAACAGACTGCCTCTTCCTGGGGCTTGCTTTCTTCTTATAGTTCTGGCCATACCCCAAACACTTCAATTTCCTCTTCCTGTGTGGTGGTCATTTTAGGTATCCCACATTGCAGGTGCCATCTTGTGGCACAACCCTGCCACACCTTGATAATGAAGTTACAGAGGTTTCTGAAGTAACAGATGAAAAGAAAGTGTCTGTTGGGGTGCCGGGTCTCTTATTAGCCAATGAGTAGATCGAGACAGCCTGTGATAATTGTACCCAAGTTCTACAGGAAATAAGAGCAGACCTACAAGCAGCAAAAAAAGATAGAGAACATCTTTTAGACAAAGTTAATAAAGAATTCACCAGTGTACATTCTTCTCTGGATATGGTCAACAAAAAAATAGATGGAGTTTCTAAGAGACTGGATAGAGTGAAGGAACATATTTCTGGCATTGAGGAAAAAGAACTGGACCTTGATGCTGAGATTCGGGCTATGTCTACAAAAATCCAATTTCTATCTGTTAAATGTGAGGATTTGGAAAATCGTAGTCACGGGAATAATCTAAGAGTGCGTTTTGTGTACCAGAAGGATTGGAAGTATTTAATGGGGTAAACTTTGTCCATACTTTATTAGGATCCTTGTTCCCCCAAAAAATTCATTTACATATGACACGAGTGGAGTGTGTACATAGGGCTCTTAGATCTCAGCCCAAAGAAGGTTTTTCACCTTGAGCTAGACTAATTAAATTTGTAAACTGCAGAAGATATTCTGCAGCTAGCTTGAAGACATCAATCTTTAGAATTTCAAGGAAATAAAATTAAAATTTATCCAGCTCTCTCATTAGAAACTGAATAAACGGAGGGGCTGGTATAGATTTATGGATCCTC
The DNA here is from genome assembly GCA_003113815.1 of Sphenodon punctatus. NCBI lineage: Eukaryota > Metazoa > Chordata > Lepidosauria > Sphenodontia > Sphenodontidae > Sphenodon > Sphenodon punctatus. The sequence continues at coordinate 222,425 of QEPC01015388.1, forward strand.
TAATTACTGAGAGGTTTAAACCTCAGATTTGGTATCCAGCAAGATTCTCCATTCTTCACCACGACAAAAGGAAATTTTTTCAACATCCCACAGAGTTTGAGACTTTTTTACATTATGTATTGAAATCCCCTTTGTGGTTAACTCAGGGGAAGGATAATATTTAAGAACTTGGTGAAGAGGTTTTGAGATGTAACATGTCTATAATTATGCTGAGATACTGGGATGTTTAAGAGCTTGGAAGAATTAGCCTTATGGTGTTTATGATTTTGGGTGGGGCTAGAGTTAGTGAGTATTTCTTCAAAGGGTAGGAGGTTTCCTCTGAATTTTTGATCTGAGGTGAACAATTTTGATATGAATATCTTGATATTATAAATGGAACAGAGGTGTAAGATTCTTATATATGCTGATCAGTCATTTATTTTCTTATATCAAGGTCAACATAGGCCCTTTTAAAAGAAGCCGGCAGCGTGGGGGGGATGGGTGGAGGCTGTGGCACATGTGCAGTGCATGGGGGCTCACTACATTAGACAGCCACCCACCTCCATCCATCTCCACATATGGAGGTACTTCTGTTTTCTCCAGTGCCTCCATGCATGGGGGATTGGTGGAGATGGGTGAAATGCGGAAGCATGCACGCACCGCTGCCCACACACACCGGCGGTCACATGGCCCCCCCCTCGCCCACCCAGTCACCCACATGGGTGAGGGAGGGCATCTCGTGTGAAAATGGCCTAAGATGGAATATTTTAGAGGTTATTATGGGGGTTGGGTAGGAGTTTTCTGAAACTGAGTGAGTATGTTATATTGGAATCCTAAAGTACAATATTGGGATTGAATATGCAGCTGTTATGGATTTATGAACAGTAGATTTATAAGAAATATGAATTAGTTAAATACCAGACCTAATGAGTAATTTGATTACGATATCGTTAAACGTGAGAGGATTAAATAATCCTGTAAAAATAAAAAGGGTTAATACTTTTTTTAAACTTCATCAAACTAATGTTTTCTTCTTGCAGGAAACCCATCTTTTTCAAAGATGTGCATAGAATGAAAAACAATCTTTTGATCAAATTTTCACCTCTTGCTCTCAAAAAAGGAAGGAACATGTACTTATTGGCATAGCAAAACAATTCAGTTTTTAAAAGGAATTAATAAGGGTGGATCAAGAAGGAAGATTCCTCTTAGTAAGAGGTGTATTGGATGTAGAAAGAGTAACATTAATCAATATATATGCATCTAGTGAACAATTTTTTTATTTTTTTTTACAAAAATGTATATGTACAAAAATGTATAAGTATGATTACAAGGGAAGCAGAAGGTCTCATATTAAATGCATGGGAATTTGAATTGTGCTGTGTCAGTACTAGATAGATCTAGATAGCATAAGAGTCGGGTATTTATGAATACTATTTGTTATTTTATGGAAGCAGACCTATGGGATGTCTGGAGAATATTAAACATTAATGTCAGAAATTACACTTTTTTCTCCCCTCCAAATAATTCATTTGCTAGGACTGATTGTATATTTGTAAATCAAGAGGCTTTACCTAGGTGTAGAGATTGTGTAATAGTGCCATCAGTGTTGTCAGATGCAGTGAAACTAAAATTTGAGATTTGTTTAACAAAAATTAAAATGCAGTACAGATGGACCTTAGATAGAAAACTTCTGAATAATGAGGTGGTAAAAGAAGTTATAAATAGAGACCTGAAGAAATATTTTGAGTTGAATACATCTTCAGTTGGTTCTTCTCATATAATTTGGGAGGCTTCTAAGACTGTTGTTAGAAGCACCTTTATATCTCAAGCTGCTTATTGGCGAAAGAAACAAACTGAAAAGACGTGAGAGCTGTTTACTGAACTTCTAAAATTAGAAAATCAGTTAAAAATATATTTTACTGATGAATTAATAAATAAAATAACTCAATAAAAGCAAAGTTAAATTTATTGGATGTAGAGGAAACCGCACAACAGCTAAGAAAAATATCTTGGTTTTATTATGAGAAAAAGAATCGCACTGACAAAGTGTTGTCTTACATCAGTGGTTCCCAAACTTTTTGTGACCAAGTACCCCTTTTCAAATTTCCCAATGAGCCATGGACCCCCACCAAATTTGCATAAGACACACCCCTAAATTTGCATAAGACCCCCCCC
>QEPC01015388.1:224678-237826 GCA_003113815.1 Sphenodon punctatus
GTCTTACACGATAAAAGAAAAACAGAAAAAATAAAAGATTATTAGGGATAAACAAAAAAGCAAATATTACAAAATGATGAAATACAGGAAGTTTTTCTTCAGTTTTTCCAAGAACTATACAGTTCTTGAAAAGAAAGCCAGAAAGCCTGTAAGATAAAATAATATTTGAATAAATATAATATTCCAATGCTGAATAATGAACAATAAAATTATTTAAATTTGTCTTTCACAAAAGAAGAAATTCCGCATGCTATTAATAAACTTCCCAAAAATAAAGCCTGTGGGCCAGTTGGCTCTCCTACGGAATATTATCAAAAAATATTTGGTTCACAGTTAATTTCCCCATTGACTAAAGCTTTGATTGATATAGTAGTAGTAGAAAAATATGCCTAATTCATTGAAGCAATTTTTTCCGAATGCAGGAAAAAATTTAGAAGATTGTGCAAGCTTTTGTCCTATTTCACTTCTCAATACAGATTATAAGATTTTTACCAAGACTTTGTCAAACAGATTAGCAAATATTATAAGGGAAATTATTCATCCAGATCAAGTGGTTTTTATACCCAATAGGCTTGAAGTTGATAACGTTCAAAAGACAGTGAATCTAATACACTATCTGTCTAAGAAAAATACTCAATCCATAATTATGTTGTTTTAATTGATGTTTTTAGTATTTGGGAGCCGCCCTGAGCTGCCTGTGGCAGGAGGGGCGGGGTAGAAAATCTTTAAAATAAATTTTTAAAATGCCATGGTTACAGAAAAAGCTTTTGATCGGCTAGAGACGCAATTCCTAACAGAAACTTTGTTGAAAATGGATTTTGGTAATAATTTTTAATATGGATTGAGGCTATATATAAAAATCTGTTTTCTCAAATTACATACAATGGGACATTCATGAAACAATTTAATTTGGAGAGAAGCACTAGGCAAGATTGTCCTCTTTCCCCTTTATTATTTAATTTAGTTTTGGAAATTCTGGCCATTGCCATACGCAACGTGCAACCTGTTAGTGGTGTAGAAATTGGATTAACTGAGCATAAACTACCTTTATATGCAGATGACGTATTAGTATATTTAACTAAGCCTCCCTTGCTGAGATTGATTGATACTATTCCTCCCTTGCTGAGATTGATTGATTAATTTAGCTCTTTATTAGGGTATAAAATTAATCTGCATAAATCATTGGCAATGGTTTTGACTGACGATGCAAAATTATTGGAAGAAGCAAAATAGATAACTCCTTTTAAAATCCAGCTGGAAAGATTTAAGTATCTGGGTATTTGGCTAACAAAGGATTTAAATAAATTAAATAAATATAATTTTATTAATGCCCTTAGTACTATAAAGTTTGATTTGGAGGTTTGGACCAGATTGACTACTTCCTGGTTGGGGGAAATTAATTTGATGAATTTATTTGATGATTCTACCTAATTAATTGATTGATTGATTAATTAATTAATTCTACCAAATTTATTTTGAAGATTCTACCAAAAATTATGTACAAAATAATCTATTTGCAATAAATACACCTAGAACTTTTCCCAACAAATAGAAGGGATTTTTTTTTACACTTTATTTGGCAGAGTAAGAATCCTAGAATCAGCAAATGAACTTTATTTAAACAACAAGAGGGAGGTGTTAGTTGCCCTGATCTGAGACTCTATCATCAAGCAGCAGTGTTGCATAGTGTTAAAAGCTGGCTTATGAATAGTAGGGATGTGCGAACGCAATTCGGAGTTCGGCCCGAACTCGGCCTGTTTGGATGACCAAATGGAACTTCCGAACTGAATGCTCGAACTTCCAAACACTTTGGAAACGTTTGGATGAGTTCGGGGGTGGAAAAAACGTGACTTTGGGTGGGAAAAACGTGACTGGAAGGGGGAGGCAGCTGAGGAGCAGACTTCCTGGCACCAGGGGTGGACATCAGGAGTGGTTTCAGGGCCAAAAATACCGATACCAAAAAAATTTCGGTTTCGGTACCGATAGCACTTTTTTTTAACCGAACTCAGCCGAACTGAACAGCCGAACCCGAACTCGGGTTTCAAACCGAACAACTGAATGTCTGAACATCCAAAAGGCATTCTGTTCACCCATCCCTAATAGTAAAGAGATCTTATGGGTAAATATAGAAAAGGAACTGTTAAATGTACAAGATTTTAGTTAACATATAATTGAAGGTCAAAAAATTGATTATAATAAATGGAATGATCACCTGCTTATGAATATACTTGGGAGGGCGTGGAAGGTAGACAGGTCTAAAATGCAGATTAAAATGTGTGCTGCTCCATTTTCTAATATATTTGTGGGTCTGGGTAACAATACAATATAGTAGCAAAAAAGACCATACCTCCCTAAATTATTGAAGGAATTAATTTGGGGGTCATCTCCCATGAAAGGAATAATTTCTAAATTGTACAGTGCTTTAACACGGACTTATCACAATGATGAGCTGGGTTGCTTGCAAAAGTGGGCTAAAGATGTTAATACAGAGTGGTCCAGGGAACAAATTAAAATGATTAATTATCGAATGTTTAAATCCACACTTTCTCCTGAAGTAAGAGAACAGTTGAAATTAATCTTAAAATTCTACAAAACTCCAGTGCAGAATTCTAAATTTGATTGAACATTATCTGACAAATGTTGGCATGGGTGTGGTCAAGAGGGTTCTTTGGTGCACTGTTGTTGTAAATGCCCTGAAATTAAGACGTTTTTGAGGATGCTTTGCAGAATATCCAAATTACTGGTTGTGTGTGACCATTTAAGTTAGACATTGCTTTGCTTGGGATTTTTCCAAAGCATCCTATTATTCCTTTGAGGCCCATTACGTTGGGCTCTACTCGCCCCTCCAGCTCTGTGTGGCTGTCATCTACCACCCCCCAGGCTCTCCCACCTCTTTTCTCTCTGACTTTAATGCATGGCTTACCTACTTTCTTTCCAATTATACTATTCCCACCCTCATTCTTGGAGACTTCAGTATCCACATGGACGCACCATGACGGCCAGTTCCTTGACCTAATCTTATCTAAAAACTGCTCTCTCTCTGATCTCTCCTTTGACGCCCTTCCTGTCTCTGACCATCACCTTGCTTCATTCCATCTTTCTCACTTGTCCCCACCTGCCTCCCCAACCTCTCGCTCTTTCTGTTACCTTCAATCCATTGATCCTCTTGACTTTGCATCCTCCCTCTCCCCCATCTCTCATCTGTCACCTCTACTACCTGCCTAGGCTATGCTGTCTTCATCTTCAACTCATTCCTTTCTTCCACCCTTGACTCCCATGCTACCCTCACCTGCTGTCGTATTGCTGACTGTCTTGATGACTTCTCTGCCTGGATGTCTCATTGCCAACTCAAGTTTAAGATGGCCAAGAGTGAACTCCTCATCTTTCCCCTGAAATGCTCCCTTCCTACCTCCCTCTCAATTTCCATTGAGGTAATCACCATCCAGCCGGTCCCTCAGGCCCATAGCCTGGGATTTATCTTTGACTCCTCCCTCTCCTTTAAGCCTCAGATCCAGGCTGTTGCTAAATCCTGTCACTTTCCTCTGTACAATATTACTAAAATCTGGCCTTACCTTACTGTTGTCCATGCTCTAGTCGTCTCTCACCTTAATTACTGCAGCTTCCTCCTTCCTGGTCTCCCTTGCTCTGATCTGGCCCTCCTCATCTCCATTCAATGCTCTGCCACCAAAATCATCCACCTTGCCTATCGCTTTGACCATGTACAGTCCCTCCTCTCTGCCCTGCACTGGCTCCCTCTACAAGAATGCATTCAGCACAAGCTCCTGGTTTTCACCTTCAAGGCTCTTCATGGCCTTACTTCCCCATATCTCTCCACTCTTGTATCCTGCCACGCTCCTGCCCGAGAGCTTCGATCCTCCTCTGCCCCCATCCTTGCCTGTTCACAAACCCCTTGCTCCTCTGAACGTCTTTGACCCTTTTTCCTTGCTGCCCCTCATGCCTGGAACTCCTTGCCTGGATACAGTAACTCCACTCCCTCCCAACTTTCATATTCCTCCTGAAAACCCACCTCTTCCATCAGACCTTCTCTAGCTTGTCATGAGTGAAACTGCATCCTTTCCCCCTCACTCAGAACCTAATTCCCTGTAACTAAGCAAAGCATGTGAGCCTGCAACTTCTCAACCTCATCAATGTACTCTTGTCTTCCCCTCATATCCCCCTCCCTTATCTCTCAGATTGTAAGCCCCTTAGGGGTAGGGACCTGTCTCTGTGGATTGTACAGTGCCAGGTACTCTACAATCCACAGTATTGTACAGTAACATAACTACTATCTAACAATATGTACCTATTTATAGGTACCTAGGTACATATTGTTAGGTAGTAGGTACATGTGTATATTATAATTATTTATAGATAATACAATACAAATACAAATAGTTTCTTGTAGGCCGCATGACCATAACAAATTACATCCTAAGCAAACAGAAACATAAACATCGTATATAAATAAGAATAAAATGAAGATATAATTTAAATTCAAATCCTTCAATTAAAATAATATTTTCCATAAACATTCTCTCACAAATAATAATATAGAAGAGGCATTTGGGAAAAAGACTCCAAGTCATGAAACCGATTTTCTGCGTTTAATCACTTACTTTTCATCAGTGCTTTTAAACTAATAGACTTTGATCTAAGTGCATAGATTGCCACCGTCTTTGTTCTTTGTTGGTCTATGTCACTTAATAAGTACAGCAATTGTTGAATTGTGGGGCATAGCTGATCCCAAGGCAAAATATCCTCTAACTGGCTGCATTGTTTAGCATATAAAGGGCATTTTAACATATAGGGTATTTTCAGACGTTACGAGATGACAGTCAACCACAGTGAACCACGGTCAATCCCGCGGCAGGGCCAAAGTGCCCTGAACATCTGTTTTGCAGGTGCCAGATGTTCACCACAGTCAATCCCCACCAGGGGTCAAAAATAACCACACTTTCGGAGCTCTGGACCAGATCATCTCCGAAAGCGTGGTCAAAGCGATTCCCAATGGGAAACAAAAAAAAGTAACGACTGAATGGCTACCACCAGCTGGAATCAAGCAACATGATTCCCATCTGGGGACAAAGCATGCAACGTCGCTGCCAGACAACGAGCAACAACACAGGCCGGGGAGGGAGAATTAAAGGGCACACAGCAGCAGGTGGACGTGGCGGGATGGAGTGAGGTGGAAGGGAGAGGAGAGCAGAGGGTGAGAGAGCAAGGCAGGAGGTGGAGGAGGCACAGGCGAAGGAGGTGGTGGTCGTGCTGTACATGGAGGCGGTGGAGGGACAGCAGCAGCAGCAGTCGGAAAGAGCCACCCCGGTGCCTTTCGGGTGCTTTGACCACGGCCTGGGATCAGCGTAACGTCTGTTGTGCTGCCCCAGGCCATAGTCTGCCGGTCCAATTCCCTGCCGTGGTCCCGCTCCCATCACATCTGTTTGGGGCCTCTCTTGCCCACGGGGGGTGGTTAGCCAGTTTGCCACCGCTGGGAATCCACTGTAGTGAATTGGGCGCCCGTAACATCTGAAATCACCCATAGTGTACTAGATTCTCAAACCCCTTCCCACATGGACAGATACGTTCTTCATATGGGATTTGTACCGCAATTTGCATCGTTTGAAACCGTAGACTGATAAAAGCCTGCCTTAAAGTGGGATCCTCTAATTGATATATATACGAAGCACCCCCTCTTGGGGGTATAAATATTTATAATAAGGGGAAGCTCTTTTCTTACTTGCTACAGTCCTTAGATCTTGCCTATCTATATCCGATATCGACAGTTTGAGTAGTTTGATAACCACACTACTTGTTTTATCACATAAGAAGACTTCAGAGTAACCCAGGTTCAATATGCTTGAATTCACCTCCACCCACCACTGGTCTAGCCCACATTCATTATCTTGTAATTTCTCTATTAGAGCCAATGATGCTAGAGATGATTCATGTGCATCTCTCAATTTTGCCCCAAAAGCTATCATCCTAGACATAACTTATGCTGCTACAGTGGAATTTCCTAATTCCAAGTTTATCAGTGCCACACTAGTTGAGGGAGGGATTGCCAGGAGTCTTTTCCATAGTCTGTTTATTATCACTTCTAACCCTTTTGTTACTCGTGACTCAAGGCCCCAGACTGGCACGCCAGAAAGCATGCTAGCCATAATTTTGGCATTCATAAGCTTTTAAACTACTTTAATGCTTTGTTGACCATACCGCGTAAAAAAATGCAAACTTGCTAATACTTCGGTCTTAATTTTTTGGTTTATGGCACACATACGAGCCATGAGCCATTAGATGTAAAAAATATCCCCAAATATTTATAAGATCGAACTTGCTCCAGCATATGATCATGCAGGTACATATTATTAGGTAGTAGATACATATAAGCACCCACTATTACCACACTGGCAGCAGCACGGATGTGGGGGCAGATGTGGCAGCCCTGATTATGTTGTTGCTGATATGGGTGCTGTGGGTGATACAGAGGCACTACCCCCTTGCAAAACTACCCTTCGGGGGGCAACCTCAATTGGGCAGGATTTGAGGGATGAATTTTGGGGGCTCACAGTCCCCCCATTATGAGCAAGCCCAGAAGCCCATTGATAACTCCCTCTTAGGTTACTAGCAGCAGGTCAGGCTCTCCTGTTACCCAGTCTGTCAGGAGTAGAAGCAGCAGCAGCAGGCACAGCACTAGGACTCACGTGGGGCCAGGCTCCGTCTATATCCCTTCAGTGCAGGATATGGGGAGTGAGGAGGAGACCCCTGCTCTTGCCATGGAGGCCATTACAGATTCTCCTCCTGTGCCCCTCTCTGGGACAAATGCATCGGTCCCCAGCAGTGGCAGTAGTGCGGGAGCACCCAAGAAAGCAAGAGCACCCCGCAGGTCAAATATGTGGCATCACTTCACACAGTTGAGGGCTGATGATGCACAAGAGGTGGCATGCAATTACTGTGGGAAGGTGGTGCATAGGCAGTAAGTGGGGAACTTGAGTAACAGTGGGATGATTAGCCACATGGTAGCATACCACCAAACTGTGCTGTTGCAAGGGATAGGAGTGGGTTCCCTGGTGCAGTGGCCAGACCTTCCTCCTCTGCTCAGGGCCAGAGCGACCACCACCATCTCAAGCCTCCCATGTGCAGCAGCATTGGCAGGCCACTATAGAGGAACTGGGGTGGGGGCAGGTGCCACGCTGTGAAGGGCATCATCCAGCAGCAATGCATATCACCAGGCAGGTGGGTAAGATGATTGCGCTGGATGATCAGCCCTTCCCCATGGTGGAGAGCATGGGCTTGTGCAGGCTGATGGCACTACTGGTGCCCAGTACAAACTTCCCTCATGCACCACCTTCAGCAGGCGGGTGGGCACTGGTGCCCCCCCTGTACTGGGCTGCCAAGGAGTGGGTGAGGTAGCAGCTGATCGGGGCAGGTAACCGACAACAGGGCAAATATGAGGAAGGCAATGCAGGACAGTGGGTTTGTGGGCATCGCCTGTGCTGCCCACACCCTTCACCTGATGGTGAGGGATGCTCTGGGCCTGGAGGAGAAGGGAGCTGGTGGTGGACCGCTTAGCTTGTTGATTAAAAAGGGCAGGAAGATCATGGGCTACTTTAACAAGAGTGTGAAGGGTAGTCACCTCTTGAGACAGAGGCAGGCTGGGGACGCAGGAACACTGCCTTGTACAGAATGTTAGTACGAGGTGGAATTCCACCTAGGAGCAGCAGCACGTCCTGCATGAGGTAGCCCTCATGGGCGACATTGGGGTGATGACTCCAATGCTGCAGGAAGAGTGGGTCATGGTGTCTCAGGCCATGTACGTCAAAGACCATTTAAGGATGTCAAGGCAAGTCTAAATGTGTAGATGGCCAGTCTAAGCCAGGTCATCCCACTGGCCCTGAGTCTGGGCAGGAGACTAGCAGGCTTCCTGAGTGACCAGGAACGGGTTCCGCAGGAGTGGCAGCTTGTTCCAGAGGTGGTGGCCCGGGTAAAAAATTTGTAGGAGGGTCTGAAGGTGGACTTTGACCCACTCACAGGCTAGGAGGAATACACCCTCACCACCATGCTGGACCCCAGGGTGAAGGCGAGTGTGGCATCTTGCATGGCAGACTTCACCCTGAGGAAGCATGCTCTGGTGAAGAGGATGTAGGTAGTGGAGAGGGCCATACAGCAGCAGCAGGACCTTGAGGAGCAGGGGAAGTGACTGGAGGGAGAAGAGACAGAGCATCCCCAGCAGCAGCTCCTTTGCTGCCAGCACCTGCTGGAGCATGCCAGGGCAGGTATTCTGGATACATGCCATTGGGGAGGAGGTTAGCAGTAGCAGCTAGCTACACCTGCAGGGAGCCAGTGCAGAGAGGACCGTGGCAAAACACCTTAAGAAGCCCATTGTGGATCCCAGCAGTGATCCCCTGCGGTACTGGTTGGAGAGGCATGCCCTGGCCAAGGCAGCCCAGGAACTGCTATCCTGCCCACCAACTAGCATACCCAGCGAATGGGTATTTTTGCAGGTGTGGGACATTGTCTGTCCCCACTGTTTGACGCTTAGTACTAAGTTGGTGGAGCAGTTGCTGTTCCTCAAGATGAATCTTCTGCTGCTTGGATTTCCTGAGCTGCCCTTGGAGATGGAGTCAGAGGGCACACTTCCAACTTCAGGGGTAGCCTTGGTGCTCCTAATTCCTGCTAGGTCTCTCTCTATCCCTCCCACCACTCCTGCCAAAATGCTTGCACAGGCCCCTGCCCCCCTCTCTCTGCCTCCCCCCCCTTCTCCCTCCGCCAGGCAACCTCTTCAAGTGGATACCCTGCAACATCTAGGGTAGTGCCAACTGCCAGTGCCCGCATGCCATTTTATCCACCTCATATAGTTCCAGCAGGTCACTCTGGGGCACTCTCTGCACATTAAGCCTTAGCCTTGTAATAGCTGAGGTTCTGACAAGCTTAATGAGGAAGACACACAGTGCTAGTGGCTGCCATCCACTAGAACCAGAGAGAGAGAGAGAGAGACACCCTGCTGCTAGAATGAGAGAGACACCTCCTGCTGCTAGAACAACAGAAGAGAGAGATGCATCCTGCTCAAGCTGCCACCCACCAGAACCAGAGAGAGAGAGAGACAGCCTGCTGCTAGAATGAGAGAGAGAGAGGTGCATCCTACCTAAGCTACCACCCGCCAGGACCAGAGAGACAGCGGCACTCTCTAGTCACTCTCTCAAATGTTCCATCTGTTACCCTTGCCCGTGGAGCGGGAGTGGCCAGGAAAGTGTTATCGGTTGCTGCCCTCATGTTGTGGAACTTCCTTTCCCAGGAGGTTCATTTGAGCCCAAGCCTGGCTATCTTCCGGAGGTGGAGCAAACCGTTTTTATTTGGAAAGGCATTTGGCAGGCAGGGATAGGTGGCTTTTGGTTGGGTTTTTTGGTCAGGTTGTGGGGGAGGATGGGGACTTGAAGGGTGAGTGTTTTTACTGTGTAGTATTTTAATGTTTTTTACTTTTTTGTATGAGCCCTGAGTCTGGTGGGAAGGGCGGCATAAAAATTCAAAAAATAAATAAAATAAAAGAGTAGGATTTCCCTACCTTGACATCAGTGACGAAAATCACATGAATATTCATGCTGAATGAGTAAAGCTGCATGCCCACCTTACTAAATCTCATGTAAAATAGAAAGGAATGTCAATCTATGTAATGTGGGCAAGCAGCCTAAGACTCTGTAGCAGTTTCATTTTACACCATATGCAATACCTTTGCTTCTGCAAATACAGCAGTGCCACTTGGGCAGAAGTTGCACGTCCAATCTGGTGTCAAAGCATCTCTTCTCTACAGAGAGAGAGAGTGTGATTGCCGTATTGGTCACAAGTATAAATGATGGAAACCGTGTAGTTCAGAGCCTTTTATTGAAAGCTGTCCTACTAAAAGAGATCATCTAGCATCCTTTGTAACGTTGTTACTCAGAGATGTAAAGGTGCTCAGTTCATCCCAATGCTGCCTCAAGCATGGGTAGGAATCTTATATGTCACTACTGCCTTTGTCTTTTCATATGATATCTTTATATCTTACTTCTCTGCTTTCACCACTGCTCTTTCCAGAGATTTTGCACCTCTGCAGTAATTCTAATTCTAACGTGACTCATGCATGCTGTTACTAAAACATTTCTTAGATTCCATTTGTAAATATACTGGCACTGATTTTACGGTTCTACACATCTTCTTTTAACAATTTGTTAAAACAAATATTTTTTAAAGATTATATTGTAAAGAGATCTGAATCCCTCCCTCAATCTTATTTTAAACATATACCAGAATTGTGCATTCAAATAGCCTAGGAAGATTTCCTTTCTATAGTTTGGTTGAGATTTTCAGAATTGCACGTTTGCATTTCTTTGTTCTGACACTGGTGATAATTGATGTATTCATTTAAATATCCTGCTAATTGGATGGACAGTGAGGCTAGTTTTTTGTTTTGTAGGGAGAGGGAAAATGGGCTTTTCTGAATATTAAACAAAATCATTGACAGTTAAAATTCCTAATTTAAAAAGAAGTTTTCCACCTCAGGTTCTTTCTCTTCTTTTATGTCCTGACACTAGCACCCTGTGATATTACAATCCTTTCCTTGACAATACATTGCCACAAGACATATACTGATAAATGATCAGGGTTTGCTGTAAGGATCTATAGTCTAATCCATATGCAGCTGAGCACAAAGTATGCATGTAGCTAAGATCAAAAAAATAATTTGATTCTAAACTCTCTGCCAACATTTATACCTTAATGGAAAAAAACTTGCATCAGCCTGTACCGTGATCCTGTTGGATCTCCAGCTAAACCGTGTCAGGCTATGTCAGCACTTGGCAGAGAACCTGCCAAGGAATACCCAGGGCTTTAAGAAGTGGTGATTCATTAGTTAGTTGTTCCCCTCTGAGTTATAACAACTAGTGCTTGCTGTGGTGCTTTTTGTGAAGCACTTTACAAAAATGGTGACTGAATTCCTCCATTCTCACCCAGCACCTACCCCAGTGAAGCAGATAGGTAACGGGGCTGCCAACTAGGACTCAAACTATGCATTGCAGTTTATGACAATTTTGTGATAAACTGCCCATCCGTTGCCATTTTGCTGGCACAGCATTCCCAGTCAAATCAGATACTTAATTGCCACACTTATAACTGTCACAAATTTTCAGAAAGTATCACAAAGTTTCAGCAAGTTCCACAAATTACTACAAAGTACAGCAAAGTGCCACAAAAGTTCCACAAATTACCAAAAAGCAGGGGGTAAACCTTTCCCCACACATGCCCAGCCCATACAAATGACCTTGCGCAGCTCCTGTGTCCTGACAGCTCACCTGCTGAGATCTTCAGATGGAGTCAGACCCTGCGCTGCTCCCAGTGCCTCCTGTCATTAGTAGCTGCGGGAATGGGCGGGGATGCTGGGGGGGGGGCAGGGGAGGTAAAGCGGGCAACACAAGTCCTGCTGTGGGGTGCCAGCATGGGCAGTGGGGCACAAGCTTGAAGTGGGCCCAGGGTGAATTGGGAACTTAAAACGACCTTGGAAAATGTTCTGAAAGTGGCCCATGTTGTGGGCAGAGCCAAAGGTAGGCAGGACCAAAGGTAGGCGGAGCCAAAGGGAATTTTGACATTGCCATTGAATTATGTAATGAATAAAAAACCTACACTCAAACCCTCAAGGCAAGGATTTATTAAACTCCAATAATCCAAGCCAGAGAAGCAGAAGCAAATGCAATTCAAGCAAATCAATTCATTTTGAGAGATCCCCCACCTCCTCCAGTAATCAAATTGTACATGTTCATGATCATGATAAATGGAATAGAACATGTACACAAGGAAAGCAATTTTAGCAAACAACAAGAGAGCCAAGATGAGTCCAGTGTGCATGGGGGCAAACAGGGTACACAAAGCAGTCACAAACCTTTCCCCTCCACCCCCAAATCTGCCCATGGTAAAACCAGGCAACCCCAAATCTCTCTTTAAAAAAATTAAATAAAGTGTTTTAGCAAACAACAAGAGAGCCAAGTGAGTCCAGTGTGCATGGGGGCAAATAGGGCTTGTCCTTCTTTAGATTGTAAGCCCACTGGGCAGGGACCGGTCTTCAATAACCACCAGCAAAATGTGTTCAATGGCAGGAGTACAGTAGCAGAGAAAACAGAAGTACCATAACAGCTACCCAAGATTACAGAAATTTCTAATACCTTACTTACTTAAGGTACAATTCAGCAACATATCTGAAATACACATGCAGAATAGGCCACAACTAAAATGCTACAAAACCCAACAGAATTATGTGAAATCATAAATGGCACACCATAAATGCTGCATAGAGTTTTATAGAGGGTGAGGAGACATGCACAGTTCAGGAGAGGGCATGCAGTACCCACCATGTGACATTCAAAGAAAGACACACAGGCACCAAAATGCTTTAAAGCATTAAACACGGTAGCAGTCCAACACAGTGACAGCACCACAGCAAAATTAAACTCCTCCATGAAGTCTAGCCAGGCAAAGTACTGGACGATATTTATTCTTTTTTATTATTAATTATCATTATTATTTATCACTACTGAATAGTGATAAAGCACATGAGAGTTGGTGGGAGTGGCATGATTTGCACATCCCTCTTAGCTCACCCTGCCAGGCATTGAGGGTGCTCAGGACAGCCAAAAAAGATGGATTCATAGGCTAGCATGCCCCCTTGGCACACGCTCTCTCATCAAAGGCTCTACTTTGTAGTGGTCTCTAAAGCTTGGAGCTGCAGCCCTGCACTGCTCACCAAACCAGTGCTACAATAGGACTTTTTAAAAGTGATGCTTCAGAATGTGATGGATAAATATTTCCTACACCTTGTCTCTATCCACTGGATGAATTTGCAATACTCAGGCTTTTCTTTGTAGTGCTGTGCACATTCCTTCCTCTCATGGTTTTACAAAGGTAATTTAGGTTCATTTCAAAATGCATAAAGCCCAGGCTGGGACTACCATAGAAGGCAGCCATGGCTGTGCTTCATTGGCCACCATGGCTGCCCATCATGGCAGGGGCAAGCACTGTGCAGGCGGGGCCACTTGCACGTTTGTGAGGACGGTGGGACAGCTCCCCGGTCACAGTTACATCAGGTTGGTACCCTGACCTAACCCAGGCCATGTTGTCCTGGATTTTCTGCC
>QEPC01015389.1:16937-27242 GCA_003113815.1 Sphenodon punctatus
GTCTTGTGTTCCCCGCAGCCCCGCCTGGTCTTGCTCACTCTCCCCATAGCTCTGTTCCCCTGTAGCCGTGCCTGGCGTTCCCCCATAGCCCCATCTGCTCTTGCTCTCCCATACCTCGGTGTTCTCCTGTAGCCGTGCCTTGCTCCCCCATAGCCTTGTGTTCCCCGTAGCCCCATCTGGTCTCGCTCTCCCTATAGCTCTATTCCCCTGTAGCCGTGCCGTGTTCCCCCATAGCCTTGTGTTCCCCTGTAGCCCCACCTGGTCTCGCTCTCCCATAGCTTGGTGTTCTCCTGTAGCCGTGCCTTGCTCCCCCATAGCCTTGTGTTCCCCATAGCCCCATCTGGTCTTGCTCTCCCCCTAGCTGTAAGTTCTCCCTTAGATCATTCCCCCTTGGCTTGTGTTCCCTCCGTGCCTCGCTTCTGTAACCTCAATGATGCGCCGCGCACTCTGAGGCCGGGTTTCCCCACTGGTAAGAATGAGAGCAGTCTCGAAACACCCAAGAGACTGGCTGAGAGGTTTCCTCTTCCTAGTGTTTTCCCTACTTGGGTACCCGGGGCCTTTTCTATGGTTGCCCTCTGGTTATAGGTTCCCTCACCCCTACTCCCCTGACACCCAGGGCATCAGGATGGGTCACAGCGTATTGCTATATGATTCAGTATATGGTTATGTTCGAGTTCTGACCCTGGAACCTCACCCTGATGGTTCTGTGCTCAAAAACCTCCTGCTGTTTAGGGATCCTGCCATCATGGCTTAAGTCAGCAGATGATCAGGCCTTTTCTGTGGTGGGCCCTTCTGGGTGGAACATGCTCCCTCCAGATATTTGCCTCATTTACTCCCTCCTCACCTTTAAAAAGCACCGGATGACTTTTTATTTTATTTTCCAGGTGCTTTTAGAGAATCTGCTGCTGGTTTCCCTGAATGGACTCTGCCCTTCCCTGAATGGACTCTGCCCTTCCCATTCACCTTCCCTTTTAAAACTGCTTTTAGTGGGGTTTAGCTTATTTGATTATATCTTTATCGTATCACGTAAAGCACCACGAGTGCCATTTGGCAGTGGAGCACAATAATAAAAAACAATATAAAACAGGTTTTAAATAAGATGAAGACGAAGATGGAGGAGGAGGTCTGGTCAAATAGAAAGACTGTACATCAACTCTGGAAAATGCTCCAGCTTTGGCGAACCTCCAGGGGAAGGGAGTACCAAAGATGTGAATTAGCTACTGAGACTGCCTCTCCACAAGTCCTCACCGTAGAGCTTGGTACTCTGATGGATCTCATCCAAGAGGTCGCTCTTGGCCGGCCTTAGGAATTGCTCTGAGGCATAGGGTTAGAGACGGTCTTGTCTTTTGGACATGTAGAACCCCAACTGTTCGGGGGTTTTATAGATCAGAACCAGCACTTTGAATTGTGGCCAGAAAGCTATTGGAAACCAGTGCAGACGTTGAAGTGCTCATGTAACGTGCTCCCTTTACTGATCTAACAGAGCCAATTCATGATATGAGAGAGCCAGAGTCAAAGGGAGAAACTAAAATTCCTGGACAGCAACCCACTCTCACTGCATTCTGTGCCGGCTGCCATTTCCAAACCGTTGTTAAGGGCAACCCCATGTAAAGCACACAGGATGCTTATAACCCTTCCGAGCCCCAGTGCGTAGCATCCCAGTGCAGAGGGTTAAGAATTCATCATAGTGGAGGTTAGTTAATCATAAAGCTCTTTGTTAGGACTCCTGACCTACACCAGGAATCTGGAAAGAGAGAGAAAAGAAACGTGTTGATGTCCGGGAACTTTATTTTCTTCCCTTCGACTCTGGCTCTCTCGTATCATGAATTGTCCCTGTTTGTTTGATTGGTAGGAAGCAAGTCAAACCAAAATAAAGTCTTGACAAGCACTTCAGCGTCTCGCTTGCTTTACCAGTTGCAAGTGCGGAATTGTCTAAATACCTCATCCAGCCTCGTAGCGGCTTGTTCAACACAATTGTTGTTCAGCACAACATCTTGGCTTCCAGATGGATTAGAGCTGAAAAGATTACCCGTTAAAATGGGTAATGCATCAAAATTGCGGTACTCAGACAGACCCACAACAGGCTTCCCGATGTTCCAAAATACAGGGGTTTGTCCTGATTTCCCAACTCCCAGTACCTATTTTATTTTCACTTACCATCCTGATTCTTTTCCTGATTTACCAATATACCATTCAGGAAACTGTTTAATGCATTAACACGATAACGGTAATACCCGGTCTTTTGGGATATTCGGGTACCCAATCAGGACTTGGTTGGCCTGTCGGGCACCCATTATGGCACCCGAAATTCATTTGCAAGTAGCAAATGACCTAGCTATTTAAGTTTCTAATTTGGTCTCTTATGGACAGAATGCTCCATCCTATCCCAACCAGGTTGTTGTATGACTGTTATTTATTACATGCGCTATGGGTCACTTTAGAGCTGGAACGAATATCGGCAGTGAATTCCGTGTCCTATGAAGCAGATATGAACCACTATCCGCTTCATTTCCCCAAATAAATAGCTATTTCTATCGTTTAGGTACTTTGATTATTTCAGTATTTTGTCGTAATATCAGTGATAGTGCCCAAAAGAACATAAGAACATAAGAAAGGCCATATTGAGTCAGACCAATGATCCATCAAGCCCAGCATCCTGCCTCCGATGGTGTCCAATCCCAGTCGCATGGGAGAAGTATCAGCAGTCACAATGGGCAACCCATTCCCTGCTGATCACTCCTTGCCCCCAGAAGTAAGATGTTCCCATCTTGTAATTTGCTTGGCTAATAAACGTTAATGGACCTATTCTCTAAGAACTTATCCAGTCCGTTTTTAAAATCAGTCATACTACTGGCTCTGACAACCTCCTTTGGCAACAAAAAATAACTACAATAACGGAAGTAACCAAACTGGAATTTCTGAATATGATTTCAGATTCAGATTTATTGGGCTGAACCAAAGGCTATAGCCAACCTCTAAATACAATAACATACAATACAGTATCTCTAAATACATACAACTTCCCCAGCAAGAGGGAAGACTAAAGAAATAAGAATTCAACTATATCCTATACAAAAAGTTAAATAAAAACTTAGAATATACAAATGATATTCAACTTTCAGACAAGAGGTCATTACTATCTTTACTTTTAAATTCCAGAAATGCCTGCCTAACTGGTACCATACATATAAGAAACTTAGCCACAGACTGCAGATAATCGGAATTAGTCAAGACATAAATCAGTAAACCATGGGGTGATCTACCAGGATATCTTTGAATTAATGGTTGCAAATACTTATCCCTTACATTGTCGTACAGGTGACATTCAAATAACATGTGCTGTACAGTTTCGACACCAGCTCCATCAAAAGGGCATAACCTTTCCACAAATGGGAGACCCTCTATCCTACCCTCATATACCCTTGAAGGGAAGGCATTGAGTCTAACACACATAAGTAGATATTTTGCCCTTGATGAGAATGACAAGAGCAGGTAAGACGCCATACACCCTACCTTCGGTTCCCAAAGCCAATAGTCACGCAGATGACGGGACTCATTGATAGCTGCCAGATCTGGCTGCCTAGCAGTGTCCTTAATGCAGCAAAGAACTTCCTTAAGGGCACAGTCCGGGTGTTTCCCCTGGAGATACTCCAGGGAAAACCCCAATCTCCCCCAAAATTCCTCGACATTGGCATCCTGAATATGTGAATATCCATTTCAATGTGACTAGTTACTCAATATTTTGAGGATTAGCTGAAAATATGAATAATGTTTGGGCATACAAAGGGAGCTCTTTATTTCATGCTCTATAGCTTATACTTGGGGACGCTTGAATGGAGGTTGGGGATCTGTTGTACAAGGTCACGTAGTTCACTGAATTTCACTTTCAAGAAGGATGCTGACTGGAGCTAAAAACAGGGAGGGCATTCACTCCCGGCAGATAATACCCACATTTTCGAGAGGTCTATCAGGTACTCGATTGGTAACTGAATACCAAGTCGGGCATTCTATTACCAAAAAATGCCAGGTATTACCATTACCGAGATGCCAATTTCCCATTTTATCCATCGGCAAACAGTCTATTGGTACCAAAACTCAGAAAAGTCTGGATGGGAAGTTGGGGAAATGGTACCAGAAGTAAAAAAAATTAGACAAACAAATGGTAAATCAGTAACTCAGGTCACCTATCCAGCACTAATCAGGTAACAATTAGTGAGTGCCCAGTGTTACTGGGTTGGGTCGAATATCACTGAAGACTGGGTAGGCGGGCGTGACCTTGGCATGAGGTGTGCCAATGGTGTAATGGCTAGCCCATCTGACTTTGGCTCAAGAAGCTGAAGGTTTGAGTCCTGTTTGGCTTAGGCAGCCCTTATTTTTCAGCTGGCTGGCAAGCGATCATCCCACCCACCCTAAGGTTACCCGAGAGGGAGAGTTGCCTGGCCTGCTTAGGTAAAAGAGGTTGATAGGGACGGGGCACTATGTTGGCTAGGAATCAAACCTTGACCTCTCGTGTGGCAAGCAAGAATTCCACCACGGAACCACCAATGCCTGCCTCTGTGGTTTCCAAAGTGGGACAATTTGGGAATCTCACCTTTCAGGGGCGGAGGGGGCCCTGCACCGATTTCCGCTAAGCTGGCTTTCTGAAGTGTGGGCAAGTCTCCCGCTCGCCTCTCATGCCAAAGCTCCCCATTTGGAAACCGGGTGGGAAGAAGCTTCCTCTTTTGCTGGTGAGTTTGTCGTCTTTGGATGGTTTCAAGGGAGACCAAGTAGGTGGACAAGAAGCATGGTATGAATCCTGCCTGACTCAGACAGCCCTGCTTTTTATTTTAAGTTTTGGCTGGCTGGTTGGTTAACAAGCGATTGTCCCCCACCCTAACTGTGCATCAGAGAAAGAGGGGGCGGGGCGGTTGCATTGGTCAGGAATAAAACCTGGGCCGCCCACATGGCAGGTAAGAATTCTGCAGCTGAGCCACCAATGCCTGGCTTTGTGGAATCCTGAAGTGGGCGGTTCCAGAATCTCGCCTTTCAGGGCTGGAGCTTTTTCCTCAGCTGGCTTCCTGTAGTGTGGGACTCCCATTCACCTCTCATGCCAAAGCCCCCCTTTTGGAAATCAAGTGGGAAGGCGCTGCCTCTTTTGTTGGTTGCCACGGGTCTGATTTGGATGGTTGCCATGAGAGACCAAGCAGGCAGGCATGAAGTGGTCCAGGGGTGCAATGGCTACCGTGTCTTACTTTGGGTCTGGAGGCTGCAGGCTGGCAAGCAATTTTCAGCGCCATAAGCTTGCCTGAGAGGGAAAGTCACTCAGGTAAAAGAGGGTGACTGGAATTTGTCACTGCATTGACTAGGAATTAAACCTGGACCTCCACGTAGCAGGGGAGAATTCTTCTACCAAACCACCAGTGCCTGGCTCTGGCTGTCCTGAATAGGGCTGAAACTCAGTTTTGCAATTCTCACTTTTCTCGAAAAGAATCAGGGTTCTCAGTTTCTTCTTGCAAATGAAAACGAGCCAAGAATTGCCTGAATTCTTGCCGAGAAAAGCAAGAATCTCGCAAGCAGCCCTCCCCTGCTAGGTTTGCAAAAGGCCCTGTATGCCATGGACTCACCAGGTCTGCTCCAGCTGCTGGGTCTCTGTCTTCCCACTTGGCTTCTCCACATGGGGATGGGAGAAGCAAGGTGGCCCCCTCCAAAAAAAATTCTCTGCACATGTGTAAAATGGCTGCCACCGACATTCTGTGCATGCATGGCCCTTTTCCAAGATGATGCAGGTTGCGTTGGTGCCATCTTGGAAAAGGGCAGTCAGTTCTGCGCATGTGCAGACCGCCTGCCCTTTTCCAAAATGGCACCGATACGGCCCGTGTCATCTTGGAAAACGGTCTTGCATGCGCAGAACTCGCATAAGATTCTTGAAAAAAAAAAATTTAATGCTCATGAATGCACATAATTGGCCACCACAGCTGTTCTGCGCATGCAAGACCGTTTTCCAAGATGACACGGGCCGTATTGGTGCCATTTTGGAAAAGGGCAGGCGGTCTGCACATGCGCAGAACTGACTGCGGTGGCCAATTATGTGCATTCATGAGCATTAAATTTTTTTTTTTTCAAGAATCTTATGCGATCTCAGACCTTTAATGAGATCTCGCTGCTGGCTCTCAATTCTCCAGAGAATAATTTTGAATCTCATTTCAGCCCTAGTGCTGAAGTAGGAGATTCAAGGCCAAGGCCAAGAGGGGCCCGTGCCATGGGCTGGTTCCCTCAACTGGCTTTCTGTAGTGTGGCATGTCCCCCGTTCACTTCTCATGCCAAAGCCCCCTGTTTGGAAACCAGGCAGGAAGAGGCTGCTTCTTTTGCTGGCAAGCTTGTCTGCTTTGGATGGTTGACACGGGAGAAGACGTAAGCGGCTATGAAGCATGGCACTGACGCAATTACTAGTATGTTTGTCTTTGGATCAGGCGGTTTCAGATTCAAGTCCTACATGGCTCAGGGAGCCGTTGCTTTTTGACTGGCCTGCTGGTGAGCGATCATTATCTCCATAAGCTTGCCCAAGAGGGAGTTGCCTGGCCCGCTCAGGTAAAAGAGGGTGACTGGAATAGGGTGCTGCATTGGCTCGGAATCGAATCCAGGCCTCCCATGTGGCAGGTAAAAATTCTACCACTGAACCACCAATGCCTGGCTCCGGCAGTTTTGAAGTGGGACAATTCAGAAATCTCACCTTCCCTGGGCCGATATGGGCATGCATCATGGGCTTGTTCCCTTTGCTGGCTTTCTGTAGCGTGGCAGATCTCCTGTCTGCGTCTCATGCCAAAGCTCCCCGTTTGGAAACCCTGTGGGAAGAGGCTGCCTCTTTTCCTGGCAAGCTAATCTGCGTTGGCTGGTTGTGACAGAAGACCAAGCAGGTGGCCATGGGACAAGTGTAAAGTGTGCCAGTGGTGCAATGGTTTCTGTATCTGACGTCCGAGCAGGAGGCTGCAGGTTCAAGTTCTACCTGGCTCAAGCCTCAAGTTGTGGCCACCTGGCTTCTCCACCATTACCTCTCCCAAGAGTTAGAATCACCTGGATTGATCAGGTAAAACAGGATGACTGGAACAGGAGGCTGCTTTGGCCAGGAATGGAAGTTGGGCCTCCCATGTGTCAGCTGAAAATTCTACCGCTGAACCACCAGAGCCTGGTTTCGGGGATCCGCAAGGGTGAGAATTCTGTGCGGTAGGGATATGCAAACAGAACCGAGTTTGGAAATTCGGTTCGGTTTGGTTCGAAAATCGAGTTTGGTTAGAAAGTTCGGTTCGGTCAGCCGAACTATTTGAGTTCGGTCGAATTCCAAACTTTCGAACCGAGTTCGTACATTCAAAACCGGGGTTTTTGGCATTCCGAACTGGTTCAGATTCGACCGAACAGTTCGGTCGAGTTCGGTCGAGTTCAGTTCAAAAGTTCAGTTCAGTCGACCGAACTATTCGAGTTCGGTCCAAACTCTGAACTTCCGATCCGCATTTGCACCTCCCTACTGTGCAGCACACATAGCCAATTCCTACGTGGTTTACCTAGAGAGCTCTGCGAGCCCACCAGAGCCAGAAGAAGGAGCCTACTGTCCACGTTATTTCTTAACGTTACCTGATCTGAATTGCTAGACCCAGCTGTGTTTTGGGTCTGGCCATGCTGCCAGCCTTGCTCTGTCTCACTCATTCCAAGACAGCTTTTAAAATACCTTCCTGACGTGATGAAGGATTTCCGTGGGTGTCTATCAACGAGGCATTTGAAATCTCACTCGTCTCTTTCCTATGAAAGATCCCTCGTTCAAGCTGTTACCATTTAACAGCCCTGCTGCTCTGTAACCCACATATGTGAAGACTCACAGAAAACCTTTTACACGGCGGAGCTGGAAAAGCAGCAGGAAAGGGAAGCAGGATCTACTTGGCCTCCAGCATCGTAGAGGCCAGTTGAGAGAGGGCAGGTGCTTTCTGGGAGTGTGTGTCAGGGCTGGAGTGGGAGAACAGTACCTTTTTGGGTGCTGAATCCCACTGTCCCTCCTCCAGGAGAGAGAGATAAAAAGATCAGAATTCAAGCCTTTGAGAGGAGAATGGTGAGATGATGGAATGACAAGGAACTAAGTGGAATGACAATTAGGAAAGCTTCTGTCCCTCTTTCTGCCTTGGAATTGTTGTGCACATGTGTAAAAGTGTGAGGGGGTGGAGCTTATTCCTGGAGGGGCGGAGCTTATTCCTGGAGGGGGTGGAGCTTATTCCCAGAGGGGCAGGGCTTGTCCCTTTTTGGCGGCTCAAAATGTCAGGAGGAATAGCATGTGTTTCAATTGTTCTCTTATTTTAATGCACTTCCTTCCCACCTCCTCAGCTTACAATTGATCCCCCGCACCCTTCCCAAGGCAGCTGGGCCCTGCGGTATTTACAGCCCTTTTGCATAGCCCTTTGCCCCTCTACTTCTCAGGACGAAGTGTGCCTTTGATTCTTCCTTACCCTGCTAATGAAAATGAAAGGTCTCACCCCATCAGTGACTCTGAGCACTGACTAACCGTGAGCTGACTCCAGGAAAGGTATCAACATGCTGATGTGGTAATAACAGCCAGGCAGCTTGGCTTCTCAATGGAAGTGTAGGCTGCCAGCGAGTGGGCATCTGATTTACTAGCAGCACAGTCTGGAAAATAGGCAGGAGTGCCCTTAGGCAGCATATGCAGCTGAACCGGGTCCTGTGCTAGGGGACCTCCATCGCCCTAGGCAAAGGTCCCTGAGTATCTTGTTCTGCAATGGGTTCTGCATTAGAAGGGACCTCATCAGGGTCTTTGAATACATTCAGCCACTACGGTCTCTGAGTGCACTGTCCTCTATTGGGCTCTGTGCTAGGAAGGGCCCCACCAGGGTCTCTAGGTCCACTCACCTGCAGTGGGGCCTGCATTACAAGGGACCCTGCCAGGGTCTCTCAACCACAATGGTGGGTCTCAGAGTCCACTGACCAGCAATGGGTTCTGTGCTAGGAGGGGCCCATCATGGTCCTGCAATGTGTCCTGTATTGGAAGAGGCCCCACCAGGGTCACTGAGTGCACTTACCCACAATGGCTCCCTCCCATACCAGGAGAGATCCTACCAAGGGCTCTGCCACACCGGCACAGGGATCCACTTGGGTGAATGCACGACTGCCCCTGCAGGTTTGATCTAGAGTGTCCAGATTTTTCACACCTCTCCAGGTTCTGAGTGATGCCTTTATTTCCCCCAATCATCCGTAGAACTTTATTCTGCAGGAGGAAGGGCTACGTCAGCAAGGGGAGGGGTGAAGAGACTCTCCCACCTTCTTTCCAGTGTGACCTGCTTTGCCCAGATCCACCATTCAGAGGGAGGGTGTCACAGGAGGCAGGGGACAGGGGGACAAGGTCGGTGTTAAAAAAAATAATAAAAAAAATCTGATTCCTCCCTCCCCCCCAGCCTCCATGTCAAAGTGTTGTGGCAGAATGCTTTTTGCGATGGTTTCTGTTAGAACACAAGGGGAGCATGAGTAGGGTGGCCAGATATGCACATTTTAGAGGACACATGAGAAATACGGGTGGAAGAACTGCATTGGCTCCAATACAATTTGCATATCCGACCACCCTACACCTGGTCCTCTACTAGTGGGATCCAGACTGCCACCATGCTGCTGTGGTGAAATAGTGGAACTGCATCCCTATGGCCCCTTGCAAACTTAGCTCCACCCTACTAAGCTCCTGACTGGCCACAGATGAGCCACACTTTGATTGGCCAGGTGCTCCTATATAGCTTCCTGGGTCAACCAGCAAGAGACCTATCAACCAGACAGAGACCTGGTCCACCTAGGATAATCGCTCCACCTACTGCACCCCAACAACTCCTTTTCCCCCTCTGGACTCTGCTTGGACTTTGACCTCTGCCTGGCTATCAGATGCTGGACTGACATGATGCTCTGAACTCTGATCCCTGGATCTGCTGAGTAGGGCTGGGTGAACAGATCACGGTTCAGGTTTGGCCATTTGGTTCGGTCTGGTTCAGTTCATACGTTAGGTTCGACTGTTCGTTCTGGTCACCACGTTCAGGTTCGGCCGTTCGGTTCGGTCGTGTTCGGTTTGGTTCGGGCATTCGGAAAAAGGCTCTCTGTGTAAGAAACAATGACCCCAGACCCATGACGGTGGGTCCTGGGGCTAGAGTGGCAGCTTCTAGATATTGGCCAACCACAGCCCTCCCTGCCTGTAACTTGGCCCCAGAACCCTGATGGCAGGTCCTGGGGCTGGAGTGGCTGTTTCTTGATATGGGTGAATGACAGTGCCTCTGCGTGAGGAATGATGGCCCCAGA
>QEPC01015389.1:50257-63454 GCA_003113815.1 Sphenodon punctatus
CTGTGGATCTTTGCTAAAACTGCTTGTAAGTGAGGTTTAAGGTTGTGACTTGTCTGTCTGCTTTTAAACCAGGAGTTGAATAGCCTGCCTAAATGAAATTGCTGGAAATGCTGCACTTGTTGTTCACAGGTGTGACAACAAGTTTGTAAAGGTTCTTTGTTAATAAACAGGTCTGGAAAGAAGAGAGAGACTAGTGGCTAGTTTGTGGTGAGGCTTCAAGGTTTGAATCAGACAGAGAATTGTTCTGCTGAGAAAGATACAATTCACTAAATTTCTGTCTATGTGGAAAAATGAACTTGAATTGACTAAGGGCAGGGACAGTGTTCATAGTATTTTCTTCATTAGCAGCAATGGGGAAACCACAGTGAACATGGGTCCCTGACTAAGAGGGTGAATTTAATTCCAATTAATCCCTTCTCTACACACTTGCACAAGACCGTAATCTCTTATATTTATCAGAATTTATACCCTGCCCTTCCCCAAAGGCTCAGGGCGGCTTACAGAAAAAAAAGCACAAAGAGAAAAATAGTAAAAATACAAAATAATACAATAAAATCCCCTAAAAACCCCTACCCACACCCCCAAAACCCACCCAACCTCTATCCTCACCTGCTAAATGCTCTGCCAATAAGAGGGTTCTCTATCCCCTGGTGGCAGTGCTTCACACAGGGGCGTTCCCAGCATTAAGTAATGTAATGCCCACCCATTGTTAACCCTGGGAACTCCTTGCTGCTGGATTATGCTATGCCACTGGCCTACCGTTGCCCTGTCTCTGCCTACCGTTGCCCTGTCTCTGCCTACCATTGCCCTGGCTCCGCCTACCGTTCCCCTGACTCCGCCCCTAGGGTTGCCGGTCTGCCAGTGGTGCCACCGTCCGTCTGTCCTTACTTCCCCTCCATCCTCAAAACCCACCAGTCGCCCCTGGCCCTACCAAGAATGCCAATCAGCTGGGAAAGGAAGAGGAGTGGTTGGTTCCATTGCTACTGATGTCACAATCAACCTAGCTCACAGAAAGGGCAGAGCAATAATTGGGACAGGCCGTGCAACTGCACTGGGTCCGCGAGCCAGAGAGGTCCAGTGTTGCATTGCCTGCCATTGTGGAGGGAAGGGACAAGGGACCCCATTCCGTCTTCGGCACTGTAGCCCAATCCAACCTATCGATGCCTTTGGTTTGCGGTGTCCTGAGAGAGCTGTCTGGGACCAACACAACAGGGCAGTGGAGAGGGTAATATCTCAGACCATTTCAAATGCCCTTTCCATAAGTTAGTACATATTTATATTTATTTATAAAACAATTTTCTACCCTGCCCCTCGTGCTCCAGGCAGCCCAGGGCAACTTACATCATAAAAACATATAAAACACATAAAATCAGGCCATATTAATGTCCTGAGAGAGGGACATAAGCAACATAATGCTGACTAACGTATGGAGAGTGAATGTAAACCCCAGTGGGACAGATTGTCCTGTGGAAAGAACTTGGAAGGAAAGTGATGGAGGCCCCACTGCTCGGTGTCTGTAAATTTATTTATTTATTTCAATTTCTATCCCACCCTTCCCAAAAGACTCAGCCTGGGCAATTCCTTAACCATGGCTGTAATTAATAGGGGGAGACAAGGGGAGGGGATGAATCTCCTCTTACTCTCCAAATGCGCATTTGAAAACTCCCGCGATACTTGCACAAATTGCTCATCATGCACATTTGAAAATGCCCTCACTGCCATTCTTGTGGGAGTTTCCTGTGCAGATGTGATGTTGCAATCCCAGGATCCCCAGCACCACCTTCTTTGTCACGGGAGAGGAATGATCACAGGAGAGGGCAACACACACACACACACACACACACACACACAATTTCCTTGCACATCTAAAAACGCCCTGAGCAGGTAGGGGGCACCAAGTCTTTACTGCAGCCTTTTCTGAATTAACCACACTCTTACTACTACTTATAATTTCTTTAGCGCTATTAGACGTACACAGTGCTTTACAGTCACAGATTTGCAGAGACAGGTCCCTACCCAGGGGGCTTGTAATCTAAGAATGACAAGGGTGAGGGGAACACAGGGAAAGACACGCACACACTCCCATTTTACAGATGCGGAACTGAGGCTGAGAGGTTCTGACTTGCCCATGGCCACCCAGCAAGTTCATGGTTAGGACAGGATTTGAACCCTGGCCTCCCAGGTCCAAGTGCAGGACTAATTTTGGATTTTTCACCCCATTCTGATTCTGCGCATTTTGTACATTCTGATTGGAACTCAGACAGAATGAAAACAAAAAAAGTATTTTGCGTTTGCGCAAATGGTTGCCATCGTACAATAAGATGGCCACTGTTTTATTGTATGGTGCCATTTTGTTGTTCTGCGGTGGCCATTTTGCATTTGTGCAGAATCACAGTAGCCACTTTGCACATGCACAAAATGATCCGGTTGGAATTCCACCATCTTGTTGTACTGTGGTGGCCATTTTGCACCTGCACGGAACAGCTGCCTCTGTTTTGCTCATATGCAGAATCGCAGTGGGCATTTAGCACATGCACAAAATGGTCACAGTTTAAATTCCAACTAAGAAATTATTCTGGTCGGAATTCTGACCAGAATTCCAATAAGCCATTCTGATTTTGCAAAAAAGTTACGCAAAATTGGAATGGCTTGTCCAAACCAGCCCTAAGCAACTCTACAGGTACTTACCACAGGAGTCCGTTACAGATAGATATTCCGGAAGGCACTCATGAGAACATGTTTTGAAGGAATACAGAGCCAGAAGTTAATGTTTGATCCTTCTCCTACTGAAGACACTGGGAATTATTTTTGACTTTCCTTTCAATGGCGGAGAAGATGTGTCCCAAAAAAATTTAAAGGACAAAAAATTAATGAATTCAACAGGCAACTGAAATATAAATCAGGCTTTTTATATGAATGGGAGGTGATCCAGGACATCCCTCAATCTTCACTGGTGTCTGTGTCCCCGAAGTAGCACAGAGAAAGGATTCCCTTTGTAACACGATCCAGTCTCTATTGGCCTTCCTATCAATGGAGCAAACAGCCTTCCTTCCAGCAGACACCTGGCCAAAACCCGGCTTCTGTTCCTCTCTTGACAAACGCTACTGTCTTCCCTGGAAAAAACTTGCGTTAGAATTTGATATTGGGCTGAAATCTTTCTCATCCTTCTGCTGCAGGAAATACCTACAAATTATAGCTCTTTCCACCCTGTAACAATTGGCTGGGGCACAACTTGAGCCTGGAGACGAAGCATATTCCAGAGGCAGCATAAAACCTTCTCTTTTTTTGGCAAAGTGTTTAGCAGGCAGGGATAGGGATTTGGGTGGGTGGTTTTAGGGGTGTTAGTGGAATTTTTTTTTGGAGGGATTTTAAATGTATTTTAATGTTTTTTGTGGTTTTAATATTGTAAGCTGTGCTGAGCCTTAGGGGGAGGATGGGATAAAAATTTAAATTAAATAAATGAATAAACAAACTTAAAAAGTTAACACTAAAATACTTGATAAAAGTCAGCTAGCAAAATATCTGTGCCTTCCACCAGGGCTAAGACAGATCTATGTACTTGCCAGTTCTGGATCAGGGACCTATCGCTACTTAATATTTTCCAATGCTTTGCTGGCTAGCACTCCATAAATGCTAGAGGCGGGAAGTTTGGATTCAGATTCATCTGTAAACTGCATGGAACAGGCCATTACGGATTAATCCGAACTGAACCGGAACAGTGCGCTAACAGGCCTGTTTTTGTTTGGTTCTAAAACAATTTACTATCCATGTGCAAAACGGTTGCTGGACTGTTCTGTGCATGCACACCTTTTCCCAAAATAGCGGCGGAAGCTTCACCGCCAATCTTCACATCCGCAGTAGCCATTTTCCACATGCGCAGACTGGCTGCCCTTTTCCAAAATGGCGGCGATGCTGCCGCCACAATTTTGAAAAAGACCCCACATCCCTAGATCAGTCAGAAGGTCATTTCGTGCCTACGTGGTTATTTTTCAATTTTTAAAATTATTTTTTATTTGAAATTGATTTAAATATGGATTCGTAATCATTAATCCATAATTAAATCCAATAACTTTGAGGAAACACAATGCTGGGTACTAAGCTAGGAGTTACCACTCAGGAAAAGGATCTGGGAGTGACTGTGGACAATACACTGAAATCCTCAGCCCAGTGTGAAGCAGCAGTCAAAAAAGCAAACAGAATGTTAGGAGTTATTCACAAAGGGATAGAGAATAAAACCGAGGATGTCATAGTGCCTCTATACAAACCAATGGTGCGACCGCACCTGGAATAGTGTGTGCAGTTCTGGTTGCTCCATCTCAAAGCAAACTGAGCTGCCGTAGGGCTGGAAGGAGCAGGATACAAGTCAAATAAATAAATAAATAAATAAGACATAGCTGAACTAGAAAAGGTACAGAGAAGGGCAACGAGAATGATAAAGGGTATGGAACAGCTTCCGTAGAAAGAGAGGCTTAACAAGCTGGGTCTCTTCAGCTTAGAGAAGAGAAGACCGAGAGGGGACATGATAGAGGTTTATAAATCTTGAGTGGTGTGGAACGAGTAGATAGGGAATGGCTATTTACCCTCTCAAATAGTACTAGAACTAGGGGACACTCTATGAAAGTAGCTGCCGGCAGATTTAAAGCAAATAAAAGGAAGTGCTTTTTCACTCAACGCATAATTAACTTATGGAATTTGTTGCCAGAGGACATTGTCAAGGCCAGTAGTAGAGCTTGGTTTAAACAAGGACTGGATAAATTCTTAGACAATAGGTCCATTAATGGCTTGGCTATTAACCAAGTAGCTTACAGAATGAACTTCTTACTGTCGGGAGCTGGGAGTGAACAATGGGGAATGGA
The DNA here is from genome assembly GCA_003113815.1 of Sphenodon punctatus. Taxonomy (NCBI): domain Eukaryota; kingdom Metazoa; phylum Chordata; class Lepidosauria; order Sphenodontia; family Sphenodontidae; genus Sphenodon; species Sphenodon punctatus. Next base: position 55,114 of record QEPC01015389.1, read on the forward strand.
TTGCCCACTGTGACTGTTGGTTCTTCTCCCATGCGATCGAGATTGGCCACTGTCAGAGACAGGATGCTGGGCTTGATGGACCATTGGTTTGACTCAATATGGCACGTCTTATGTTCTTATCATCATCATCATCATCATCATCATCATCCAAGAAAGTTTGTGCCCTTTATGAAATGGTGGTGTGGCCCCCTTCCTACCATAGGATTGTTTGACAGATACACAATGATTGCCAACTTAGAGCAAGGGCAGCATACATTTTCCTTCCTGGGAGCCATTTTGAAAATGAGTACAAGCTCCAAGGACAGCACTGAAGTTGGGGACAGGGTGCATGAGGAGTGTGCTCCAGGAAAGGAGGGTCCACCATGGATCTGCAGTATTTCCAACCTTCCCCTTTCAATCAGGAGGTTTATGAAAAATACATGTTTCATGTCCTCTGCAACATGTATTTTCCATAAGCCTCCAGAAAGAAAGAAAGAAAGAAAGAAAGAAAGAAATTTTCTAAGTGCCATTCTGGGTCGGTAGGCAAATATTTGGGGGTTCATAGCACAGAGGCAACAAGGCCCTATTGTGCCAAACACATGATAAAATTCTGGAATATGAAACACCAGGATCTTGTCTTCTTCAATGAAGCCAAGGCAGTTGGAACGTTCTGGTGAACCTGAGCCCACAACCTATAACTACCTAGCTTAGCTGCACCCGAACCAGGAGCGACTGGAGTGTCTCCCATCCCGAGACTCTGCAACCATTTATGGAGGTGGGTTCTGCACAAGCCAGCAGCAGTGCTGTTGTACATCCACACATATGCTCTGTAGCCATCCGTTTCTGTGCACCCTGCATTCTCGTCCATGCCAGAATGCAAGTTCAAAATAGCTTTTTCTTTCTGTTAACAATCCCTCAAAGAATCTGCTGGTTCCTGCTTACAAATCTCCATGTAAACAGCCTGACTTAAGCACATAAACAACGAGGGGGCGGGGGTTGGGGGTGGGAACTTTTCCCTTTAGAGCGCCGGCGGCACTCTGAAGCGGCGGTACAACAAACGTTTCAATTGTCCCCCCACCCCTGAAAGAAGACACAGACACCATTATTGTGGGTTAAATCAGACCGCACCCATTCTTTATTCTGGGGGAGGAGGGGGCTGTGCCCCTCTGGGTCCTGACAACCATAACTATTAACTGCTAACTCATCTATAATAAACTTAAGGCGGTCTGATGTTCCTCAGGACCGCAAGGGTGCTAACTCCAGCTGCTGCAATGTCATGCCTGCCCGGCCGCCCCCAGCCAGGTCAGGAGGCCGTTGCCTAGCGTGATGCAAGGAAGGAAGTGAGGGCAGCACATGAGGGCCCTGGACCTCCCCTGTCCCAGGGCCTCGCGACCCGCCCCCCCCTTCTGGGTCCTGCGTGACGCTGGTCGGGCAAGCTCTAGCGTTCACGTTGACCCCATCTGGTAAGGAGATGACCTGGCAGCAGACTATCCCTATCATCTAACTTAACTCTCAGGACCCCTGCCACTAGAGTCTGCCAGCATTGCTTTCCCTGCCCTCCCAACTCACCCAGAAGCTGACTCAACATTCTTTGCAGCGCTTTCAGGTAAAGCTCGAGCCCCTCATCAGACAAGTGGACCCCGTCGGGCCAGAATAACTCAGGCCTTGAAAACTTAATATCTGGGTGCCTGACCGTTTGTCCACCCAAATCAGTCATTAATTTGGCCACCTCTTTCTTAACCTTCTTTCTGGCCCTATCCACTCTACTCGGGCGCACGGCATCTCTCCATCTAATCCTTTCCAGCATCTCGGACCACGCCAATGTTGCATTCGGGAGCAACCGCTTTACCACTACCAGGACCTTCTTTATGCTGGTGACCAGGTGCAAACCTGTTTCCACCGGTAGGTTATTCTCCCCCAAATGACGCACCATTATGTCCGGATACGATTCTTTCGCCAGTGCGTGGACCAACGGCAGGAACTGAGCCCATCTCATTCCGCTTCGTCCTTTCCATGTCACCTCCGCCAAGTGCCCCAGGCCAAGCGGGGTTCAGCGTCCCGCTCGCTTCCCTGCCCAGTAAACCATACTGTGACCCACGATCACGATTTTCTTCTGCCGTGCAAGCAGATCGCTTCCTAGGGAGACAAACACCGGTTACACGTGCCATGATGCTTTGCCTCCCACCCTTCCCTTCGCGGACTCCCCACACTTCCTATAACTGGACCGTGCACACATATGAGCGGAAGGCCGCAGACCTCCAACGGCCAATCGCCTATACCTGCTGCTCTGATAACCCTGCTGCTGCCGCGCAGCTCGCCACTCCAATTCTGAAGGAGTGGGAACCAAATAAGTGTGGTGGCCAATTCAGTTTCATCAGTGCCTTACGGAGCACTGCTAAGAATTGGTACTTGGTGACCTTTGAGCCGCTTGCATGAACAAACATTTAGCCTGGCCGCTCAGACACACTTCCAGATAGGCCTCCAGAGCTCTGACAGGACAAAGGTAACCTTCCGCTACTCTCACCATCTTAACTATCTGCCCCTGTTGCCGCTGACCTGTTTTTGAACCCTTAAGTAATACTGACATGCCCTCAATGCTCACATTTACGTTGTCTATACCTACCACGATTCTCCCTTGGTCTGCGGATGAGTCAGCTGCGATCTCGCTAACTCTAAATGCCCCCAAAAATGCAATCTTAAACAGGCTGTTGAAAAGTTTGGAGTCAAAAATTGAAAAACAAACCTCTGACAGCTGCCAACACACATCCACTAAAATCTCTGGTGTGATAGGCTGCCTGGTGTCATCCCCCCGAGGGGCCTCCCTTTGCCACCCTTCCAACATTTTCTTAACCAGAAAACCCCCACTAGGAGACGGGAAGCCTGCCAATCTATTATAAAAGGTGAGCGCAGTCAACTTGCCTGAAATTGTCCCCGGCGCTAGCCCCCTTTTCCTTAAACTGATGGCAAACTGAATTAACTGGTCTTCCGAGATCGGGAAGTGTGTTCCCCATCCCATTTTTTCCCTATAGTTCTGAAACTCCGCTAACGCTTGTGAGTAGGCCGTTCTTGTGTGGGGCACCAACGACCCCTGCACTGCCCTGAACATTTCTACCGTCCAATGCTCCAAATCCCCTGAGGGAGTTCCTCCAGTTCCCTTCTGGCCTCCGGTGCCAGCTGTCTGAACTGCTCCATCTGTTGGTGAGAGAGTGCATCGGCTATGCCGTTGTTAACCCCAGGTACATGCCTGGCCGTGAATAATATGTTACTGCCTAGGCACCGCCGGATGAATGGTCTCACCAACCCCATCACCCTCTTGGAATGGGAAGACATTGAATTCAGCACATGGACCACCGCAAGATTGTCGCACCAAAACAGTATCATTTTGTTTGCAAACTCCCTTTCCCACAAGTGAACTGCTAGGACTATGGGGAAAAGCTTGAGAAAGGTGAGGTCCCTTGTTACCCCTTCGTTAACCCACTGTGCGGGCCATGGTGCAGTGCACCATCGTCCAGCCCACTATAACCCAAAGCCCAACGATCCAGCTGGATCCGATTGAACCTGTAGCCCAGCCTCCAATAGTCACCTCTGCCACCACATGCTAATTCCATTGAAACTGAGGATGAAGTGCCGGCATGTCCTTAAGTCCTCCCTCATTTCTGCCATGATCCTAATGTGGCAATGCCCCAGCAGATTGGTCGCAACCTTTGCGTAACGCCGCAACAAAAATGCCCGGCCTGGTGCCACCACCCTGCACGCGAAATTGAGACCACCCAGGAGGGCCTGCAACTTTTTAATTGTCACCTTTGGGCGCATCAGAAGGCCATCAATTTCTCCCACTAGGGCTGTCAACATATCCGGCAGCAGGCATGACACCTGCTCATTGGTGTCCAGTTCAATCCCCCAAAATATCAGGATCGTCGCTGGGCCAATCGTCTTTTCCGGGGCTAGAGGGACCCCGAGCTCCACAGCCATTGCCTGTAAGCCCTCCAAGGTCCTCTCGCACTCTCCCGATCCTGCCTGCCCCCCAAAACAGGAAGTCATCGATATCATGTATAATACATCGAGACCCCATTCTTTGGCACACCAGCCATTCCAGCCGGGAGCTGAAACTCTCGAAGGCTGAACAAGATATCGAACACCCCATAGGCATTGCCTTGTCATAGAAATAGTAGCCTCCAAACTGGAACCCGAGTAGCCTGAAGCTCTCGGGGTGCACTGGCAGCAGGCGAAATGCAGATTTAATATCGCACTTCGCCAGCAGGGCTCCTTTTCCGCATTCCCGGGCCATCTCAATTGCTGTATCCAGGGATTTGTAGCGGACAGAGCAGAGTTCCGGGGGAATCACGTCATTCACAGACCGCCCCTTGGGGTAGGACAGGTGGTGAATGAGGCGAAACTCCCCGGCCTGCTTCTTGGGTACTATGCCCAATGAGGAAACGTGGAGGTCAGGGAAAGGACGGGTCGCAAACGGGCCCGCGATCCGGCCGTCCGCGAGCTCCTTCCAAAGCTTGGTGGAAACCAAGACTTCCTTCCCCCTGACTGACTGAAGGTTCTTCACCCAATCCTTAACATGTTCAAATTTAGCTGGGATCACGAACCCCTCCTTGAAACCCGACACTACGTACTCAACTTCGCCCTTCATTGGGCAACCCCTCAGCGTGTGCTCCAGTGTGCTATGGCTGACCGGGGTTGGGGCCTTTGCTTCCCCCTTGCTATTGGGGGCCCTCTGTCCCTGGTTTTTCTTGCTGCCAGCCTCGGGGGGATGAGCACACCCTACTACACTGCACCCCAGAATGACCCACACACACACAATGGGAGCAAGCGTGCCTAAAGTGGCACAGGGAGCAGGCACAACCCCCAGACCCATTGAAATCCCAACAGATCTCCCCTTTTTGACTAACATGGTGCCTGCCAGACAGAAAGGGGTCATTCATTGGTGCCACTCCCCCCCTTGCTAAGGTGTGGCCGCTGTCAGTCCTGTGTGCTCCCGCTACATTGGACATACATTCTAGCCAGAGGTCCTGGGCATATATGTCCCACCTAAGCCCTGGGGTGATCCCCACCCTTTTTCTGAAACCCTCATCATAGCAGAGGCATGCCCCCGGGTTACCAGTGTCGTAAGCCCTGAGCACGATGTCCTGATACTTTATTAATTCTGAGGCCCGGTCGGGCGCCACCTGTACTATGACCCCCATTAACACCGAGAAGGCAGCAGACCCATTGGCCCAATTTAGGGTGCTTAAAGCGCTCCTTCTCCTTGTCCTTCTCAATAGCATTGGGGTCAGGGACGGGCTCCGTGTATAATAGGGAGAATACATCCACGTACTCCCCCTTCCAAATCTTGTTGCGGGTGTGCTGGGCTTGGTGCATACTAACTGGCACCTCCATGGCCGCCCAGGTTCCGGGCTCCGGACGGGTCGGAGTTACATGCATGACCCTGGAGTGGCACGCCGGGCACTCTCCTTCCCCACCTTGGCCATGCCCCCCCCTTTCTGGGCCAATTCGGGGAGCCCCTAGATCACCGTCTGATTCTTGTCCTGGCCATGGAACCCAGGATCCCACCCAACCCAACCGCCTCGGAGCTGCAGTACTCAGCTGAGGAGGTTGCTCCTTCCCCTGTCCTCCCCCTTTTGCCCACATCGGCAAGGGGTGCATTGCTTGCACCTACCTGCAGCTTCGCGACTGGTGCTTGCACTGACATTCACTGGTGAGCCCGTGGTCACTACACCAGGGTCCTCCTGTCGGCTATGATCCCGCAGATCTGCCGTTGCCGGCTCGTCTCTCCTGTCCTGGGTGCATGTCTCCTGCTGTGTCATTGTGGCGTGACACCCTTCCGCGAGCTCGGCCACTTTTCCCTCAAGAGCCGCAAACCAACCCATGAATTCGTGTAGGGTCTTGAGCAGCACTGCTAGTTGGTCTCCCCGCACTCGCTGGCTCGGCGGTTCACCCTCCTCATCCATAGTGAGTGACAAATGGCGCCTCCCCTCCCCCCTGCCTGGGGGGGAAGGGAGGTCCTACCGGCCGTGGCATGCACCTCCTGCGCTTGATCTCCCTCGGGTGGGGGGCTGCCATCTAGGCAATACTCCTCCGGGGGGGGCTGACCCCTCTCTGTACCGGGCTGGTGCCTGTACCTCTCGGGTGCTTGCCCTAATCCCAGATCTGGGTGCCCCCCACCCCCGCTCGGTGCCAGTGTCCACCTGGCTCCCACTCGCAATTCCCCCTCCTGCGGGTTCCCTTTGGTCCTGCCCGTCCTGTGGCCCTGGGAGTTCCTGGCCCTGCTCTGGCATCGGGGCACCTTCCCTAGGGGGCAAGCCCCCGCTTGGGGACGCCCTTTCTGTCCTCATTTCCGCAGGGCCCTGGCCCTGGTTCCCGGCAGCCAGGCTGTTCAAGAGCCCTTCGCACCCGCCCATTCGTGCCTGGAGGGACTCCAGGATCTCCTCTACTCTTTTTGCTAAGGCCTTCTTAGCTGGGCCCTTCCCTTTTCTGCCCCCTTTTCCCTTTGCCATTTCCCCAAAGGAGTGCCCTTGGCCCCCCAAGCCACCGAATGAACGGGGAGAGAGAACAAGTGGGTTAACTGCCAGTCTCTATGCCCCTTTGTCCCCTTTTTTCCGGGCCCCTTACCGGCTCCTTTTTTTCCCCAGAGCGTGTTCCCTGGACCCCACGCTGCCCCTCACACCCCCACGCAGACTTGCTGTAATGGGGAGGAAGTAAGGGAGGCTAGGCCGGTGGGTAATCCTGTTCACCTTGGCACAAGTGCTCCCCCTGGGCACCGCCAATCCCGGCACCGTACCCCCTAACCCCCCCGTGGACTGCCCCCGGGGTGTGTGCCTGGCCTGTAAGAGTGCGAGGGGAGGGGGTGTGGAATGAATACTTACCTTCCTCTGGCTCTCCCCCCCCGCTTTTGCCCCCCTTGCTTCACCAGGTCCCTTTAATATTGGCGCTGCTGTGCTGAGGAGCTGCTCACCCAAGTCTCCCCCTGCTTTTCCCGCTGCCGCTTTCCCGCATGCCCCGGACAGCAGCAAGCCTCGAGCATGCTGCTCTCTCGATGGTGTCCAGGCATGGAATGGCGGAATCTCCGCCTGGACCAAGATGGCGGCCACGAGCTCCCGTTCACTCAAGAGCTCGCTTCGCGCCACTTCCCCTTGTGCCGTGCGCCTCCGCCGCCCTCACATGCCTTCTTTCAGTGAGGGCAGGAGGGAAGGGACAACAGCCACCGCCCACGAGCCGCTCCCCGTGCCAAGGAGGGCCGCGGGGGCGACAATCCTTTGGAGGCCGCAACCAGGGAAGCAGAAAAGGGCTCTCTGACACTAACCTGATCCGCAGTCCCAGCAGTGCCGGCTGCTTTTATTCAGCAGACTTGATAAGATAAGGCTGCCAGCCTCGCCTGTGGAGTGAATCTGTGGAGGGAGATCAGAAACACTTTGATTTAAAATTTTAACCTTTGTCTTGTTGCAAGGGAAGGGTGGGTGGGTGCAATTTGCATTTTTGGAATCAGCATCCCCTTCCCATAGCAAAGAATGGAATTGGGCAGAAGGAGACGCCTGGGAAGGGAGTGGAGTTGAGGGGCAAACTCTCAAGGATAGGGGATGGCATAGATCCATTTTGTTTTGACTTTCTGGTTGGGCTCTGGTGTGGTGCAGCTAAGAATAATGCGATCCAGATCCCGTTTTTTAAAATGTATTTATTTATTTATTTAAAACTTATATCCCACCCCTCCTGCCCAAAGGCAGCTCAGGGTGGCGAAGAACACAAAAAAATTTAACGATAAAACATTTAAAAACAAATCAACAATTTTTAAAACAAATCATAAAACTCCCCTCCATCCCAAACCCTACCACCCTAACCCCCTTCGCCAAAGCGGAACAGCCAGTCTTACACAAACATAGAAATGACAGGAGGGTGGGGGCCAACCAAGCCTCCTCCGGGAGCGAATTCCACAGCACAGGGGCAGCCACCAAAAAAGATCTCACAGCAGTGGCCACCCATCTCACCCGGGGAATCTCCAAAAAGGTCCCCATGGATGATCTCAGGGGTCGCACGGGCACATGGGGAGTGAGGTGATCCTGCAGATAGGCAGGGCCCAGGCCGTGAAGGGCTTTGAAGGTCAAAACCAGCACCTTGAACCTGGCCCAGTGCTTTATAGGCAGCCAGTGCAGAGCCCGGAGCACAGGTGTCATGTGCTCCCTGCGACCCGCCCCCGTTAGGAGATGGGCCACGGCATTCTGCACCAGCTGCAGCCTCCGGACCAGCTTCTCGGGCAGCCCCACATAGAGCGCGTTGCAGTAATCCAGCCTCAAGGTGATGAAGGCACGGATGACAGTGGCGAGGTCAGAGTCTGAGAGATACGGCCGAAGCCGCCGGA
>QEPC01015389.1:86946-100680 GCA_003113815.1 Sphenodon punctatus
TGGCCATAGAGATGCGGGTAGATCAGCAGCTGCACTAGGCTGCTGTCCGCAGGTCTGTGTGGCTATTGCCAGGGCAACCCACAGCCAGGAGTGGAACTGCAGCAGCCGGCTGGCCTTTAGAGGGACCGCTGCTCTGCCCTTGGCTGGTGCTCTGGGTTCGAGCGGAGCTGGTCTGGAGCAGGTGGTGCCTGCTCCACTCCTGCTCCACCTCACCCCGGGGCGGTCCTCTACATGGACAGGCCACCTTGGGGTGGGGTGGAGCAGGTGTCCATCTAAAGGCACCCCAATGTCTCTCTTGATACCTCCTCCACCTCCTGTCCCCTCTCAGTTGGAGTCCTCCTCTCCTCGCTCTTTGCACTCTATCCCTGAGTAAACTCATAGAGCAAGGGGTGGGGAACATTTTCCCTCCCAGGGGCCAAGGGGAAGATTAGTACAAGCTCCAAGAGCCACATGGAAGTTGGGGATGGGGGGTGGTTAAAGGACACGCTCAAGAAGAGGAGAGTCCACATCATGGATATCCCCTCTCCTTGTGTGCAGACCCCCATCTCTGCTCCTTTACCCTGCGCTCAGTTTTCCAGTACCTGAGGGTAGGAACTGAATCCAGCAGCCAGATCCAGGAATTGGAAGGGCCAAATAAAAACTAGCCATGGACTGCGTGTGATCCCTGGACCTGAGGTTCCCTGCCCCTGTCATAGATTTCCATGGTTTCCATCTCCTCTAATAGGCCATTGATACCCAACTCTATCTCGACACTCCCATTCCACCCCCTTCTTATTTTTATGTGTTGTTTACTTGTTACTCATCAACGCCCTCAGCCCCTGGAACAGGACCAGTTACAAATCCAAATAAATATTTGGAGTAGACTTCAGTGCTTCTCCAGAATCAACTATGTACTTGGCCTGCATAGGAGACACGGAATACGGCCACTCCCTTCTGTAAAGAGCTAACAGTCACAAGAGAAAGCAGAAAAGAGGCCACACTGGAAAGACGGAGAGGGGAATAACTTAGGGAGCAGGGCTCTTTTAAGACTTTCAGCTGCCTGGAACACGTGGCTATGTGAGGGTCCCTTCCTAGACCTGAAATGGGTACCCGATTTATCACCCGCAGGTAATAACCGCAATTTTTGGTCATCATATCAGGATATTCGATAGGCTACCTAAATACCAATTGGATACCCAATTACCCCCCAAATTGGGAACAATCAGTATCAAGTTACCAATTACTGATCAGTAAATCAATTTGGGAAAACAGCAAAAGATGGGATGGAAACTGAAGAAATCGAGATGGAAGCTCAAAGAATCAGTAACCAGAAGTTGCTATTCCAGGACTGGAAGTCGAAAAATTGGGACATCAGGTAACCCAACTGTCACCAATTGCGTACCGACTAATACCCAAAGGTGGTGATTCAGGTACCGGAAATTCAAAGGGCTTTCCCATTTTTGTGGGTACTTTCTTCAGCTTTACTCTTTCCCTATCCTGAGGAAAATGTCCCAAGCTTCATCTGTTCTTACCCAAATGGGTGATGCGAGGACTGAAATGAGCAGCTAAATTCCTACTCGTGAATAAAAATGTCACCATTTCAGGAACTGGGATTGATTTCCCAACCATTTCTCAATACAATACAATTTACAATGCAATTGATTTTAAAGAACCTACGAGACTGGGTGCCTGGGCAGATGAGATTTAATGTGGACAAGTGCAAAGTGATGCACGTAGGGAAAAATAACCCAAACTATGAGTACACAATGCTGGGTACTAAGCTAGGCATTACCACTCAAGAAAAGGATCTGGGGGTGATTGTGGAATCCTCAATCCAGTGTGCAGCAGCAGTCAAAAAAGCAAACAGAACGTTAGGAGTTATTCTCAAAGGGATAGAGAATAAAACTGAGGATGTGATAATTTTAGTATAAATAAATAAATACATAAATAATGCCTCTATACAAATCCATAGTGTGACCGCACCTACAATATTGTGTGCAGTTCCGGTCGCCCCATCTCAAAAAAGACATCACTGAACTAGAAAAGGTACAGAGAAGAGCAACGAGAATGATGAAGGGTATGGAACGGCTTCCATACAAAGAAAGGCTTGACAAGCTGGGTCTCTTCCGCTTAGAGAAGAGAAGACTGAGAGGGGACATGATAGAGGTTTATAAAATCTTGAGTGGTGTGGAACGAGTAGATAGGGAACGGTTATTTACCCTCTCAAATAGTACTAGAACTAGGGGACACTGCATGAAACTAGCTGCCGGCAGCATTAAAACAAATAAAAATAAGTACTTTTTCACTCAACGCATAATTGACTTATGCAATTTGTTGCCAGAGGACGTTGTCAAGGCCAGTAGTATAGCTGGGTTTTAAAAAGAACTGGATAAGTTCTTGGAGAGTAGGTTAGTTAAAGGCTATTAAAAGCTTACAGGATGAACTTCCTACTGTCAGGAAGTAAGAGTGAACAACAGGGAATTGATTGTCCATTGTGACTGTTGGTTCTTCTCCCGTGCGATCGAGATTGGCCACTGTTGGAGAGAGGACACTGGACTTGATGGACCATTGGTCTGACTCAGTATGATACTTCTTATGCAGGGCATGAAATTTCAGATCCAAGTCTAGTAGCCAAAAAATTTTCTTGGACGCCAAGGGTAAATTAAACTGCAAATTTGCATAATTAGCCACCGCCTATTTATGCAAATATGTAAATTTGCATATTTGTGCATAAATAAGTGTTCCTCATCTGCGCACATACCTTTTAATAGCTACTAAAAACTACTCACACTTAATCATGGATCATCCCCCGCAGGGATGGGGACAGCGGGGATGGGGGGTGGGGGACAGTGGGGATGAGGGGTGGGGGACAGCAGGGATGGGGGGGTGAAACGGGCTGGGGACATGCACGCAGGCCAGAGAGGAGCTGGTGGCTACGGGTGCCAACCAGGCGCTGGGGGCAGCCTTACCTGCTGGGCTGCTGCTGCGCCTGCCTCCTCCTCAGCTCCGCTGACCGACCGGCCACTCCTCTCCCAAGCCACCTGAGCAGCTCCAGCCAGCCGGGGTGCCGCGGCACCGTGAGCAGACACAGCTGGACAGCCTGGGGGGGGGGCTGCAAGTACTGGGCCGGGCCCCACAGCGCCTCCTTCTCTCAGGCCAGAGAGGAGGAGGCACGGTGGGGCCGGGCCGGTACTTGCAGCCCCAGCCAGGGCCCAGGCTGCCCCCCCCCCACACACACACAGTGAGCTGCTCAGGAGCCCTCCGCATGGTTATCGCATAGTCATACTTAATGGGTCTCTGCCATGTGGAGGGTGGGGCGGGTCTAGCGTGACATGAGGCGGGGCGTAAGGAGGCGCAGCCGGCAGGGGAACACAGGCAGAGCAGCGGCAGTACGCCGCCTCTCCCACTGTTCTTTTGTTTTCTTTATTTGCCGCAACTTTAAAAAAAAAATCTTAGCGGGACAGGCGGCTGGGCAGAGGGCACTGAGATCCGGGGCTTTAGCCCCGTTCTGGTCGCCAATGGTGACTTGGCGACCAGAAATTTCGCGCCCTGACTTATATTCTTAATCTTATCGTCTTATTGATTCTTGCAATACTGTGAGACACCGTCTCAAATTACCAACCTATCGCTTACTGTTTACCACATCCCACGTACCATTCATTTACTGCTTACCTCATTGCCGATGATACTGTTTTACTTCTGGGTTTCTGTCTGTTCATTGTTTCCAATTTTCCAAGCCAATCACTGTGTGAATACAGCCCACCCCTCTAGCTCCCCCTTGCTTGCCAAAACATAGTTTTTGTTTTAAAACAATCACATTGCCTCCATTCCAGTGCCTCCAATCAGAATTGCTGTTGTATGTTGTTGTCTTTGCTTTGACCAATCTGCAACTGGATTGCAGATTTGTAAAGGAAGCTGCGTACCAGCCAATGAGTGACAAGGAAGTACCAGGGAAAATGGAGTTCAGAGAAGACAGAAGAAACACGGTGCATTGGTATTACCACTCAGGATGTGAAATTGACGGCAAGGTGGTAAATGGCAAAGTGTTTAACAGGATCCTGATAAGCAAATTATTGGTAAATCAAGAAATGAAATGTTGACTGAGACGTTGTCAAGTACTGAGAGTTTCTTGATTCAATCAAGGCGGTATCTGGAACTGGGATTTCAATGTGAATTCCCGTTTTTGCAGTTTTCGAACGTCTTTGCTGCTACCTGGGGTCACAGGATTATATTTCGATTCTTAAAATTGGGTCATCAAGCACAAGTTTGGAACCACTGGATGAAGAGTCTATCCCTTGTCTTCGGTGGGAGTTAGCTTAAATCGTTAAAGCACTTTGACACCAGCGTATCTGCTGACTCAGCAGATTTACTTGATATTAGCATCAGGGCTCAGAACTGAGCAAAGGGGAAGATTAATAATTCTTGGGTCCTTGGGCCCATTGCCCTGACCATCACCCTTGATAGTCCTGCCCCCTCCCCCTCCCCTTTCTTCTATGGCAATGAGGGCGTGGCACAGACAGTGCTGGCCCTGGAATTTGTGGGCAAAGATAAAATGTGGCTCAGGGCAAAGTTCAAATGCAGAGGCCTGGTGGTCCCAGCCCCTCCCCCATAGCCCCACTCCTTCAAGGGCACCCTAGAGGTGGTTGTTTGGGACACCACTGGGACAGACCCTTCAGCCTTCCCTGGTGAAACCAGGGGACACCACAGGGCCCCTGGAAGGGGAGAAAAGAACAAAGCATGGGGGCAGTCACCTCAGTTCACTGTAAGGCCGGCCATCGGCACAAATATTCCAGCACGGAAGAGTTAGCACTTCCTGCTCTGTACAAACTGTGCGGGCTGGACAGCAGAAGCAGTTGTAGCTTCCAAAATGGGCCTGGCCCTCTCTTTGAGGGGGACCTTGGAGCCACTGCCGGGGGTGGTAGTTCAACCATTGAACAACTGCTTCTGTCAGACTGGGGGGGGGGGGGAACCATGCTGGTTGATACAGAACCAGTTGGGGACCAGTTGTGGCAGCCATTTTCTGCTTCTAAACCAGACCCCTAGATGGCTCTTCCCCTTCAAGTGACTACGGCTACTCCCCGCTTCCAGGCCAGGACCCCTGACTGGCTGCCAACCCCCAATGATGGTGACTTCCCACTCCCAAGCCAAGGCCCCTGGACGGTTTTCTAACTCCAACTGGTGACAGCTTCCCACTCTTGGGAGCAGGGCCGGTGGCCTTACCACAGGGTGACTAGGGGCAACCGCCCTGGGCATCACTATATCCTCCTTTTCCCAGGCCCGCACAGTGGCAGCTCCTTTCACCATGGCAAGTTCTATGGCCCCCACCCCCTCCAAGCAGTGCCCTAAAAATGACCACCTTTAGGGCCCCACAGAGGCCCCCTCTGTGGGGCCCTAGAGGTGGTCATTTTTAGGGCACTGAGGGGTCAGGGCCACTCAGGGCCCCACAATTTATCTTTACCCTGGGCCACACAAATCTAAGGCCAACCTTGTGGGGGTTTTTGGAGGGGGGAGCATGCCAGCCACCTCCCTACCTCTGGGCAGGAGTGGCAGCTCCATTTATTTATTATTTATTTATTTCGCTGCTCTTTTACCCTGCGTCCTCCCGCTCACAGAGCAGCTTGGGGTGGCTTACAACAGTAATAACAATAATAATAACAATAAAAGAAACACAAAATATACAATGTAAAATTAATTAAAATGCTAAAAATATTAAAAGGGCAGAACCCCACCCCACCGCACCCTACCCGTCTCCCTCTCCGAAGCCCTGGCAGAACAGCCAGAACAGCCTTACACTGTCTTCGGAAAGAGGGGAGGTCCGGGGCCAAGCGGGCCTCTGTCGGGAAGGAATTCCACAGCCTGGGAGCGGCCACTGAGAATGTCCTCCCCATCGTCGCCACCCGGGAAACCCGGGGGACTTCAAGTCGGACATCCACGGCCTACCACAGGGGCCGCGATACGATCCAGGGCCTGAGGCGGTCCCGCAGGTAAGCTGGGCCCAGGCTGTTTAGGGCTTTGTAGGTCATTACCAACACCTTGAATAGGGCCCGGAAGATAATAGGCAGAGAGTACAGAGAACGGAGCACTGTGCTCGTGGCGACCCATCCTCGTTAAGAGAGGGGCCGCCGAATTCTACACCAGCTTCAACCTCCAGACCGTCCCCAAGGGCAGCCCCACATAGAGTGCGTTACAGTAGTCTAATTGAGAGGTAATAAAGGCATGGATGATGGTGGTCAGATACGAGTCCAAAACAGTTGTACCAAATGTAACTGGCTAAATGCTCCCCTTGCCACAGCGTCCGCTTGGAGATCCACCTTTCCATCTAGGAAGCCTGACCCAAATTGCTTCTTAGAACCAGTATGATTTTAACAACTGGTGCAGTTGAACTGGGCTGAACCAGCTGAATAATCTTACCCCTGTCCTGGGTCCTTTCACCTCTATTGGAGCTCCATGCATTAAGTGCTGCATGAGGAGGTGGGGAGCCATCATAGATCTCTCCGAATTCTCTCCCAAAGGCTCAATGAGGTGGCTAGCCAGATGGGGAATGCATAGAACCGCCAGCGGCAAAAGCAACCGGCTTCTCTCTTCCTGAATGTTTTAAAGCCCCCAATGCTTCGCCATTAAAGCTGCTTGGCGTCAGGATAGCTCGACACCTTGGGATTAAGTAACATTGATCAAGCGTCCAGATCCTCGGCCAAGGTGTTTGGGCCATTCCCCCAGGCAACGCCACCTGCAGAACTAGCAAATAAAAAAACTCCAGCCCTGGCCCTTCCTAATGAAGGAGGGCGCTCCTTAGCCGAAATGCTGGAAATGTGCTCTAGGTTTATGAAACTAAGCCCAGAGGCTTTGTTCTCTCTTGGGCCTAATCCAAAGAAAGGCCACTGGCTGAAGTCAATTGGGTGCTTTCCATCCAATGACGCTTGAGGAAGGTGGCCATACCTCCCCTTTAATACAGGACGCTTATGAAAAATACATAGTTCAGGGCTGCATTGGTTGTTATTAACGGGGAGGTATGGCCAGTGCCACCTTATTTATGAGTGAAAGAACAGCTCTAGCTAAGGTATTAGGCTAGCATGAGAGCCACTGTAGATCAGGGGGAAGAAGCTTCAGGAATGGGGGCCAAAAGCGGCCCGTGGCTAGGTTTTATGTGATCCCTTTCCTGTTCCTAGATCTGGCCCCTGAATCCTGTTCCTACCCAAAAGCACTGAGCTCAGGGGAAGGGAGCAGAGATGAGAGCCTGCACACAAGGAGAGCTGACAGATCCATGCCACCGATCCATTCTCAGGACTAGAGCAGAAACGGGTACTCAATTTAGTCCTTGTGAGTGATACCCACCTTTGAAAGTACCACATACTGTACCCCCTGGGTCATCCAGGTATCAACGAGGTCCCTGGAGATCTGAAAAATCGGTAACTTCTGGTACAGATTTTTTTCTTTTCAAACTACCGATTGGTATATCGATCAGTATATCGAGTCAGAAAATAAACAAAACAAACAAAATACCAAAAAAGAGAGAGAGAGAGGGAGAGAACTGGAAGTAGTTTCTCCATTCCCGTTAATCCTACTTGACTCAATGCTGTCTTTAACATACAGAGCCACTCCACCACCAGCTCAGTCTACTCTGTCATTTCAATATATTTTGTACCCTGATATTACCATGTCCCATTGGTTATCCTCGTTCCACCAGGACTCTGAGATGCCTATTAGTCTAGATCCTAATTTAGTGCCGTACACTCTAATTCTCCATCTTACTTTTTAGACTTCTAGCACTTGCGTATAGACACTTAAACATATTATTTTTGTTCTTATTATAAGTAACTGTTTCAAGTATTTTGAAACCATTTATATTTGTCTGTTCTGCACTGATTTCCACATGAGCTCCCTCGCCTTCTTTCCTGTCCTGTATATTAGGACACTCCAATTTCCCTGAATTAACAGCATCCTTTGGAGATGCCTCGGTCTGAACAATGCATTCCTCAGTGCCTGTCAGCTTTCCCCCGGATTCTAATTTAAAACCTGCTCTAAATCCTTTCTAATTTTTAGTGCCAGCAGCCAGGTTCTGTTCTGGTTAACATGGAGCCCATCTCATTGGGATAGGCTCCTGCTTCCCCAAAACGTTCCCCAGTTTCTAATTAATCTAAATTCCTCCTCCCTGCACCATCGTCTCATCCACGCATTGAGACTCTGGAGCTCAGCCTGCTTCTAGACATGGAATCAGGAGCATTTCTGAAAATGCTACCCTGGAGGTTCTATATTTCAGTCTCCTGTCTAGAAACCTAAACCATGATATGGCCTGACCATAGCATCCCCCGATCCCCGGCAGGGGATTTATTTATTTATTTATTTATTTATTATATTTCTCAACCGCTTCCTCTTGCCGATATGGGCAACTCGGAGCGGCTTACAACAAATCAATAAAAACAATTCAATAATTAAAAACACATAAAACATTATAAAATACTATAAAACATCAGGTGGAACCAACCCCCTCCCCCCATTTCCCAACCCTCACCAGCCCCCATCTCCCCCCACCAAAAGCCCGACGGAACAGCCAGGTCTTACGCGGCGTTCGGAAAGAGGGAAGGTCTTGGACTAGACGGGCTTCCATCAGGAGGGAGTTCCACAGCCGCGGAACAGTCACCGAGAACACCCTCCCCATCGTTGCCACCTGGGAAACCCAGGAGACTTCAAGTCGCGTGTCCCCAGCCAACCGCAGGGGCTATGCCACAGTCCGGGGCCTGAGGCGGTCACACAGGCAGGCAGGGCCCAGGCTGTTTAGGGCTTTATAGGTCAGTACCAATGCCTTGAATCGGATCCGGAAGACACTAGGCAGCCAGTGTAGCAAACAAAGCACTGGTGTGATGTGCTCGTGTCGGCCCGTCCCCGTTAGAAGATGGGCCGGCGCGTTCTGCACCAGCTGCAACTTCCGAACCATCACCAAGAGTAGCCCCATATAGAGTGAGTTGCAATAGTCCAGTCTAGAGATGATAAAAGCATGGATGATGGTGGCCAGGTCAGAATCCGAAACATATGGCCGCAGCCGTCGCACTAGATGTAACTGGCGAAAGGCGCTCCTTGCCGCAGCCGCCACCTGGAAATCCAGGCGGAGCTGCGAGTCAAGAAGCACCCCATGGCTACGGACCTGAGTGGCCAGAGGAGGGCAGACCCCATCAATGACAGAGGCCACCACACCCTCGGCCTTACCCACCAGCATCACCTCCGTCTTATCGGGATTCAGCTTCAGATGGCTCTCCCTCATCCACTCCCCCACAGCCGCCAAACACCAGGTAAGCACCGAGACTGCCGAAACTGGGTCTGCAGAAAACGAGAGGTAAAGTTGTGTATCATTGGCGTACTCATGACAACGTATGAAAAAACCCCTCATGACCTCGCCAAACGGCTGCATGTACACGTTGAACAGGAAAGGGGACAGAATAGAACCGTGTGGGACTCCACATGTGAGATTCCGGGGAGATGATGAACACTCCCCAAGAACCACCCGCTGAGTTCTCCCGGCCAAGAAGGAGCGAAACTATTCAAGAACAATTCAGCCCGGTCCTGCAGCCTTGCCACCAACATCTCATGGTCAACAGTATCAAATGCTGCAGACAGATCTAACAGAATCAGTAAAGATGATCTGCCCTGATCCAATTCCCGGCGCAGATCATCAACCAAAGCCACAAGTGCAGTCTCGCCAAACCCTAGACAAAATCAGGACTGTGAAGGATCAAGGAAACCAATACAGTCTAGATGCCCCTGAAGCTGCCGAGCCACCACCCGTTCAAGCTGGCCAGGGAATCAATGTCAAGCAATGGTTTCTTGAGCCGAGGCCGCACGACCACCTCTTGGGATGACAGAGGGAACAGAGGCACAGAACCACTATGGCCTGAGCGGCCCTTGGTCTGGGCTGTGGACCCAGGATCATCCGGGGGGCCACATCTGGGCCAGCCACCTACCTGGGCCAGGGCAGCAGCGGGTCCACATCTGGCGGCCCGGAAATTCACATTATGGTGAGTCCCCATCCTAGGCAGGCCATAGCAGGTCACAACGGGCCGCATTGCTTCTGTTTTCACCCGTTGTTAATGTTCACCTTAAGTCCCCCCCCCCTAAACTGAAGACTTCTTCGTCCAAGAATGGTTAGTATCTGTGCAGAATTAGATTCCAGTGTCCCTTAAACATGCAACAGACAGTTCTTAAAAAACCCATCAACATTTTATAGGCTAGTGTCTTGCTGCCCTTTCCTCATAAAATATCCATTGAGGTCAGAGCTGCTCTGACTTGGAATGATAGACTTTGCAGACCGGGAGCGGAGAAACAGCTAGGAATAAAAGCAGAAGGGACTCTCAGATTCTCTGCCAGGCCATAACTTGTGCAGAGTAAATGCAGTTCAGGTAATAAAACGTCCAAGGTGCCTTGACGCTGGAAGCAAAGAAAGAAGCTGGAAAACGAAGTTCTGCTAGCAGCCAGGAAAATGTAACTCAGGATTTTATTTTATTTTATTTTCTTCCAAGATGGGAGCTTTATATTTTGGATGAAAAAAAAAAAAAAAAAACTTGTTGGAAGAAGAGTTAAAATGGAGCGAGAGGAAATAACAGTCTCTGTTGGCCTAGCTCCAAGAAATCGTACGCCTCATGGGCCGCACTCCCTGGATCTCATTAACACCCTTACCCACATGCTATCTCTCGAAATTCCTTCCCTGTTTCTCCTGCAGCGGCCGGGAGCAGCTGTGCGCTCTCCCCAGCTGTCTCCCAGGTAAGATAATGTTCACACCATGCTACATTGCTGCATTGTACAGTTTAGCCATTTCATGCCTCATAGCTCCGCTCCCCCTCCACTTGTTTCCTATATCAGTGCACCTTCCTCAGGGCCCCACTGGGATCTGCTCTTCGGTGAATGAAAGACCCTTCCCAGCCTCTTTAGTGTATGTGCCTCCCATGAGCAAACCATAACAGCTATCCCTGTGAACTGCTTAAACTTTTACAAAGCTGACTTCAACAAATGTGGAGGGTGTAAACAGACGGACCACAGTCCTGGTTCTGCTCTGCCTCACCCCCGGGTGGCCGGTCTGTCTAAAGTCAGATGGGGAGGCAGAACAGAAGTGAATCTGCCCTGTTTGCGGTGCTCTGGGACATCCTGAAACGCCACCGGCGGAGTGGATCGGTCACACCTGGAGTGCCAGCCCAAAGTAAAGCTACAGTCCATCTACTTGGCAGGCAGCGGCTGCAGCTCCTCCTTGTGCCAGTGGTTGCTCCTCGCAATGGCATAGAGTTGTGGGCACCAGCTTAGAGCATCAGGCAATCCGCACACAACTCTATGGTGCAGGGGGGCATCGTGTGGATGGACTGCAGGCCAGGGAAACCGCTGGGTCCGTTTAAAAAGGCTGGATGTGGGCAGCTGTGGGGAGGGGGAGCATCCCCGGAGCAGCTGTGGGAGTGGCCAGTCTCATGTCCATCTAAAGACACCCAGAGAAACAGAATCATAATATCAGAGAACTGGAAGGGACCACAAGAGTCATCCAAATAGTGGGCAGGTGGCCGGATATGACAGAAAATCAACAGGGGAAAGAAGCTTGGTAGGGGTGGCAGCTGCAAAGGGGCAGCCAGATCCTAAACCCCATGCACTTTGCAAAAGGGGGCAAATAATCTATGTACAATATCTGTGCAAAGACTGCAGCATGCATGCAAAGTGCACGCAACTTGTACGCAAAGTGAGCACAACATTTGTGCAAAGTGTGTGCATCATGTGTTATCCTGGTGCACGCAAATTTAGGATTGGGCCCAGAATAAATTCTGAAGGTGCCTCATGGAGGCAGGGCAAATAATCTAAGCAAATGGATAATCCGTTGTTTTTGGCCGTTCCAAACTGAATCCGATAGATCAGATATGTGTCTCACTCCATTTGGATATCCTCACTGAATATCTTGTTTTGGTTTGTTCAGTTGTTCGGTTTGTTTGATCCTTTGGTTTGTTATTCTGAATGCCCAGGAGCAAAATGAATAGTCAAGTAACCAGGAGCCAAAATAGGTACTCGTCAAAAGGAATAACCAAACAACCAAATAATCAAGAAATTAAATGTGCACCCGCCAAAATAAATGGCCAAGCAACCAAATAACCGAGTAAAGTAGAAATGACTTGGGCTCCCACTAAGACAAATAACCAAATAACTAAGTGCTGAAATGGGTACCCATCAAAACAAAGAACCGATCAACCAGATAGTCAAATAAACTAGAGCTAAAATGGGCACCACCAAAATAAATAATCAAACAAACAAATAAGCTGGGATGGGGGCATTATGGTCCCATGGGGAGCGGCGTCATCTAGAGAGGAGGGGGAGATACTTGATTCCTGTCCCTCTCTTAGCCTCCCAGACAGATGAGAAGAAAGTCAAGGCTATGAGGATCTCAGACCTCCAATCCCTAGCCCCACCTGCCAAATGCTTGGCCGAAAAGGAAAGGCGCTTACCAGATGTAACAGCGGCTACGTGCCATTGAGGAACAAGCACGTAGAAGTCATCATGGGGTGGGTCAGTAATCACCATGATCACACGGTGTGTGTTTGCGACCTAAGCAAGTAGCTAGCGTGAAGTCTGTTATTGCAGAGACTCCTAAAGGGTTATATCACCAAACCAGCAGCAAAACATTTTTCTGCTTCAGTCTCTCTCATTCCCACCAGGCCCTTAACATGTGGTGGGGAGGCGGTGAAATATTTGCAACCATTTATTTAGTTTTTTTACACCAGTTTTGTTTAAATCTATCTTTTGCTGTAGTTCTGAGGAGCAATTATGGGAGGAGGAGTTTGAACTCGCAAATCTGAGCTTGCTGCTTAGTTCCAGCTTTCTAAAAAAAAAAAAAAAAAAAACCAAGACAATAATACAAAGAAGCCGCAGACATTCTTTCAACAAATCAGTTGAGATGGGGAATGCGCTTCAATTTCACGGGTCTCTCATTTGAAAATGGCTTAACACCTCTACTTCAAACCTGAGAGGACAATTCTCACCTGGCCAGGAACTCGGTGGGGAAAGGTTTCAGGATAAAAGGATTTTTGGTTTCCATAATGAGAGTGGGGTAGAAAGAAGGCATGTGTAGGGGTGTGCATTTCATTTTCGTTATTGTAGTAATGCAAATGACAAATAATAATAACCAAAACAAAAATGAAAATGAAAATTTGTTTTGAAATAATGGGAAAACACTGAAAAAGGTATTTCTGGCTATAATTTTTCATTTCTCATTCAATGCTGATTAAACTTTGGGAGATTGTACCCCTAACAGAGGACACTATGTGTACCAAATTTTGAAATGATTGGATAAAAGGAAGTTAGGGAACTAATTCTAGAAGCAATTGGATGTTGTGATTTTTAAAAAGACTACATGCACACTCCTAGATACACCTTTTTTTTTTTTTTTTTTTAAATCTTCCAACCAATTTTCATGAAGCCTAGGGAAATGATTACCCTCCACTAGTGTACCAATCCTGCCAAATTTCAGAAAGATTGGATAAAGTGTCCTGACGTTATGAGCTATTAACTTGAAAATACATTTCCGGTTGTAACATTTTATATTCCATCCTGGTTACAAGTAATTTGGCAGACATTTATCAAAAACCTTCCCTGTCATCTCTGCCAAATTACAGGACAATTTGATAAAGGGACCCAATTTTATAAGCAATTGAAGTTGTCCCCTTGAAGACCATTATTCAGATAAATAGCAGCACATGCAGTGCCAGTCAGAGACAGGCACCTGGCATGGCAGGGGGAGGGAGG